>CM061070.1:40409243-40437243 GCA_030762895.1 Sophora flavescens
AAGAGTTTTCCCGTTTTCGGCGAGAGTTTTCGGTTTTCAACAACATTTTCCAGAATCCTGTGATATTATCCATAATACGGTGGAAATATAATAGAAATGACTAACTTGCAATAAAACTACACATACATAACTCAAATTATGCATATTTCCAAGTATTATCATGAACATCACATGTATACTTCTAAAAGTCATTATCTCCATGGGATATATCAACACATTCTATATTGAATTTACTATTATGTTTAACAATATCTTCAATATTCTCATTTGAGGGGTGTTCTACCAAAGTACAACAATGTTATTTTAATTCATCAAACTCATATTTTCCTAAAATCAATTTCAAGCAAAACCACATACTTTGATCTAACAACGTAAGAGAAAACAAATCACAAATATGAAGATGGACCACCACCAACACATTCAATTTTTTGTTGTAGAAGATATTGGACAACGAAAAATATTGCCATCATCATTTGTTGATAGTTTTAAAACATGACACAGCATTATTGTAACATCCCATTTTTACTGTTTTTCAATATTGGTAAATATATATATGTTTATATTATTATCCGAGACCTAGAAAATGATTTAGTTGATAGCACACATCAGGCAGTGCTTAGCCTTCAGATTGAGTTGATGTTGAGTCTTCTGCTCCGGAGTCCATTGAGCTCTAGCATCACCTCTTGGCTCAGTATAGCCAGTTTCAATAAGCTCCCAGATATCCACATGTTGTGCATCAAGAAAAGCCACCATTCTTTTTTTCCAGTTGTCATAATCATTACCATCAAAGAGTGGAGGTTTGTTGATTGCTTGTCCTTCTGTATCCATGCTTGTTGGATCGTACTCCCTCAGCATTTGTTAGATGCTCAACCCTTTCGAAAAAGCCTTCTCTGAAAAACTTTTCACAAGCAAAGCATAAAAAACACACACTTGAAATACTTTAAGAAAGGTTAACAAGCTTAAGTTCAAATCCCCACAGTTAGTATAAACAAAAACTGTAAAAGTTAGGGATAAAAGATTCATAAGAATGATTTATCCTGGTTCACTCTCTTCCTACCGAGAGCTACGTTCAATCCCTTCTGCCTGAAGGTTTTTCTCCACTATTCTCCAAATAAATTACAAGTATTCAACACCTCTTCAGGCTACAAGTATTCTTTCTCTACCAAGCCTCTTCAAGCTCTAACTCTAACATAGAGATTTAATATTTTTATCTATGAACTCACTATGTATGAGAATATGAAAGTTTAAGATCAGGAAGAATACAACTGAAAATATTCAAATGAAATTTGATCAGAGATTTGGCACTTTGAAAATTTCACAGCATCAAGTTGTTTCTTCTCTTGGGGTCATCTGTTATATATAGACACCTTCGTCTTTTCTTCAACGATCTTGAGTAAATATCCGTTTAGAGATAGCATTTAATGCTGAGATCCGTTGACACTGATAGCTTGATATGCTTCCTGGAGAAGTGCTCTTGGTTATCAGAGGAATGCTCAAAGTAGTGATGTCACTTCCCTGTTGTACCGAAGGTTGCTTTCTGACTTTCCTTCTTTGTACTTGGTTTAACTTTACAGCAATATAAGTGTCAGAGTACAAGGGTTTGTGTCTCGATGGTACTATGTTTCTAATCTCAAGAATCAAAGAGTAAACAATTGAAGCAACAAGGGAAACAGACATACATTCCTTCTATTAAATATGCAATCATTTGAAATAAATTCACCTCTAACATACAGGTTCAATTTCGGTGACCTGTGGACGCGCAAGTCTTTGGACGCACAATTTTAACTATGTAAAGAAACAGGGTCGTCTCCTGATGTTTGCGTCTAGTTAACTTCTCGTCTAGATTCAAGTCTTTGGATTTGCTATTTTCCTGAGAGATTATTAATTGGCTCGTCTATTACTCATTTACACGTAGGCTTAGACTCTCGTCTAGTGTCTTTTACCTTAGCCAATTTTTTAAAACCTCGTCTAGCGATAACCTTATAGACTCAGAATTTTACCATGTTTTTGAAAGCTTGTCTAGCGATTGAGAACTTAAAACCGATACAGTTTCTTAGTAAAACTAAGAAGCTAAATATAGGTTTCCTCATCTAGCAATACTTTAACAAACCTGCAAGCTAGAATAAACAAGTTAGATCTTTGACACAACTTTACCATACAAATTTAACCTTTTTGTTAACATCAAAACTTAAAAGATTATTTTAGTCAAAACCACTTTGATTCTAACAATATCCCCATTTTTGATGATGACAAAAACCAATTAAATTTGAGCAAGCAAAATCTAAGAGAGCTACAGGGCTCTCCCTAAGACAAAGCATTCACAAACTTAATAAAAATCAATCATCAAATTAAAAGCTTTGAACATAAGTACTAAATCATAGTATCAGATCAAACATAGTTAGGGATGGCAACGGGGCGGGGCGGGTGTGGGTAATGCTTCCCCCACATCCATCCCCGTTAATATCCATGGATATTTATGCGGGTAGCGGATATCCATGGATATCCGCGAGTATTTAAGAGTCTAAAATAAAATAAAATAAAATATACAATATAATATAACAATATACTATATTAACATTATATAATATACTATATATATTTTAAAAGATTTATTATTAAGGGTTTAACCACTAAAAAGTATCAAATAAGATAGAAAATAAAATTTATTTCATCTCAAAATGATAGAAATTGTCATAATATATATATATATATTTATTTAATAAAAAATATTTATTATAAATATGCGGGTATCCGCGGGGCGGGTACCATGATCCCCATCCCCATTTAGTAGATATCCATTTACTACCCATTGTGGGTAATTTATGCCGATATCCGCGGGTGCGGGTAATTTTGCCATCCCTAAACATAATATCAGATAGGGGTGTTCAAATCCAAACCGATGAAAAAACCGCATAACCGATCCAAAAAAAATCGAAAACCGATGAGAACCGAACCTAATTGGATTTTTTTGGACTAGTTTAGGGGAGAACCGATCGATTCGGCTCGGTTTTCGATTGGTGTTTCAGAAACATAACCGAACCGATATTATACATGAGTACATACATTTTAACCAGCTCCCTGTCGTTTTAGTGCTGTCGTTTCAGTGATTCACATTTTCGTTTACTCTCAGTCTCTCATCATTTGAGCACGTTTCCTGACCCACAAGGCCCAAGCAAGCCCAACTCATTTGATACATTTTACTTTTCAGTTCAGTTCAAAGTCTTCCCTAACCCTAAGTCTCATTTCTCTTCCCTAACCCTAAGTCTCCTCCCCTTCCCCTCTGGCCGCCGTCACCCAGACTCCCTCTCGTCGCCACTTGCGTCCCTCTCGCAGCCAGCTCGCCTTCCCATCTCAACACCTCAACTCGCGGTCCTTCTCCCTGCTCGGTGCTCGCAATCCTGTCCTACTTCGCCATCCCTTCCTGCTTAGCCGCCGCCTCGCGCTCCTTCTCGTTGGACGCCGGCCGTCGCTGCTTCTGGTGACAGGTGAGTACAAAGCCTTTCAAGTTGTACTCCTTTTTTTTTTCTTGAATTTAATTTTATGTTGCTTCTGGTGTGTTTGTGCGAATGTGCCTTTGTGGTGTTGTTTAGTGGCAATGTGTGTGTGTGTGTGTGTTTTGTTTCCTTATGTGTTAATGCAGATCCAGTACATTGTTTCATTCGATTCACTCCATCTGTGTCTGTTTTAACAGTAACAGTCATCACCATGGAGGTAATCACTTTACCCTAACACAGTTTGTTGAATCTGTTTTCTTCTTCAACAAGTTTTGATTTTTGATTTTTGATTTTGCTATTTTGCAGGCTGAAATTAATCAAAGTGATGAGAGAAGAATTTCTTCAAATATTGAATCTGTCAAGTCTACAACCGAATCAAGTCTGACCCATTGCTTGGTAGCATGACTGGAAAAATGAAAGCTAAATATGATAAGTATTGGGGGGATATTAAAAATATGAATATGTTGATCTTTGTTGCTATGGTGCTTGATCCTCGAAATAAGTTTCATTTTGTTAAGTGGGGCTTGGACAAGACTTGTGAGAAGGATGTTGTTGATTTTTTGTGTGAAAAGGTCAAGGAGACATTGTATAATATGTTTGATAGTTATAGGCTTTTTGCTAATCAAGGTCATGCTGAAAATTCTACACAATCCTCGCATGAGACTGAAATGGAAGTTGATGCATCTGATGATTTAGTTACTAAATTGTTTCAGAAAGACATGAATCTTAAGGATACTATGAATCAAAATGAAGTGGATTTGTATCTCATGGAGACTTTGGAGAAGAAAAGTAATACTTTTGACATCTTGAACTGGTGGAAGGTGAATTCCACAAAATATCATATTCTTGGTCAAATTGCTAGAGATATATTGGCCATGCCTGTGTCTAATGTTACCTCAGAGTCTGCTTTCAGCACCGGAGGTAGAGTGCTTAATTGTTATAGGAGCTCTCTTACACCAAAGACGGTTGAAGCTTTAATTTGTACATAGAATTGGTGTCGCTCCTCCCCATTGTCAACGGATGTTGAAAAGCTCGCGGAGGACTTAGAGAAGCTGGAACTAGATATTTATTGTTGTATTTTATTTATTAAACTCAATTACAGTTGTTTGTTTTGTGTAGCTTTCTCATTCATATTGATTAATATATTTTATACATTTTCAGAACTTGCTCCAATCTTACAACTGACTGAGGAGGATTCTGATATTGACTCTGATTAGTTGCTGCACTTGGAGTTGATTAGTTCAAATGATGTTGTTGTTTGGTAAATGGTATGATCATATCTACATTGTATTATCATATTTACCAACTAAATGCATGATAATATGATGTTTTTAATTCCTTGTATTTGTATTTTTGAATTGCAGACAATGGCTGGGAGAATGAACATGGTTGGAAGCATGGTTGTTTTGTATTTAAATAAATTTAATGTATGTTGTTAACTTTGGAGCAAGACCTTGGTTGGGAGCATGGCTGTTTTTGAACTTTAATATTTATATTTGATGTATGTTGTGGACTTTGAGACTTTGGAGCAAGAACATGGTTGTATGTTTATTTTTTGGATTTGAGAATTTGGATTTAGCATGGCTTTTTAAGCCCAAGAACATGGTTGTATGTTTATTTTTTGGATTTGAGAATTTGGATTTAGGATGGCTTTTTATGCCACTATTTGGTTTTTTGCATGGCTTTTTAAAGTTGGATTTAGCATGGCTTTTTAAGCCACTATTTATGCAATGTGCTTTTTCAAAGTGCTCGCAAAATTATTTCTTAAGGAAAAAAGCAATCATGCATGGAAACAGTTTGGCCTTTCATCACTCTATATATTTTTTGAACTTTATATAACGTAATGCAAATAAGTAATGATGCGTGGCTAAAAACCGAACCAACCGAATCGATCCAAACCGCATTTAATTGGATCGGATCGGATATTTTTTTAGAAGCCATCCAAACCGAACCGCATGTACTTTTTTACTTCGGATCGGATGACTTTTTCCTTTAAAATCGAACCGTGAACACCCCTAGTATCAGAGCATATGTTTAATCAGAAAAGCATAGAAGCATGCATCATATCAGATAAAGAGCAATTATACAGATATGAAGAAAACACTTAGAACAAATAACTGACTTTATAAAATTTAATTCTCTATTTATCCTTCTCCCCTATTTTGGTCATCAGACAAAAAGGAAACAGGAGTGGACCATCATTGTCGGTTAAAAGGAAAAAGAAGTAAATAGACTAAGAAGAGGGTGGAGGAGGTGGATGGGGGTTCTGATCTGGAGGAGGTGGAACTTGTTGTCCTTGAGTTTGTTGAAAGTTGGTGAGTAACTGAAGCATCTGATTGAGAAGAGCATTGGTAGGCTTCAGTTGCTTTGCTACTTGAGCTTCAATCTTCTTATTTAAAATCTCATCCAGATCAAGTGGTAAGGAGGTTCTGGAGCTTTCAGTAGTAGTAGTCATGTTGCCTTGCTCTTGCATTAAACTCAAAGCCTGAAAGTGTTGAGGTTGGTCATGTGGATGTACTACTGCCAAAGCCAGAGGTTGTGAAGAATGTTTGCCAGAAGTTCCTTGTCTGCTAACTGATTCGGCAACTTATTCATTCATAGCCTCAGTCTGAACAGCTTCCCTATTCATATCAGGACCTTCAACAATGATCTCCTCAATGTGATCAGATGATGTTGCAGAAGCTTGTAAAGAGGGTGTAGGGGTAGGCAAGTCTGGGGCCCAGTGGGTTGGATCTTCCTCATAGACTGGACTGATCAAGGGTTTACCAAGAGTGTCCTCATGAATATAGTATCTGACATGAGAGAAACCTAACTTTCCTTTTACAGTTGGAGTGGTTCTCTTGTTTTCTTCACTAAGTCCGGAGGAAGATGCTTCTCTGGTTAAAATCTTTAAGTGGCAAACCCAGAAGCCTCTTGCATTAAAATTAGTCCTCTTTTATTCTGGTTCAGACAACAAGAACTCCAACATTCGTTTATCAGCCCAAGGGTCAGGACAGTGCTCCAGCATACAAGTACCATCATCAGGCATCTTGTTTGTATTTCTCTCCTTCTTAGCATCTTTGTCCTTGTTAAGATCTATCATTGGTAGTCTTAGACAAATTCTTGGAGGTCTCATTCCAATCTTGGTGTCCTTAGAAGAGTGGTACAGCCAGGTTGGTAGGACAAAGTTTGCAGCTCTTATGTACCTTGACAGCTCAAGCTCTGCCTTCAGATGTGCATCCATGATGTGATCCACCATATCAGCAGCACTTCCATACTTTCTAGGATGCACAAATCTCTTCCATTTGGTGTTTCTATCCAGAATGAACTTTTCTCTCCCATAAGTTCTGGATCTTTGGCATTCAACATATTGAGAAGCAGCTTTGTATGGAATTGTCCACCATATAGGAATGATATGCCTATCTACACCATTTGTGTGGGGTTTGAAGGGTGGAAATTTGATGAGGTTGGGGTAGATATTCTTTGGTGGAAATTTTTGTTGTGGTAGGTGAGTGAAAAGAGGTCCATGGGCAGTGAAGTGTTCAGAGGGTAAAGGTTCAAAAGGTTCATATGGTATGCCAATATAGCTTCTAGGAATGACTTCCTCAGGCTCATACTCATATTCAGGTAAGGGGTAGAAAGGTCTGGTTGATTCTGGTTTAGGTTGGTGAGTGTGGTACAAGATTCTCTAATCCCTTTTAACTTTGGCTAAGCTTTCAGCTTTGCCATCATACAGGATTGAGGGGTTAGTGTAAGGGAAGGTGACTTTGGGAATTTTGTGAAAGAGTGCACCAGGATTAATCCCTACATCATCTGATTGATTAAACCATGGATCATCAGCAGGTACAATGGGTTGAAATTGAGGTCTTGTTGGGGAAGTTTGGATAGGTGAGTGGCCTGGTGAATAGTGGGGAGATGCTGTATGTTGTGGAGAGGGTTGTGGTTCATCTGTAGGTTGGGGTGGAAGGGCTTGGACTTGTGTTTTAGGGTGAGGTGGTGATTATGATGGTGCAAATGTGTTGACAGTATCATTAAAGCTTTCAACTAATGCATCTACTGCTAATTGCACAGGATCATTAGCAGGGATGCTTACCTCAGAAGTCACAGCAGACTTTGCTTTTCATGAGGGTTGCTGCCTAGATTTTGTTGGAGTAGCAGCAACAGCATGCTTTTGTTTCTTCAGAACTGATCCTATGGGGACATTGTCCTTATCATCTGATTCATTGTGGGGCAAGATAACCTTCCTAGTCCTCTTCTGTCTTAGAACAGTCTGTGGTGCATCAAACCTTGTTTCCATGATGACCAATCCAGTAGCAGCAAGCTTCTTGGCAGCAACTAGACGAGTTGTCTTGGCTCTATGTCCAACTATTTTCTTTTTCATGCCAAGAGTCTCAGCTTCATTGAGCTCTATCTGTTCCTCTTTGACCTTCAGCATTTCCTCTTCCTTTGCTAGTTCCACTTAGCAACAGTACTCATCTTCATGTTTGTCAGGTTTACTTTGCCAAATACTAAGGCATGCATGCCCTTCTCCTTGAGGATTTCAGCTTGTTCCTCAGGAGTCTTGGCCTCCAGAGTAGCATAAACCTGTTAAGCCTTGAAGATTTTTGATAGCAAGTGGCAGAAGGGGATTGTAGATGCCTTTTGCCAGTGAATCATATATTCTCTGAATTTTACAAAGAGAATGCAAGGCAGGTTGACCTTGGTCTCAGTTCACAAATGACAAAGATAGAATTTATGCAAGGTAAAGAGGTTGTCCTTGGACACAGTCTTGTGTAGAACAGTCTTGTTCAAAATCTGGTGAAGGATACGAACCTCATCCTTCATCTCCACAGCTTTCCAAGAATGATTTCTTAATTTATCAGGCCTCATTAGATATGCAACTATGACCTCTGGTCCTCCCAACTCTTCCTCCCATTTGTCAATGATAACTAGCCCTTCCTGGGCACAATGAACAGCAGCAACAATGGTTGCTTCATATACAACCACCCTGGTACCCAAAACTTCAGCAGAGATTTTAGTATTAGTCACACAGGGGTTCCTCCAGAAGGCCCTAATTAGGTCTGGGTACACCGAGACCTTCTCAACGAATAGACCTTCCCATCCAGCAGTAGTGATGTATTTGCTTACATCAACGTTGTACTCTTTTAGAATGCCAAACTCGAAATGGTACTCAATACCGATGTTCAGCTTGTTGACATTGTAGGTTGAAACAACATTTGAAGAAGCCATTGTTGAGGTTTGAAGGTTAAGGTTTGAGAAAAGAGAGTTCTTTGCAAGGGATTTCAGAATCAGAGAGAGTAAAGGTTTTTCATAGGGAAACGACTTGCTTAAGAAGGTGTCGAAATGTGAAGAGTTTTTCTTTTGAAAATAATTCAAAAAGAAAAGAAAAGATAGACGTGTGAAGAGGAATGCATTAACTGCTGACACGGCGCTGGTTTTTCGAAACTGTAAAAAGCAAGTGATGGGATTGATGGAAATAACTGACTCAGCAGAGAGAATTTTAATTAAATATGTCTTTAAGATATAATAAATGCAAATAATAACTAAAAACATATGGAAGGGTCAAATATAAGAATGTAGACAGGCATTGGACGCGGGAAGTACTAGACGTGTATACAATACACTCGGTAAGCATTAGATGTGCATTTAACATGCAATAGGCGCGATAAATGTTGGACGCCCATTCAATCCACACAAATCATGTTAAGATGCTTTCTAATAAAGATAAATCTGTCCTCAGTAAGAGGTTTAGTAAAGATATCTGCCCATTGATGGTCAGTATCTACAAATTGTATATCAATAACACCTTTTTGCACATAATCTCTAATAAAATGATGTTTAATCTCAATGTGCTTAGCTCTTGAATGCAAGATTGGATTCTTAGATAGATTTATTGCAGCAGTATTATCACACATGAGTGGAATACTACTTACAAATACATTGTAGTCCTCCAATTGATGTCATCAACTTGCTGCTGAAATATACTCAGCTTCATCAGTTGATAATGTAATGGTACTTTGTCTTTTGCTTGACCTTGAGACTAGGTTAGTTCCAATGACGTGACATCCTCCACTGATACTTTTTCTTTCAATTCTATCTCCATCATAGTCGGCATCACAAAAACCAACTAATCTGTAATCATCATTTTTCTTAAAGCACAAACCCAGATTAGTAGTACCTTTCAAATATTTAAATATTCTCTTAACTACTGATAAATGAGATTCTCTAGGATCAGACTGAAAGCGAGCACACAAATATACACTGAACATAATATCAGGTCTAGACGCGGTAAGATATAGAAGAGATCCTATCATACCTCTATATACCTTTTGGTCTATGTGTCACTCGGGGTTGACGAGGGCAGGGAGTGGTCGCCGGTACAAGAAGGCACTGACAAGGAACGACTCCTGGCAGACTTCTAGACCGAGGGACACATGAATGAACCGATTACACACCGGAATGAGAGGGATGCTGAGTCTGTGTAGGTATGGGACTATACAGTTGAGGATGACTTATATGAATTGATTGGTACTACCTATATCAACAAGATGCATCTTCTTTTCGGTAGCCCGTCACTTAAGAACTCCACAGTTAAGCGTACTTGACTTGGAGCAATCCTGGGATGGGTGACCTCCTGGGAAGTTTTCTCAGGAAGCATGTGAGTGAGGACAAAGCACGCTAAAAAGACCCGTGTTGGTTTGTGGGGTCAATCGTCATTTATAAAGCCATTTAAAAGTGCACTCTTTACATTTATTTGATATAGCATGATATTATGATGTGCAGCAAATGATAATAATACGTGAATTGCTTCTAGTCTAGCAACAGGAGCAAAAGCTTTAGTGTAGTCTATACCTTCTTCCTGTAAGTAACATTGAGTAACAAGTCTTGCTTTATTTCTTACCACTTTGCCATTTTCATTAAGCTTGTTTCTGTAGACCCATTTGGTTCCAATAACTGATTTGTTCTTTGGCAAAGCTTTGCACAAGAGTCCAAACTTCACTTTTTTCAACCTGGTTTAGTTCTTCTTGCATTGCCAGAATCTAGCCCTCATCTAGTAGAGCCTCGTCTACTGTCTTTGGTTCTAACTCAGATTGAAGAAGAATCATCTTGCTCTCTGAATGTTGATCTGGTTCTTAGCCTATCACTGGGACTTCCAATGATTTGATCTTGAGGATGGTAATTCTTGAAGTACCATGATCTTTGAACATTTTCTTGTTGTGATGTTTCTGACTCAAGTTGTTGTTGATCGTCTACTTGATCATCGGACTTGATGTTTACTTGATTTTCAGAATCTTTGAGATTCAAATCTACAAAAGCTTCATCAAGCTCGATAATTTCTTATCGGGTTGTTTGTCATCAAATTTAACATGTATACATTTTTCAACTACTAAAGTTTTAGAATTGTAAACTCTAAAGTCTTTTGATAACTCAATATCCTAACATAATTCCATTATCTACTTTAGCATCAAACTTACCAAGTGGATCTTTAGTATTTAATATAAAACATTTACAACCAAAAGGATGAGAGTAAGATATGTTGGGTTTTCGTCCTTTCCACAATTCATAGGGAGTCTTATTCAAGATTGGTCTAATGTATATTCTGTTCTGAATGTAGCGGGCGGTGTTAACGACTTGCCCGAGAAGTGTCTAGGGACATAGTTGTCATTGAGCATAGTTCTAGTCATATTTTGAAGAGATCTGTTCTTCCTCTCTACCACACCATTTTGTTGTGGTGTTCTAGGTATCGAGAAGTTGTGAAGTATACCACTTTTTTAACAGAACTTTAGAAATAGCTCATTTTCAAACTCTCCCCATGGTCACTTTTGATTGAAGTGATACACATGCCTTTTTCATTCTATACACGTTTGCAGAATACAGAGACTTACCTGAATGAATCATCCTTGTGAGTTAGGAACATAACCCATGTCCTTCTAGTGTAGTCGTCTACTATGACTAGACCATATTTCTTACCATTAAAAGAGGCAGTCCTTGTTGGTCCAAAAAGATCAAGGTGTAGCAACTCTAGTGGTCTATTGGTACTAACAACATTCTTAGATTCAAAAGAAACTTTGACTTGTTTTCCCTTTTGACATGCATTATAGAGAGCATCAGATTTGAACTTAAGGTTTGGTAATCCTCTCATGAGGTTATTCTTATTTAGCTTTGAAATTAATTTTAAGCTTGCATGACCTAGCCTTTTGTGCCAAATCCATCGCTCATCTTCAATGAACACTAGACATGAGACACTTTGATTTGAGAGGTCCTCTAAGTCAATCTTATACAGATTGTTTTGCCTCTTGACAGTGAATAAGAGTGATCCATCAGATTTCTTGACATTACACATGTTCTTATCAAAAGAAACAACAAACTCACTATCACACAATTGACTTATGCTCAGCAGATTGTGTTTTAAACCATTAACTAAAAGAACATTATGAATGGAGGGAAAATGATGTTTACCAATTTTACCTACTCCAATGATATTTCCTTTTTGATTACCTCCAAAGGTAACCCAACCACCATCTTTATGTCTAAGGTCTTGGAACATACACCTTTCTCCTGTCATGTGACGTGAGCATCCACTGTCCAAGTACCAAGATGCGTGTTTCTTTCTCTTTGTTAAGCAAATCTGCAACAGGTATAATCTTATCTTTAGGTACCCAGATTGACTTTGGTCCTTTTTTGTTAATTGTCACTGGACAAGCATGTTTGATATTCCTATTATGTATGCATCTAGATGTTACATGATCGCCTTTTCCACATACTTTACAGTAGGTGTTGGACGAGCTTGATTTTGTTTTAGTATGATGTTGTTGAGTTTTAGAAACTCTATGGTGTGCATGAGGTTTTGATATTTTGTGACATGCTTCATGCTTCTCTTTGTCATAGCCTAAGCTAGACTTACCATGAGGTGACCTAGAGTACCTTAGTATCAAGCTTAACTTTTTCGAGCCACCTACAAATTTAGACAGGGTGTCTGTCAGATATGTCACATCTTGCTTCAGTTTTGCAACTTCATAAGAGATATCAGGCTCAACTTTGAGTCTGTTAGTTAGACTGACATTCTATGATTCAAGCTTCTTGTTTTTATTAAATATAGCTTGTTTCTCCATGCAAATCCTATCATATTCCTTAGTCAACCTTGAAAATTTCTTTTTGAGATTTTTATATTAATGTGACATAATGGACGAATTGTGTAACAACTCATCAAACGCTTCTTGTAAAGTGAATGAGTCAGATTCCATTACCTTAGCATCAATGTATTCAATTTCTGAAGAAGTTCCAGCCATGAGGCAGATATTTGCCTCTTCTTCTGATGATGAGAGATCCATATCCTCCCAAATAGCCATTAGATCTTTCTTATTTTTAAAGAACTTCCTTTTGTCCTTTAGTTCCGGACAATCAGCTTTGAAGTGACCAGGCCTCTTGCACTCGAAGCACAAAGGTGGACCTTTTTCCTTGGAGTCTTATTTTTCTCTAGGAAACTTTTTGTTGAACTGCTTCCTTCTGAAACCACGTTTCTTTCTCCATATATTTTGAACCTTTCTAGAGATGAAAGGCAGTTCATCCTCATCAGATCCTTCATCACTGTTAGAAGGGTCTGCTTCATCTGAGAACTCCTCAGCTTTGAGAACTTTGGATGAGCTAGCCTTATTTGCCTTTAGGGCAATAGACTTTTCTTTTCTGGTACTCTCTTCTTCATTGAGTTCAAGCTCATGGACTTTGAGAGATCCAATAAGTTCTTCTAGAGTGAGAGTATTGAGGTTTTTTTGCCTCCTGAATAGCAGTGGCCTTAGGTCTCCACTGTTTGGGTAAACTCCTCAATTTTTTTTTGACATGATCTCTATTCTCGTAGGTCTTTCCAAGAGATCTAAAACTGTTAGTGATAGTTTGGAATCTTCCAAACATTTGATCTATGGTTTCATGTTCAGCTATTTTGAATAACCCATTCTAGTGAACCAGCATGCTTATCTTTGACTCCTTGACTTGGGATGACCCTTCATGAGCTAGGGCTAGAGTATCCCATATTTCCTTAGCTGTGTTAAAACTATGGACTTTATCATGCTCAAATCTGGTGATAGCACACATCAGGTAGTGCTTAGCCTTCAGATTGAGTTGATGTTTAGTCTTCTGCTCTGGAGTCCATTGAGCTCTAGGAATAGTAGCTCCAGCATCACCTCTTAGCTCAGTACATCCGGTTTCAATCAGCTCCCAGATATCCACATTTTGTGCATCAAGAAAAGCCACAATTCTCTTTTTCCAGTAGTCATAATCACTACTGTAACAGCCTGATTTTAATTGTGCTGTTCAACCGGTTAAAATATAATTAATTATATTTTAATCTGAGAGTTAAAATGTGTTTTTGAATAAAACAAACTCATATTCATAGTCTACTTTATGGTAGGGTTACAGTAAAATTTTCGATTGAAAATTCAGACGAAAAGTCTAGGTCTACGTTTTCACTGCCGGTACAAGTTTACTATGCAAAAAACCTAATTTTGACCCGTGAACGAGATAGTTAGTGTTTTTATTATATTTCCTACAACTCTGGTTATTTTGAAAATTTTCGTTCAAAAATAAAATAAAATATTTTATTCGGGCGAAAACGTCGGAAGAATTACGATCGGAAATGCAACCGGTTACGAAATGGAGCAGAATAGGAGACATAAAAGGCATGAGGTGAGATGAGGGAGTGAGGTGACTCACTAGAGGTATGACCTAAGCTACCTCCTAAAAAGTCGTCATGATGGACTTTTTGAAATATATCATATTATATTCTAAAAACCTATTTTTCTCTTTCCTCTTCAACCAAACAAGTCTTAAAGACAAAACTTGCTCTCCAAGCTCATCCTCTCTCCGAAATTTCGTGCTCCCCTCTCCCTCCTCTATATAATCATCACTCATCTTCATTCTCTCATTTTCTTCCTCCATCTTCATACTTCTTCAACTTCTTCCATTTCTTCTTTTTTCAAACACTTAAAGCTTCCATTTTTATTAGTCTTTTCCACTTGAGTTCTTCATTAAAGTTCTTCCTTATACTAAGGGTAATGCTCTCATATGAATCTTTTTGCAAGTTTCATCTTTTATTTCTTAGTTTGCTTTATGTGTTCTTTATATGCTTTAAACTTCTAAAATCTCTCTAAAATTGTAGAAAACTCCTTTTGAGTTGAAACCACTTTTTATAGTCTTGTATTAACTTATATTTTCACATACTAAGAGGTTGTGTAAAACAAAAATCTCTACCTATCTCATCCAATGAAGTCCGAATGCTTGCATTTGTGACCTCAGAAGTTGTTGTTTCAACTTTTGGAATATGATCATGTGTTTGAGTTTCTAACTATCCATTGATCTTAAATCTATAAATCTTGGAAGTTTTGATAGCTTGTTCCTATGATGGCTGAAAATATGAATAGGTAAGCCTAGGATACTATGTTTCAACTTTCCAAGTATGATCATGGATTTAGAACTCTTAATACCTTGTCATTCTAAACCTAAGAGTTATTGTTAAACAAAGAATATTTTTCCTCATCATCCTATGATGGCCGAAACTTAGTGTTTAGGTACTAGGATGTTTGAGTTTTTATTTTTCCAAAATGATCATGGACTTAAGCTCCATAAGATATTTGGATGCTAAGTCTAAGAGATTAGAAAGTTTAAGGATTTCTAACTTGTTTATTCTATGTTATTAAAGCTAGGATGTATTACTTTCATTTTTCCAAGATGATCATGGACTTGAGCTCCATAAGATATTTGGATGCTAAGTCTAAGAGATTGGAATGTTTAAGTTTCCATTGTTTTCCAAAATGATCATGGACTTGAGCTCCATAAGATATTTGGATGCTAAGTATAAGAGATTGGAAAGTTTAAGGATTTCTAACTTGTTTATTCTATGTTATTAAAGCTATGATGTATTGTTTTCATTTTTCCAAGATGATTATGGACTTGAGCTCCGTAAGATATTTGGATGCTAAGTCTAAGAGATTGGAATGTTCAAATTTCCATTGTTTTCCAAAATGATCATGGACTTGATCTCCATAAGATATTTGGATGCTAAGTCTAAGAGATTGGAAAGTTTTCTAACCTATAAATCCTATGAAGGCCAAACCTAGAAGGTTATGGACCTAGGATACTTTGTTCTTATTTTTCCAAAATGATCATGGTTTTGAGCTCCTTAATACATATGGATGCTAAACCTAAAAGATTGGAAAGTTTAGTGAATGCTAGCCTATTTTACTAGCCTTGGCCGAATACCCTAAGTTTATAACTTAGTGGGATTTTAATTCAACTTTGTTAAGTGATCATTGTTTATGAACTCCTAACACTTAAGGATCATAAATCCATGAGTTGTATAATTTTCGGGAATCTCTAACCCTAAGGACTAGTCCTGGCCGAACCTATACCTTGTGGTTTAGTGTTCTTGTTTGATTTTAACTTGTGATTTTGTGTTCATAACCTTAGACTTCCATCGCGGAGGAAACGAGGACGTTCGTGGTATACCTCTTCGAGCATCTAATCTCCTTACCTTCGCAGAAGGTGGAGTTAGTACTTTGTGGTGTGACAACGAGGAGCTTCGAGTTCGGGAGTCCGGTGATAACCCAGGTAGGGGAAAGAATCAACCTATCGTCGGAATGGATAAGTAGTAAATTATATAATAATTGTGTAGGGCGACCTAAACCCTACTAGTAGTCGAGTAATCGACAAGACCAAAATCACATTGGAAACCTTTTCTGAAAAACCAATGGCGATTCGGGGATTGTAGGTTTATTGACATTAGGTTGATCTTTATATTGTTGATGGTTGATTTGATTTTATTTTATTACCTTTATTGAATTGATTTTGTGCTATGTTGGTAATATGGGAATATTTTGATTGATATTATGTTATGCATGATGAACGCGCTGTCGCCACGCGCCAAAAAGAACGAGCGTTTACAAAATAATGTAGTATAGAGCGACAACTCGGATCGTCTCTCAAGGACTCTTTAGGTGTTGTTATTATTAACAGAAAAAGTTAGAAAAAGTTAGAATTGGGGGTTTTGAGATTGGAAACTAAATTAAAGAAGCAAAACAGAAAACACAGCAAGAAAATAGAGCAGTTACCAAATAAGCTAAAGCGATTAACCTACTGCTTTTGGTTTCCCAACTATCATCGATTCATGCAAATTCCTAGCCCTAAGCAGATTCTTATCCCCTCCCGGTTGTAGCAATAATTCACAAGCGGAACCACTACTACAGATATATGTTCCTATTCCCGAATTAAGCAAACGGGGTTAAGCACTTCGTGAACTAAGCGAACACGAAACATACACACGCGAATTAAGCAAACGCGATTATATATAGGAACATGATATCACCGAGATAAACCAACACAACACAATATACTCCTGAATTAAGCAAACAGAAATATAAAGCATGGCATTGAAAAGAGAAAAGGAAATGAAAACAGGAAATACAAGAATCTCAAGTATGGATAGAAACCAATTACAGTAGATTAATCCTAGGAGACTAGCTCTCCATTACAAAAGGAAAACAAAACATATCTAAGAAAAGAAGACAAACTACTACTACTGCCTATCAAAGACTAGCCAAAACTGGCTAACTCTGATCAACTCCTTCAGTTCTGCCTAAAACTACTTATATACATGTTTCTGGAATCCAGGTCCTCGCGAGGCGAAGCACTTCTCGCGAGGCGAATTACATGAAAGGTCTGCAACTCTTTGTCTTCTCGCGAGGCGATCACATCCTTCGCGAGGCGAACTCTTCAGCTTCCAACTGTTACGCCCGTGGCATTCAACACGCCCAAACCGTGATGGCTTCTGATCTTCCAATACTCGCGAGGCGAAGGAATGCTCGCGAGGCGAACGCTTCAACTTCAGAATTGCCACGGCTGTGATCTTCAACACGGGCAAGCCGTGATCGTCTTTGACTTTTTCATGGTTGCAATACTCGCGGGGCGAGAGATTATTCGCGGGGCGAGCGGCTCCAGATTTATTACTTTTTATTAACCTGAAAATAGAAAATAAAAGTAAATAATTATTCAACTCTAAAACAACTAAATTAACTTAAAAACAATTTACAGACTCAAAATATTACTTAAGGACAATAAAGTCTAATTTGGGTGAAAATGATATAAAATAAGCACAAAGCCAAGGTCTTTACTAGTTATAAAACCAGTCAAACAGAGGCTCATCAAAATACCCCAAACTTAAACTTTGCTTGTCCCCAAGCAAACTAAAACTTAAAAACTTAAAAAGACTCAAGACCTGGCAAAACATGGCAAGCTTAAGGACTCAATTAACTTTCACACAAATTTCAAGCAATTTAACAAAACAATTTTTCTTTCAATGTTCCCCCCTTTCAAGCAAAACAATCCCCACATTCATTTATTCTAAACAATTGAGAAATTAATTATTCAGACAATCATCAATCTAAGCAGGGGATCTAAGTTACACACAAAAGGGAGATCACCAAAATCAAACAACTGCCTTCCTCACAAGGGAGATTTGTGTTTCACTCATCGCTCAGTTTGTGTCAGGCTAGCAACATTGCACTCAATTTCACTTTTAAGAGCACTTCCCATAAATTTGATTTTCATCTCAAAATGATTCCCACAGAAAACATGTAAGCAACATCAACAGGTCTTTTATGGGTTGTAATGGGGCCTGGCTAAGGGTAGGATATACAAAGGAACTAGGCTGAAGACCCTAGGAACTAAGAGAGCATGAAACATTTTTTTACACTTTGAAATTCACTCAAGTTCCTTTTCTCATTTTTCATTTTGCCTTGGGTGACTACAACCTTTTTATTTCTTTTTGGCATTTTTGCACTTTTAAATTTTTTTTTCTTTTTTTTTTTCCTTAAAATTTTTTACACTTTCTTTTTTTTTTCTTTTTCTTGTTCTCTCTTTTTTTTTTTTTTTCCAATCCCAAACAGCACATTGCACCCGGTAGCCACCCCAAACTTAATTTCTTGCACCCATTCTAAGATTACATGCTCTCCTAATCCTAAGATCGGGCTAACATGGTTTTCCAGATTTTTGGGCTTATAACATTAGGTTATCAAGAAGCAATAGGCTAATAGGCTCAATAGGGCTTACTAGGGAACATGCATTAGGAATTGGTTATTTTTTTGGTTACCCAAAACTTCAGCAGAGATTTTAGTATTAGTCACACGGGGGTTCCTCCAGAAGGCCCTAATTAGGTCTGGGTACACCGAGACCTTCTCAACGAATAGACCTTCCCATCCAGCAGTAGTGATGTATTTGCTTACATCAACGTTGTACTCTTTTAGAATGCCAAACTCGAAATGGTACTCAATACCGATGTTCAGCTTGTTGACATTGTAGGTTGAAACAACATTTGAAGAAGCCATTGTTGAGGTTTGAAGGTTAAGGTTTGAGAAAAGAGAGTTCTTTGCAAGGGATTTCAGAATCAGAGAGAGTAAAGGTTTTTCATAGGGAAACGACTTGCTTAAGAAGGTGTCGAAATGTGAAGAGTTTTTCTTTTGAAAATAATTCAAAAAGAAAAGAAAAGATAGACGTGTGAAGAGGAATGCATTAACTGCTGACACGGCGCTGGTTTTTCGAAACTGTAAAAAGCAAGTGATGGGATTGATGGAAATAACTGACTCAGCAGAGAGAATTTTAATTAAATATGTCTTTAAGATATAATAAATGCAAATAATAACTAAAAACATATGGAAGGGTCAAATATAAGAATGTAGACAGGCATTGGACGCGGGAAGTACTAGACGTGTATACAATACACTCGGTAAGCATTAGATGTGCATTTAACATGCAATAGGCGCGATAAATGTTGGACGCCCATTCAATCCACACAAATCATGTTAAGATGCTTTCTAATAAAGATAAATCTGTCCTCAGTAAGAGGTTTAGTAAAGATATCTGCCCATTGATGGTCAGTATCTACAAATTGTATATCAATAACACCTTTTTGCACATAATCTCTAATAAAATGATGTTTAATCTCAATGTGCTTAGCTCTTGAATGCAAGATTGGATTCTTAGATAGATTTATTGCAGCAGTATTATCACACATGAGTGGAATACTACTTACAAATACATTGTAGTCCTCCAATTGATGTCATCAACTTGCTGCTGAAATATACTCAGCTTCATCAGTTGATAATGTAATGGTACTTTGTCTTTTGCTTGACCTTGAGACTAGGTTAGTTCCAATGACGTGACATCCTCCACTGATACTTTTTCTTTCAATTCTATCTCCATCATAGTCGGCATCACAAAAACCAACTAATCTGTAATCATCATTTTTCTTAAAGCACAAACCCAGATTAGTAGTACCTTTCAAATATTTAAATATTCTCTTAACTACTGATAAATGAGATTCTCTAGGATCAGACTGAAAGCGAGCACACAAATATACACTGAACATAATATCAGGTCTAGACGCGGTAAGATATAGAAGAGATCCTATCATACCTCTATATACCTTTTGGTCTATGTGTCACTCGGGGCTGACGAGGGCAGGGAGTGGTCGCCGGTACAAGAAGGCACTGACAAGGAACGACTCCTGGCAGACTTCTAGACCGAGGGACACATGAATGAACCGATTACACACCGGAATGAGAGGGATGCTGAGTCTGTGTAGGTATGGGACTATACAGTTGAGGATGACTTATATGAATTGATTGGTACTACCTATATCAACAAGATGCATCTTCTTTTCGGTAGCCCGTCACTTAAGAACTCCACAGTTAAGCGTACTTGACTTGGAGCAATCCTGGGATGGGTGACCTCCTGGGAAGTTTTCTCAGGAAGCATGTGAGTGAGGACAAAGCACGCTAAAAAGACCCGTGTTGGTTTGTGGGGTCAATCGTCATTTATAAAGCCATTTAAAAGTGCACTCTTTACATTTATTTGATATAGCATGATATTATGATGTGCAGCAAATGATAATAATACGTGAATTGCTTCTAGTCTAGCAACAGGAGCAAAAGCTTTAGTGTAGTCTATACCTTCTTCCTGTAAGTAACATTGAGTAACAAGTCTTGCTTTATTTCTTACCACTTTGCCATTTTCATTAAGCTTGTTTCTGTAGACCCATTTGGTTCCAATAACTGATTTGTTCTTTGGCAAAGCTTTGCACAAGAGTCCAAACTTCACTTTTTTCAACCTGGTTTAGTTCTTCTTGCATTGCCAGAATCTAGCCCTCATCTAGTAGAGCCTCGTCTACTGTCTTTGGTTCTAACTCAGATTGAAGAAGAATCATCTTGCTCTCTGAATGTTGATCTGGTTCTTAGCCTATCACTGGGACTTCCAATGATTTGATCTTGAGGATGGTAATTCTTGAAGTACCATGATCTTTGAACATTTTCTTGTTGTGATGTTTCTGACTCAAGTTGTTGTTGATCGTCTACTTGATCATCAGACTTGATGTTTACTTGATTTTCAGAATCTTTGAGATTCAAATCTACAAAAGCTTCATCAAGCTCTGATAATTTCTTATCAGGTTGTTTGTCATCAAATTTAACATGTATACATTTTTCAACTACTAAAGTTTTAGAATTGTAAACTCTAAAGTCTTTTGATAACTCAATATCCTAACATAATTCCATTATCTACTTTAGCATCAAACTTACCAAGTGGATCTTTAGTATTTAATATAAAACATTTACAACCAAAAGGATGAGAGTAAGATATGTTGGGTTTTCGTCCTTTCCACAATTCATAGGGAGTCTTATTCAAGATTGGTCTAATGTATATTCTGTTCTGAATGTAGCAGGCAGTGTTAACAGCTTCAGCCCAGAAGTGTCTAGGGACATAGTTGTCATTGAGCATAGTTCTAGTCATATCTTGAAGAGATCTGTTCTTCCTCTCTACCACACCATTTTGTTGTGGTGTTCTAGGTATCGAGAAGTTGTGAAGTATACCACTTTTTTAACAGAACTTTAGAAATAGCTCATTTTCAAACTCTCCCCATGGTCACTTTTGATTGAAGTGATACACATGCCTTTTTCATTCTATACACGTTTGCAGAATACAGAGACTTACCTGAATGAATCATCCTTGTGAGTTAGGAACATAACCCATGTCCTTCTAGTGTAGTCGTCTACTATGACTAGACCATATTTCTTACCATTAAAAGAGGCAGTCCTTGTTGGTCCAAAAAGATCAAGGTGTAGCAACTCTAGTGGTCTATTGGTACTAACAACATTCTTAGATTCAAAAGAAACTTTGACTTGTTTTCCCTTTTGACATGCATTATAGAGAGCATCAGATTTGAACTTAAGGTTTGGTAATCCTCTCATGAGGTTATTCTTATTTAGCTTTGAAATTAATTTTAAGCTTGCATGACCTAGCCTTTTGTGCCAAATCCATCGCTCATCTTCAATGAACACTAGACATGAGACACTTTGATTTGAGAGGTCCTCTAAGTCAATCTTATACAGATTGTTTTGCCTCTTGACAGTGAATAAGAGTGATCCATCAGATTTCTTGACATTACACATGTTCTTATCAAAAGAAACAACAAACTCACTATCACACAATTGACTTATGCTCAGCAGATTGTGTTTTAAACCATTAACTAAAAGAACATTATGAATGGAGGGAAAATGATGTTTACCAATTTTACCTACTCCAATGATATTTCCTTTTTGATTACCTCCAAAGGTAACCCAACCACCATCTTTATGTCTAAGGTCTTGGAACATACACCTTTCTCCTGTCATGTGACGTGAGCATCCACTGTCCAAGTACCAAGATGCGTGTTTCTTTCTCTTTGTTAAGCAAATCTGCAACAGGTATAATCTTATCTTTAGGTACCCAGATTGACTTTGGTCCTTTTTTGTTAATTGTCACTGGACAAGCATGTTTGATATTCCTATTATGTATGCATCTAGATGTTACATGATCGCCTTTTCCACATACTTTACAGTAGGTGTTGGACGAGCTTGATTTTGTTTTAGTATGATGTTGTTGAGTTTTAGAAACTCTATGGTGTGCATGAGGTTTTGATATTTTGTGACATGCTTCATGCTTCTCTTTGTCATAGCCTAAGCTAGACTTACCATGAGGTGACCTAGAGTACCTTAGTATCAAGCTTAACTTTTTCGAGCCACCTACAAATTTAGACAGGGTGTCTGTCAGATATGTCACATCTTGCTTCAGTTTTGCAACTTCATAAGAGATATCAGGCTCAACTTTGAGTCTGTTAGTTAGACTGACATTCTATGATTCAAGCTTCTTGTTTTTATTAAATATAGCTTGTTTCTCCATGCAAATCCTATCATATTCCTTAGTCAACCTTGAAAATTTCTTTTTGAGATTTTTATATTAATGTGACATAATGGACGAATTGTGTAACAACTCATCAAACGCTTCTTGTAAAGTGAATGAGTCAGATTCCATTACCTTAGCATCAATGTATTCAATTTCTGAAGAAGTTCCAGCCATGAGGCATATATTTGCCTCTTCTTCTGATGATGAGAGATCCATATCCTCCCAAATAGCCATTAGATCTTTCTTATTTTTAAAGAACTTCCTTTTGTCCTTTAGTTCCGGACAATCAGCTTTGAAGTGACCAGGCCTCTTGCACTCGAAGCACAAAGGTGGACCTTTTTCCTTGGAGTCTTATTTTTCTCTAGGAAACTTTTTGTTGAACTGCTTCCTTCTGAAACCACGTTTCTTTCTCCATATATTTTGAACCTTTCTAGAGATGAAAGGCAGTTCATCCTCATCAGATCCTTCATCACTGTTAGAAGGGTCTGCTTCATCTGAGAACTCCTCAGCTTTGAGAACTTTGGATGAGCTAGCCTTATTTGCCTTTAGGGCAATAGACTTTTCTTTTCTGGTACTCTCTTCTTCATTGAGTTCAAGCTCATGGACTTTGAGAGATCCAATAAGTTCTTCTAGAGTGAGAGTATTGAGGTTTTTTTGCCTCCTGAATAGCAGTGGCCTTAGGTCTCCACTGTTTGGGTAAACTCCTCAATTTTTTTTTGACATGATCTCTATTCTCGTAGGTCTTTCCAAGAGATCTAAAACTGTTAGTGATAGTTTGGAATCTTCCAAACATTTGATCTATGGTTTCATGTTCAGCTATTTTGAATAACCCATTCTAGTGAACCAGCATGCTTATCTTTGACTCCTTGACTTGGGATGACCCTTCATGAGCTAGGGCTAGAGTATCCCATATTTCCTTAGCTGTGTTAAAACTATGGACTTTATCATGCTCAAATCTGGTGATAGCACACATCAGGTAGTGCTTAGCCTTCAGATTGAGTTGATGTTTAGTCTTCTGCTCTGGAGTCCATTGAGCTCTAGGAATAGTAGCTCCAGCATCACCTCTTAGCTCAGTACATCCGGTTTCAATCAGCTCCCAGATATCCACATTTTGTGCATCAAGAAAAGCCACAATTCTCTTTTTCCAGTAGTCATAATCACTACTGTAACAGCCTGATTTTAATTGTGCTGTTCAACCGGTTAAAATATAATTAATTATATTTTAATCTGAGAGTTAAAATGTGTTTTTGAATAAAACAAACTCATATTCATAGTCTACTTTATGGTAGGGTTACAGTAAAATTTTCGATTGAAAATTCAGACGAAAGCCGGTCTACGTTTTCACTGCCGGTACAAGTTTACTATGCAAAAAACCTAATTTTGACCCGTGAACGAGATAGTTAGTGTTTTTATTATATTTCCTACAACTCTGGTTATTTTGAAAATTTTCGTTCAAAAATAAAATAAAATATTTTATTCGGGCGAAAACGTCGGAAGAATTACGATCGGAAATGCAACCGGTTACGAAATGGAGCAGAATAGGAGACATAAAAGGCATGAGGTGAGATGAGGGAGTGAGGTGACTCACTAGAGGTATGACCTAAGCTACCTCCTAAAAAGTCGTCATGATGGACTTTTTGAAATATATCATATTATATTCTAAAAACCTATTTTTCTCTTTCCTCTTCAACCAAACAAGTCTTAAAGACAAAACTTGCTCTCCAAGCTCATCCTCTCTCCGAAATTTCGTGCTCCCCTCTCCCTCCTCTATATAATCATCACTCATCTTCATTCTCTCATTTTCTTCCTCCATCTTCATACTTCTTCAACTTCTTCCATTTCTTCTTTTTTCAAACACTTAAAGCTTCCATTTTTATTAGTCTTTTCCACTTGAGTTCTTCATTAAAGTTCTTCCTTATACTAAGGGTAATGCTCTCATATGAATCTTTTTGCAAGTTTCATCTTTTATTTCTTAGTTTGCTTTATGTGTTCTTTATATGCTTTAAACTTCTAAAATCTCTCTAAAATTGTAGAAAACTCCTTTTGAGTTGAAACCACTTTTTATAGTCTTGTATTAACTTATATTTTCACATACTAAGAGGTTGTGTAAAACAAAAATCTCTACCTATCTCATCCAATGAAGTCCGAATGCTTGCATTTGTGACCTCGAAGTTGTTGTTTCAACTTTTGGAATATGATCATGTGTTTGAGTTTCTAACTATCCATTGATCTTAAATCTATAAATCTTGGAAGTTTTGATAGCTTGTTCCTATGATGGCTGAAAATATGAATAGGTAAGCCTAGGATACTATGTTTCAACTTTCCAAGTATGATCATGGATTTAGAACTCTTAATACCTTGTCATTCTAAACCTAAGAGTTATTGTTAAACAAAGAATATTTTTCCTCATCATCCTATGATGGCGAAACTTAGTGTTTAGGTACTAGGATGTTTGAGTTTTTATTTTTCCAAAATGATCATGGACTTAAGCTCCATAAGATATTTGGATGCTAAGTCTAAGAGATTAGAAAGTTTAAGGATTTCTAACTTGTTTATTCTATGTTATTAAAGCTAGGATGTATTACTTTCATTTTTCCAAGATGATCATGGACTTGAGCTCCATAAGATATTTGGATGCTAAGTCTAAGAGATTGGAATGTTTAAGTTTCCATTGTTTTCCAAAATGATCATGGACTTGAGCTCCATAAGATATTTGGATGCTAAGTATAAGAGATTGGAAAGTTTAAGGATTTCTAACTTGTTTATTCTATGTTATTAAAGCTATGATGTATTGTTTTCATTTTTCCAAGATGATTATGGACTTGAGCTCCGTAAGATATTTGGATGCTAAGTCTAAGAGATTGGAATGTTCAAATTTCCATTGTTTTCCAAAATGATCATGGACTTGATCTCCATAAGATATTTGGATGCTAAGTCTAAGAGATTGGAAAGTTTTCTAACCTATAAATCCTATGAAGGCCAAACCTAGAAGGTTATGGACCTAGGATACTTTGTTCTTATTTTTCCAAAATGATCATGGTTTTGAGCTCCTTAATACATATGGATGCTAAACCTAAAAGATTGGAAAGTTTAGTGAATGCTAGCCTATTTTACTAGCCTTGGCCGAATACCCTAAGTTTATAACTTAGTGGGATTTTAATTCAACTTTGTTAAGTGATCATTGTTTATGAACTCCTAACACTTAAGGATCATAAATCCATGAGTTGTATAATTTTCGGGAATCTCTAACCCTAAGGACTAGTCCTGGCCGAACCTATACCTTGTGGTTTAGTGTTCTTGTTTGATTTTAACTTGTGATTTTGTGTTCATAACCTTAGACTTCCATCGCGGAGGAAACGAGGACGTTCGTGGTATACCTCTTCGAGCATCTAATCTCCTTACCTTCGCAGAAGGTGGAGTTAGTACTTTGTGGTGTGACAACGAGGAGCTTCGAGTTCGGGAGTCCGGTGATAACCCAGGTAGGGGAAAGAATCAACCTATCGTCGGAATGGATAAGTAGTAAATTATATAATAATTGTGTAGGGCGACCTAAACCCTACTAGTAGTCGAGTAATCGACAAGACCAAAATCACATTGGAAACCTTTTCTGAAAAACCAATGGCGATTCGGGGATTGTAGGTTTATTGACATTAGGTTGATCTTTATATTGTTGATGGTTGATTTGATTTTATTTTATTACCTTTATTGAATTGATTTTGTGCTATGTTGGTAATATGGGAATATTTTGATTGATATTATGTTATGCATGATGAACGCGCTGTCGCCACGCGCCAAAAAGAACGAGCGTTTACAAAATAATGTAGTATAGAGCGACAACTCGGATCGTCTCTCAAGGACTCTTTAGGTGTTGTTATTATTTGAGAAAAAGTTAGAAAAAGTTAGAATTGGGGTTTTGAGATTGGAAACTAAATTAAAGAAGCAAAACAGAAAACACAAAGCAAGAAAATAGAGCGAGTTACCAAATAAGCTAAAGCGATTAACCTACTGCTTTTGGTTTCCCAACTATCATCGATTCATGCAAATTCCTAGCCCTAAGCAGATTCTTATCCCCTCCCGGTTGTAGCAATAATTCACAAGCGGAACCACTACTACAGATATATGTTCCTATTCCCGAATTAAGCAAACGGGGTTAAGCACTTCGTGAACTAAGCGAACACGAAACATACACACGCGAATTAAGCAAACGCGATTATATATAGGAACATGATATCACCGAGATAAACCAACACAACACAATATACTCCTGAATTAAGCAAACAGAAATATAAAGCATGGCATTGAAAAGAGAAAAGGAAATGAAAACAGGAAATACAAGAATCTCAAGTATGGATAGAAACCAATTACAGTAGATTAATCCTAGGAGACTAGCTCTCCATTACAAAAGGAAAACAAAACATATCTAAGAAAAGAAGACAAACTACTACTACTGCCTATCAAAGACTAGCCAAAACTGGCTAACTCTGATCAACTCCTTCAGTTCTGCCTAAAACTACTTATATACATGTTTCTGGAATCCAGGTCCTCGCGAGGCGAAGCACTTCTCGCGAGGCGAATTACATGAAAGGTCTGCAACTCTTTGTCTTCTCGCGAGGCGAGCACATCCTTCGCGAGGCGAACTCTTCAGCTTCCAACTGTTACGCCCGTGGCATTCAACACGCCCAAACCGTGATGGCTTCTGATCTTCCAATACTCGTGAGGCGAAGGAATGCTCGCGAGGCGAACGCTTCAACTTCAGAATTGCCACGGCTGTGATCTTCAACACGGGCAAGCCGTGATCGTCTCTGACTTTTTCATGGTTGCAATACTCGCGGGGCGAGAGATTATTCGCGGGGCGAGCGCCTCCAGATTTATTACTTTTTATTAACCTGAAAATAGAAAATAAAAGTAAATAATTATTCAACTCTAAAACAACTAAATTAACTTAAAAACAATTCTGAGACTCAAAATATTACTTAAGGACAATAAAGTCTAATTTGGGTGAAAATGATATAAAATAAGCACAAAGCCAAGGTCTTTACTAGTTATAAAACCAGTCAAACAGAGGCTCATCAAAATACCCCAAACTTAAACTTTGCTTGTCCCCAAGCAAACTAAAACTTAAAAACTTAAAAAGACTCAAGACCTGGCAAAACATGGCAAGCTTAAGGACTCAATTAACTTTCACACAAATTTCAAGCAATTTAACAAAACAATTTTTCTTTCAATGTTCCCCCCTTTCAAGCAAAACAATCCCCACATTCATTTAT
>CM061070.1:41037743-41259743 GCA_030762895.1 Sophora flavescens
CCAACGTGCTTTATTCCCTAGTACCTCTGGTCCTTTACACGAAAAGGGAATTGTACTCAGTAAAGAACAAAAAGCTCTCTCCACTGTAAGACTCAATGACTTAGAGATTTTGATGTATGACAAATACAATTTAATGTGTGTGCAAGTGTTTTAGTGTCAAATTGCAAAGACAGGTATCAAGCAGTGATCAACAAGTTCATTAAGCAAATTCAAGGAAAATATTCAAGGAAGAACTTGAAGGAATCAAGGAGCTGCATGTATAAATCAAAATAGCAAAGTCAAAGATCAAAGGATCATCAAGACCAAGCTTAAAGGAGAATTTTATATTTAAGTCTTAGATGATTTGTAAGAGAAAGAAATCTCTTAGTCACAAGATAGATCAACTAAAAAGTTGCATGAAGAAAATCAATTTTCATAACCTGCATTAAAAGGAATAAGTTTTTTTTTTAATGAAAATGATTTTTGGAAATAAGAAAATTGTTTGTCATGTACAGCCATGTGATCAATGGATGTATGTCTGCTATTGTAACTGACAAATGAATTTAAAGTTCTTGATTCAATACATAGATGTATTGAATGGGTGTACTGATGGATTAACCAAGTTCAAGTTTTTGAAAAACACGTACAACCATTTATTACACAGGTGTACAAAAACTATCAGAACTATCGGTATGAAATTGGTTGGTACAGCCATGTACTCAACCCCTGTTCAAGAATCAGAATCAAGAAAACAGATTCTGTTATCAGACCCAAATCTGTTTTAATTGATCCCAACGACTATAACTTGTTTCCTATATATAGAGGGATCAAAGGAACACTTTCAAGAAAAACATATCAGAAGTTTACAAAATCAATTAGAGAGATCAATTGTGAAAATCAATCATCTTCTTGCTTGAGCTTCATTGTGAAAAAAAGTGTTTCAATTCTCATAAGAACTTCAACTTGTATATCTGACTTCTGAGAGTTAGGAAACAATATTTCTATACTTTTCGATTATAAAGAGAGACGGAGTCTCTCTGTGTGATTAGGGTGAGGAATCCTAAGGAAGAACATTGATTTAGGCTCTTCACAAGAGTGTGGTATCTCGAGGTGAAGGAGTGTTCTGTGGTGTAAAGGTTTTTCAAGCTACCTGGCTAAAGCTTGTTGTGTTAGTGTGTGAATACCCACAGGTGGAGTGGGGACTGGATGTAAGTCACTGTGGTGGTGGCTGAACCAGTATAAAACTGATTGTTTGGTATCTCTAGACTCAAACTCTTTAATTTCTGTCTTGCGCATATAACTGTGATCTTGATGTTCTAAGTTTTTAATTGCTATCAGTTCTTGATCTGTTCAATATGAATAAAAACCAGAGTATTACTACAATCAATCTTGAGTTATTAATTGTTCAAAACTGAGTTGATTAAGACTGTTCTTAATCACTGAAACTGATATATTGTAACTTCAGTTCTTGACTGATTAAGGCCTGTATCTAATACTTGTACGATCCTGAACTGAACTTCTTCCTGTTTGATTCAATCACTGTTTAATTGATAGCTGTGAGCTGTGAACTTGAATCTTATTACTGATTTATCTTTCTAAATTAATCTTTCTTTCCTCATCACCTTCTATTCAAGATTTCATAAAAGTCCTTCACTGTTTTTGTAAAAGATCATGAGGCAACTCTGATTTGAAAAGTAAAGTTTTTGAAAAGCTTTTTGAAAGCTCAATTCACCCCCCACCCCCCCCCACCCCCTCTTGAGTCTTTGAAGCCAAAACAACAATTGGCATCAGAGCTAAACTCTTAAGTTTGGCTTAACAACTATAAGAGTATGGCTTCCAATGACTGTTTGAATGAAGGGGCTTACATTGCACGCCCTCCTGCCTTAAATGGATCTGAGTATATCTATTGGAATGAAAGAATGGTAATCTTTCTTGAGGCAGCAGGTGTTGACATATGGGATGCAGCAGAAAATGGACCATCTGTCCCCTCTACTTTAGATGCTAATGGTGCTCCAAGAAATAAGCCTAAAACTGAATGGAATGAGGATGATAAGAAAAGAGTTCAATATAATGCACGTTCTAAGAATATTATAACATCTTATTTAAGCCGTGATGAGTTTTTCAGGGTTTCAAATTGCAAAACAGCAAAGGAGATGTGGGATACATTGCAAGTGACTCATGAAGGAACCACAGATGTGAAAAGGGCAAGAATGAACACATTGACACATGAATATGAGTTATTTCGCATGAATCGAGGAGAACCAATGGAGGTTATGCAAATGCGATTCTCACACATTGTGAATCAATTGGCTGCACTTGGAAAGACAATCTCCAATGAAGATCAAGTTAACAAAGTCATGAGATGCCTAGGTAGAGAATGGCAACCTAAAGTAACTGCAATTTCAGAATCCAAAGACCTTTCAACAATGTCAACAATGTCAATTACAGCACTCTTTGGAAGGCTACAAGAACATGAAATAGAGTTGACTAGATTGGTGCTAAGTGAAGAAGAAGACAAGAACAATAGAATCATCACATTCAAAGCTGTAAAATCTACAAAGGTTGACAGAAAGCTTAAGAAGGAAAAGAAAATTAAACGTGCATACATAGATTGGGAGGATAACAATTTTGGCTCAACGAATGATTCCAATGATGAAAAATCAAACTTGTGCTTAACTGCTCATCTTCATAAAGAAGATGATGAGGTAAATGATTCTAACCTTGATGAATTACCTTCTTATGATGAATTGCAAAATGCTTTTGAAGAACTTAATAAATAATCCATTAGACTTGCTAGATTGCTAATTAAGTCTAAGAAAACCATCACATGCATAGAAGAGAAAAATTATGTTTCAATTTGACATGCTTGCATGCTTGAAGATCATATCTAAACGAAAGGGAGAAAATACAAAGAATGGGGTTCAATTATGCTTTTAAAAAACATTTTGTTTTTCACTAGAAATATGAATTGAAACAATTTAAGACTTTTAGATTTTGGGCTTGGGCCTAACTCAACCCCAAAAGCTAGTTTTTAAGGTGAGGATTGCCCAAGCTTTATAAGCACTACTTTGGCCAAAGCGATGTGGGACTAAACACACCCCTCACACTCAGCACAATGAAGGTGCTGGAGGTTACAATGAAGGCAACCCAAACTTACCGCAATTAAAGCGGCTAGGGGCAAACTACAATTAAGGCATCTTTCCAACACACCCCCTCACGCCCAAGCCTAATGGGCTTGGAGCGTGGATGATACGGGCAACCCAACAACGGATCTAGGATAGGCTCTGATACCATCTTAGATTTTGGGCTGGGCCTAACTCAACCCCAAAAGCTAGCTTGTAAGGTGAGGATTTCCCAAGCTTTATAAGCACTACTTTGGCCATATCTCTAGGCGATGTGGGACTAAACACACCCCTCACACTCAACACAATGAAGGTGCTGGAGGTTGCAATGAAGGCAACCCAAACTTGCCGCAATTAAGGCGGCTAGGGGCTAACTGCAATTAAGGCGGCTTTCCAACAAATACAATACAGGCATATTTAGGTGTCTTTTAAGCAAAAGGTTGAGAATATGTAGACAAGTATTTTGAAAGTTCGGGCATAACATATGAAACTTAGACATAAAGTTATATTAACTTGCTATTATAACAATACAGTTAGTAAAAGTAAAATACTCAACTCTAGTTAGCTCAAATTAAATTTAAAACAATTCATAAGTAAACAAATATAATAGAGAAGAGATAAGAGAAATGACGCCAGATTCATCCTGATTTTCAGCCCAAATCTTGGTTTATGTCTAGTCCTCAAGCAGCATTGAGATTTGTCACTAGTTAGTATTCTTTGTCTGGAGTCTCTTCAGGCTAATTTACAACAATTCTTTTTGTCCTGCTACCTCTTTTGGTGATCTTACAACAAGTTTTCATTGAACGTAGCTTTTTCATATTAATACAGTAGATATTTGTGTAAATAATATATTCTGATTATAGAAATATTAGGTGATTGTGATAGCAATTAGTTTACATTATTCTGTAATAATTGCTCATTACTACTTATATTGTATATTTTTTTGTTCAAAGCACTATATAATACATTCTCCATGGTATAGTAGAAACACATGGGTTATACCAATTGTCTCTTGTTATCCTCTCATTTAACATGGTATCCTAACAAGTGGCAACCCTAATTTGTGCCTACCCGGTGGACCTACTATCCATCGGTGAAATTGTTCCTATCAAACCATGTTCTGCTTCCAGTTTTGCACCCTCTTTGGTGGATGTGTTCTCCTTATGATGTCATATCTTGTCTAGTCCGGCTCTATCAGTGATTGTCTGTTACCAGCCGCCGCCGTCCATCGCTGGCCGCCACCATCGTTTGCTGGCAACCATCGTCGTTCAACACATTTCCGACCGATGGAGATTTCAAGTTTCATGGTTTCAGGGTGTTTGTGAATATCATTGTGGAGCTGGAAGCGAATACTACTTTGATTACACTAATGAGAAAATCCGATGCTCCAGTCACCTCTGCCATCAATTTTGGGGACAAAATATCAATATATGTGAAAAGGAAGACAATATTAGCTAATTTTATATAATATTTATGAAATTACCGAAATATTCTTCTTTGGCTATGTTTGGTAACTCCAATAAGATAGCTTATAGCTTATTCGACTAGCTTATAGGCTTGTTTGACTGAAATAGGGGTGTTTGGTAAAAATCTTATCTCATTAGCTTATAGTTTTTCTTCGTAAGCTAATTTATTTAGCTTATGACATATAACTTATAGCTTATTGACTTATTTCTAGTCTTTACCGCCATTCATTTAACGAAATTCACACTTTATGATATTTATCATAAATATGACATTTTATGTCATTTTACATTTATAAGCTAGTTCAACCGCTAATTTTATCAAACACTTCAAATTCAATCAGCTAGCTAAAGATGTAACATTGGTATGAATTCATTCTACTTGAATATATATGGTAGATATTTACCTGGTTTAATTAAGGTTGTAACTTATCAACTACTTATAAAGATTGGGTTTGGCTAGCTTTTCCGATTGGTTATATAATATTTTGCTCCTATATTCACATCAACAATATTTCAGCTCTTTTGTAACCCAATTTAGGCTCCATCTCTAACACTTTATTGTATCCACTCATGACCTTCCAACCTTGTGTAACATCCAGCCGGTGCCACATGGAACCTAACTCACTTAATCTTATCAAATATGGGGAAATTTAAAACTTAATCAAATACAGACATCAGAGCTTTATCTTGAAACCTTGATGCTCTAAACATATATATGATACAACACTACTAATACCAAGGGTATGGTCTGCAAGTATCAACGAAAGACACTCTACTGGTCGAGGCACAAAATTACTAAAGGAACTCAGTCGGTGGTGCGACATCAACCTCACTTTTGGAAAGCAACTCCCACCTCGATCAGCATCAACCTCCTAGGTACTCTCACCAACAGATAACACACTTCTGTCATTAACCACCATCCGAGCAACCACATAGACATAGAAAATATATGTACAGAAGGTAAGAAACACAACAATTATCATAAAGTAGGAAAACAAAGCAGAATACAACACAATAACATGTATATCACACCATCACAAAGATCTCTCAAGTTAATTATAACAACCATCCCCACAATCATATCAACTTGGGATCATCGCCAGAACTACATGTGCGACTGGTCCTACATGTCATGATTGACCAATTCTACAATAGTCATTCCTAGGAGGTGGGAACGTGAAGGTCATCCTCCAATTGTGAGGACAAGCAACCAGTCTCCAACTATGATCTTTACCCCCATAACCTATTTTTTAAATAAAAAAAATCTCTTTACCTCATACATCATAAATAGCGTGTAACCGAGGAAGTGCTATCATAATAGACGAATTTAATAACGTTTATTTATATAAACGCTATAGAAGTTGTTACTATCATAGCGCTTGAATGGAAAAATGCTACCTTTTTCTCGAATTAAAAATACACTTTCTAGGTGACCAACTCTCTGCCTTGGGTATTGGCACGGTTCATGGAACTGATGGAAGTACTATAAACTCTCTACACAGTAAATCCGATATTCAACCTTCAATGCATAGAAAACTGGAAAGTAATCAATTCTGCCTTAACAGTTATTGAACTAACGCTCCTAAACCTAAGACAATTTCTCCTATAAATAACCCTCCTCTATGTTCTTATCCCACAATTCAAATTTTATAAAAATCCTATATTCTTCTTTGTGTTCTTATCATTCCAGAAGAGGTATGAACTCTCATATCTATTGTCGTGTTTCATGGCTAGTGTCCAGATGAGGGATAGAAGAGGGACAATCCTAAATGTAATGACAGACAACAAGAAGATATGTGAATGCCATCGTCTCTCCCAAATGCCTCACGAAATGAGGAGCGAGGTCGCCCAAGTACTGCTATAATCCTATATGAGGATTATCATGGAGTCACTGGCAAACCCGAACAAAAGAGGAGCCTTTCCAAAAGATATGTGAATGACATATCACCATTTTGAGGGATATCCATAAGGTGCCCGCATGAAATGACTGAAGGTGGCGGTGATGCTGGCGATCAAGAATAGAATGGGTCTTTCAAGCAACAAATCTTTCTTTTGGCATGACAGACGACTAGATGATATGAGAAGTGAGGGTGCCCTAGTGACCATATGTACAGATAAAGACACAAAATGGATATTGAAGGGAGACGGAAGACATAAACTAAAGCAAAACTTCATTCCGTTTTCTCCCTTGCCATCAACATGCAGCTGAGAAGATGTATATTTGAAGTGTAAAGTGTAAAATCAAAAGTGTATTGGTCATGGTGAGCAGAACGGTACCCTAGACAAGCCAACTGACATTCTCTGGGCAAGGGAGGCACGTGTGTGATAAAGGAAAAGAGATTGTCTGGGAATCGGAGTTCCCTGTGAGCGTTGTTGAGACCTTAAAAGTCTGAAACACATGTGATGTGTGAGTTCTCTAAGTTTTGATGATTCCAAATATATTAAGTATGGTTATATTGAACCATGTGAAGTTACTAACAAGAGTGCTCAAGTGTGCATAAAAATGGCTTTAAGATCACACGTCTAAAACTAACCCACCTAAATTTTCATAAGAAGCAGTTTTTCAGACTTGTCTGGAAAATAGACAGCTCAGCATGAGACCAAGTCAATTCAAAATCAAAGACCTGTCTAAGAAGATGACGTGTCAAGATCAAAACCTATCCAAGAAGATGACGTAGCAAAGACTAAGCACTGAAGAACTACCAGTGGCTCACTCGTCTGAAAAAGCCTTGCACACCAGTCTAAAAACTGGATTAGTACACCCGTCTAAAAATGGCCTCTACTTCACTCGTCTACTGATCAGATGTCCGAATAAATTCCAACTCAACATCCTTTGATCAAGATGCCTTATTTGAAGACCTCGAAGACCTATGGACAAAAGTACCAAAACATGAAGAATAAAGAAATTATTCTTTCAAGATTTTAATGAATAAACATGCTACCTCTGTAGAAAGTCAGTTGCTTTTCGGTATTTAAAGTACATTACAAAAGCACTTTCCAAAAGGTGAACTGAGTGTTGCACTGAAATGGGAAAGTTCTCTGCTGCAAGTACAAAAGCATTGTTGTTGAACCTCTGATACAACAACTCTTCAGAACAAAAGTGTACTCTTGGTCGCATATGTCAAAGTCCAATGTCCCCAATCATTTAATCTTTATCATAACGATTCTTGCCATTAATGGTGAGACACCTGTTGTGCCCCATTGTATTATTAGATTAAAACTTTATTATTTATTTACTTAATCCCGTGCTTATCGTTGAAAATATGTAAAAATTAAAAAATTATTTACTAACCATATAACTTCTGCAAATTAAAACACACCAAAGTTATAATATATATATACACACATGTTTGTTCATTACATTACCACAATATTGTTTAGGGTATCCTATTATACAAACTGCTTATAATCAGCGGAAAATAAAACATCTTATAAGACTCACTGGCCCTAGACGCTAAACTACATTGCTGGAATCCACAGCTCGTCCTCCCGCCTATGGTTCATACGGAGTTACATCTAACTCCTCAGCAACTGGTTCCTCCATCAGGTCTTCTCGTACGATCACATCAGAAATAAAATACAACACACAAAAATATAGGGGATAAGAAACATTTCTATCATCAAAAGCGGAAAAGATTCATAGCATATCATACAATAAATGCACAGGCAATCAACATACATAACTAACAAATCATCCTCGAATTAGCTTACCATCCTCTACCCCAATCTCACACAATTACACTTTTATACTGACGTGGCCACCACTAATCCTGTCACACATTCCTCGTTAGGAATGTTAGTCAGTCGCCCAGGTAACGCGTTCCCAACGCCGGTGCACATTCTCATCCATGGTGAGAATGCTCATGCAAAGCAATGACACTATAGCAAAGACAAAGACATCGCTTGCACACCCTGGTTCTCTCTCATCTCTATCAAAGGTGCTCATGCATAGCAATGACACTATAGTTGCACAACTTAAATTCTAAGGTGGAACGGTCTAACGAGAACTCTTGACCTCGTATATTCCAAATATATGGTTATGAACAACAACGTAAACACATGAATATCACTAACCCATATTAATAACATCCTAGTGCCTTAACCTTCCATCAAAGCCTTAACACATATTTTATGTCACACTTCCTCTTTAAAATAGCTCATTTAGGTTAGGTCCCTCTAAGTCACCATTATCCTCACACCCAAACCAACAATTATCTCTCGAACAACATATATCTTTGCTTAAATCCACTAAGCACAAATATTAAAACCAGGCAGATCATGCATAACACAGACAATCATAAATATTCAAATACCACAAAATATCACATAATCAATTCAATAATAATAATAAATTCAATCAACCTCAAATAAGATAAAATCATCATAACGTCGATAAACCTACAAATCCTCGAATCACCATTAGTTTTACAGAAAAGGTTTCCAATGTGATTTTGGTCATGTCGATTACTCAACTACTAGTAGGGTTTAGGTCGCCCTACACAATTATTATAGAATATACTACTTATCGTTTCCGACAACAGAGTGATCCTTTCCCCCACCTGAGCTTATCTCCGGAAACACGAACTTTCAGCTCATCGTCACAACACTATTGTTATTAAATCAACCTTCAACCAATCATAAGAATGAATTAATCAAACAAAATTCATCCTTAACCACAAAAGGCTAGGTTCAGCTATGACAACCCAAAATAAGGCTAGGGATTTCAAAATTTCACAAACTCTTAGATCAATGATCCTTAAGCATTTATAATGATAAAACCAATGATCATAACTAAAAGAATTGAAACAAAATCCTCTAACGTCAAAGGTTAGGGTTTCGGCCCATATTAGGAAAATAGGCTAGGAAATTTAGTTGGATTCAAGCTCTTGGATTTAGATCATATAGGTACTAGAGAGCTCAAATCAAGCATTAGATTTCAAAAATGAAAACAAAATCATCAAACCCTCCTTTGGGTGAGATTCAGCCAGTTAAAGAAAATAGGGAAGGAAAATGTTTTTGATTACATGCTCTTGGATAATGGAAGTAGGAGACATAAAAAGATCATAGCAATTGGTTTCACATTAAAAGGATTTTTCTATGATTTTCTATGAATTTTCAAAGTTTTAGATCTAGAAATGGAAAAATATGATTCATGGCATAAACATGAGGAATACATGAATATGAAAGCTTAGATGATCAAGGAGATGAGCTTTTACCTCTTGAAGATTGAAGAAATGAAGAAAATAATCAACCTTCACTAAGTTGAAAACTGGACAGCTTGAGGGTGTGATGGTATTGTGAGTGTATCTCACAATATACTCATCCAAAAATCACGAACTTTGGTTTGTTAGAAAGATAAGAAGAAAATCAACAACTTTTGTGTTTAAGGTTTCATTTTTTTGGGATCATAACAGGGGTGAAAATGGAATTCTTTCTGCTGTTTCGTGGGTTGCTGAGAATTCTGGGCAGTTTCGGTATTTTGAGCCTTTCTCCCAATCCACTTATCCGTTTTTGATGATCTTTAGCTTGTTGCAAAGAAGAGAAAAATAGGAACAACTTTTATGTTGAGAGTTTTCCGAGTTTCAGAAAGGAAGAGGGTCATATTTTCGGTGGGGATTCGGTGTTCTTATGAGTTTTGTAACTTAGTTGGTGAGGAAGTTGAAGAGAATGAAGGTGTGAGTGAAGGGGCTGAGGTTTTGTGGTATATATAGGCTATATCTTAGGCCTTTTTTGGTTTATTATATGTTGGATTAATAGCTTTTGTGATTATTTAATTAATATAAGCTTAACCATAGTTAATAATTAACTTAACTAAGGTTATAATTAACTTAACTAAGGTTATTTTGGCTAACCATGGTTAATAATATGTGGCTCACATTTTATGGAGGTGTGGCTGATTTTATACCACACATAGTGACTCACCAATGAGTCACCGATCCTATCCGTTAGCGGTTCCCGGAAATTTCGTACGCAGCTCCGTCGTTTAACGATTTCGATTTTTGAGAGGAAAACAATGAAATGAAAGCAAAATGAAATAGGTATGGTTTATTGGAGGTGGATGCACGAAATTGAAGAGATGTGGGAGGTTTACAACCATATGAAAGGAGTGGTTAAGAGTGCGTAGATGTGTCTTGTTAATACCCGTGAAAGCTTAGGGGGTATTTTGGTCTTTTTACCTAAGAGTCATGATTACTAGCATTTAATGCTCATAAATGTTTGGTGACTCATCCTCCATGAGTCATCATGTAAGACTCATTGTCCTGATCTCTTGACGGGTCTCTGCAGTTCCGTTTTCGACTCTGTCGGTTTCCCGATTAGGGTTTTACGCCTGCGTAAAAGCGTAATATTTCGTTTTCGGTTGAAAATTTTCAAAACAACCAAATTCGTTAGAAATATGATTTAAATATAAACCATTTCTTTCACGAGTCAAAATTAGGTTTTCTAATCATTAAAATCTTACTGTCAGTGAAAACACCGACTGTTTTCCGTCCAAACTTTTACCAAAATTCGTCTGAATAAACAGAATATTTTATTTCTGATCAGAAATTTGGAAAGTAGACTTCCTCACGGAAAAAATAAAAAAAATCTACAAATTTCAGTTTTCGGTCCAAATTAGGGTTTTCTGCCAGTATAAAATTATACTGTCAGTAAAAAAACGCAGACCGGACTCCGTCTGAATTTTCAACCCAAAATTTCACCGTAGCCTTCTACCATAAGAGAGGCTGTGAATATGATTTTATTTTATTTAAAATCACTTTCTAACTCTCATATTAAAATATAATTAATTATATTTTAACCGGTTAAACAACGTAATTAAAAAATCAAGTTGTTACAAATGGCGTCCTGGAAGTTTTAAAGGAGATCACTTTCTGAAGTTGTTTCTAACGGATCAATTGATTGAAGTCTTTAAATAGAGCAAACCATGAAGATGAAGATAATATATTCTACAAACATTCAAAGAAGTATTTACTCTGCTCATTAACTTCTTCGTTTCTCCATTAATTATCTCTTCAATCATTTGACATTAATTCGCAGTTTTTCATTCTCATATTTTTTCCACTCCTTGAGTGTTACCAGAAAGACTTGCAAAACTTTTATTAATTACACAAACTCTTTTAATCTCTTAGTTGTTGAGCCTGGAGAGGCTAGGTGAGAAAATAATACTTGTACTATAATCTGATCAATTATAGTGGAAATACTTGGTGCTGCCAAGAAATAGACATAGCCCTGTTAATTTTGGGGTGAACCAGTATAAATCTCTTAAGTGATATTCCTTTCCCTAATCTCTTTATTTTGTTTAAAAGTTTATTTGTTTTAGCTTTTAACCTGGGGATTTAATTTGTGGATATCAAATCTCTTCTAACCTTTCTCTGCTTGTGTGTGTGATGTTTCAAAATTAGACGTGTTACTCGTCTAATATTCATTTCCTTACTTACTCGTCTAACATTTTCAAAGTATTTGAAAATTTTGGTAAACACGATTCAACCCCCCTTCTTGTATTAACTTTGCTTATTCAAGCGTGATCGGCCGACATGGATAGGAGTGTGACTCCTTAGAGGATTTTGACCCTAGATGTGGATCGAGGATGTTTTGTAAACGGTTGACTTGCGAGATGGTCACTATGTGTAAATCTATGTTGTATGTTAACATGTTGAATTGTGCCCCGACCCCTTTTATGGTGTTATAGTAGCTTATCTCCCTTCTCTATCTCTTTTCTCTGTATGTATCGTATGGTTGATAGATAAGCAGCAGCAGGCATACAGTGATGGCGATAGGACCGGAGCACTGACCGATGCACTACCTGCAGAGGATTCCGCCGAGGGTCCAGATCTTAGGCGACATTGAGATCTCTACCATGACGACCGTGGGTGGCAGGTCGACCACTCACGGTTCTTCATGTGTTACGTCGGCCCGGTCAGCATCTATATCCACCTTGGAGGAGGACCGTTCTTCACCTTGCTTGTCTCTTACCATATCTCCTAGCACTTGGCCTTCTTAGAGATCTAATTCCCACCCCGCCAGCGAGAGTTTCCAAATGATATAGTTGTTCTAGGATCATGATCCCTCTGTTGGGATCGACAGTACTTTGGATACTTGTTGTACATATTATGTATATATGTCGTTTTTATTTTCTTCCCATTGTGCATATTTTTTAGGTTTTAATTTTACCAGCTTCCACACCTATATTATTTTGGTCTATAATAATCTCGCTAACGCTAATAAACGGATTAAGGATTAGTTAATCAAGATTGTTCTTTAATGGGTCATCGGGGTGTCTCACATGTCGACGGATCTTCTAGCCATGCAATGCTCAATTTGATGGATGCATATTTCGGTTAAAATCATATCAAGGTTTACCCTCCTGATGAGGACCACACTGCCTTCATCACCGTGAAGTGTACTTTTGGTGTCAAGGAGGGAAATTAGGGTTTTATGCTGACCAGCCGAGGCATAGGGGCAAATCCTGATAAGTGTCAAGCTGTCATAGAAATGCGAAGCTCGAGTAGTGTGAAAGATGTTCAGAGATTGACAGATAGGGTACCATCTTTAGAAAGGTTTTTGCTAAAGTCAGCGGACAAGTCAACTCCATTCTTCAAAATCCTGAAGAATCCCAAGGATTTTAAGTGGATCGATGAATGTGAGGATAAATATTGTATTATACTAAATTAAATTTTAATTGGACCGATGAATACGAGGTTGCCTTTAAGTGAAACGACAAATACGAGGATGCCTTTTAGTAATTATATTGTATTATTAATAATTTTAATCATCCAACTGAATTATTTTATCTATCAATTACTTTGATCAATGTTTAAAATTTCAATAGCATTCATTATGAATACTAAACCCGTTTTTCATTTTCCTATTTTAAGAGTCATTTATATCTTTCAAAATGTATACTCTTTCTTATTTATAAATGTGTTCATTGAAGTTGGAATACTTTTCATTTAGGGTTAGAATTTCTTTTTTTATCCTTTTTTTTTCCTTCTTTCACCAGACCGAAAAGAAATTTCCCTTTTATACATAAAACACACAAAGTTACATTGAAAATCCATCCATCGCAAGTGTGACCTTAAACATGAACATGCACACACTCCAATGGAATATTTGATAGATTGATGCAAAAGCTAGCTTTCTTTTTCTCCTTTCTCAATATAACTCTTTTTATATTATGCTTAATTGCATTTTTGATCTCCCAAGTATAACGATTGTGCGATTTTGGTCCCCTAGGTTGCGCAATTTTGGTCCCTCAAAAAAATTGTGCCAATTGGAACTTCAAAGTATCACGATCGTGCGATTTTGGTCTCCCAAGTTCCAATTGCGTCCATTATGTCCCCCAGGCCTCACAGTTGTGCAATTTTGGTCTCCTAGTTATCATGATTGTGCAATTTTTAACGCGAGTAGCTTACTGGCATTTGTGGGACTGATTTGACACTATGTGAGGCCATCTTGCAACTTACGTGACATTCAATTTTGGTCCCCAAATAAATTGCTTTCCATGATATTAAAAAGCACATGTCAAAAAGTTTTGAATACAAAAATAAACAAGGTAATCAAAATTATTAGAGAGTAATTTAACAATATATAATGTTACTATCCATTCATAATGATGATAATAGATAATAAATTTATGTTATTAACAAGCACAAATACTGATACGTCAGTTCCGCGTGCGTGCGTGTGTACATGTAAATAAATTAATTTCCTTAAGCTAGATAAGTTACTCTTAAATTATTATGAGTTTAATTTGTAAGCATTGTTAGTTGATAAGTCTCTGGCTTATCTAGTTTTATGACTAGATGAACTAGGGTTTATGTGCCAATTAGTCGAGTTCACTCTTGTCTTCGCCCAAATTTTGCCTTGTTTTGTTCCTAAGATGGACTTTGACTCGTTTTGCGTCTTTTGTGTAGTTTTTAGCTTATTTTGGATAGAATTATGCTTTTGGTTGCTTTTTGTGTTTTCAGGTAAATAAAGTGAAGCTCCGAGAGTCAAGGAAAGCAAAGAAATAGTGGAAATTGAAATTCTGAGACACTCGCCCCGCGAGTGTACTCTCGCCTCGCGAGAGTCTGAAGATCAGCAAGACAGAGACTATCACGGCATAGTCGTGATTAAGGTCACGGCTGTGACAAATGGAGGTTTGAAGACTCGCCCCGCGAGAGAATGAAGACTTGGAAGTCAGAGACCATCACGGCCTAGCTGTGATGAAGGTCACAGCCCAGAATTGAAGACTCGCCCCGCGAAAGATGTCTCGCCTCGCGAGTCCCTGAAGACCATGGAAGACAGAGACAATCACGGCTTAGCCGTGATGGATATCACGGCTGTGACAGATTAGGGTTTGAAGACTCGCCCCGCGAATAAAATATCGCCTCGCGAAAATACAAAATTTGAAGCGCGCCAATGCTTAATTTCGCGTCGCGAGAGTAAGCTCGCCCCGCGAGCTGGCGAGAAACAGAATCCTTATTTAAGGGTTGTCTCAGATCAGGATTGGGGGTTTTTTTTAGCCACAGATCAGAACTGTAGTGCGAATCCTTGTTTCTGGAGTTGCGTCTCCCTTCTCTTTTCTTTTCTTCTTTTAGTTCCTGATTATGGAGATTATCGCCGATTGTTTGTCCGTCGTCACGGGCATAAGGAACTAATCCCCTCGTCCGAGGGATCGATGAAGCCACCCATGACTGTGTAGTGTTCATATGATGTATGTGTTTCTCCCCTCTTTCTAATTGATGATTTCCGATTCTGATTTGAATGTTTTATCATATGTTTTGCGTGATTAATCAGTTAAACGGGTTTGAGGCCTAACGGCGATTCACGTTTTAGAACTTGAATCGGGATCGCAAATGTTTTCCAATTCTGAATTGATTGTGTTGATCATATGTGTTGCGTGATTAACTTGTTAACGTGTATGAGGCCAAACGGCGAGTCGCGTTTTAGAACTTGAATTGGAATCATTAATCGAATAATGAGCACGACCGTGGATTTATTTGATTAGTGCAACCATATAGGGAACAAGGTTTAATAGAATTCGAGATAGGGTTATGAGACCGAACAAGTAATTAATCCAATCGTCGAATACGTCCTATTGAGCACGATGAAAGGGATATAGGAGAATTTAGGGGTCCCGGTTGACATTAAAATCGAACTTAGGGAAGGAATACATCATCACTTGGGTACTTAACATGATTGGGTAGGTGGATTTGAGACCTTGGATGCATTTAATTTCTGATTTTAATCACTGTAGCGTTATTTGATTTGATTCTTGAATTGCAATCTCAATCTCTTTCTCTCAACCACCCTCTATTGCTTAACCAACGTATCGGATTTCTTGACAATTTAGTTGAATTGGTAACCCAATCCTTGTGTTCGACCTCGGTAATATCTTACCGTGTTTTTATTACTTGCGACGACCCGGTACACTTGCCGGAGTCACCAACAAGTTTTTGGCGTCGTTGCCGGGGATTGGCACAGCCAGTTTTCCTAATCTTTAGGAAATTTGATTGATTGGTTAAGTTGATTTTTCATTTTATTTTTCTGTTATTTCTTTGTTATTATTTCTCTACTTCTTTGATTCCACTTGGTCTTGCCGTGTTTTTGTATGCGAGGTACCCTTCTACAAGAGGACTTGCTATTCGATTCAGAGATCACCAGGACCGAGAGGCAATTAAGAAAAGAGGCCAGAGAAAGGAAGAGGTTGGAAGCAATTAAAATAGAGGACATGGCCGAAGAAAATCCTCCTCCTCCTCCTCCTCCTCGTTACAAGCCTCTCTTCGAGTACGATCTACCCAGCTTGGGAGATTGTGACTCTTCTATTGTGAGGGGCAACCTGAACACGGACTCCTTCAGAGTTGAATCGTGTGTCACATTCCAGATCCGGGAGAATCAGTTTGATGGGAGTGGCAAACAGGACCCGCATAGACATATCACTCGCTTCCTGGAAGCTTGTGACTTGCAGAAGACCAGGGGAGTCTCTCAGGATGAGTTTCGCTTGCGGCTTTTCCCTCTTTCTCTTAGGGATGTCGCTCGCGATTGGGTTGACAGCTTGGATAGGAACAAAGATCGTAACTTGGGAGCAAATGGCACAGAAGTTCCTAACTAAATACTTTCCTCCTCGGGCGGCGGCAAGCAAGAATAGCATTACATCATCTTTCCTGCAGACAGAGGATGAAACATATAATGAAGCTTGGGAGAGGTACAATGGCTTATTGAGAAGATGCCCTTCAGCGTACTTTGACCCCGTCTCTAAAGTTCAGCACTTCTTTAATGGGTTGAGGGGACGCTATCAGATGAACTGTGATGCCGCATGTGGCGGTTCTTTCTCATATTTATCTACCGAGGATGGATGGGCATTATTGGAGAAAATGTCATATAATGATTACAACCGTGGTAGGGAAAACTCAAGTGGAGTCGAGTCTTTGGAACAATGGAAGCCATTCTAGAGCAAGTCAAATCATTGAAGATGCAAGTGGCGGCTTTGTCGAGAACAAGAAGTCTAATGTGATACACGAGGGAATGCCTCCAGGTTGTGGTAATTGTAATGGAGATCATGACACTCAAACTGTCCATTCAACTTCCCTCGGGAACATGTGGACTCATGCCACAACTTTTATGACACCGTGTGCCCCAGAATAACTATCGAGGAAATGGACAAAATGACTACAATCGAATCGGAATAGGGGTACACGAGGAGAGACCATCCGGGTTTCGCATGGAGTAATGTTAATGGTGGTCTAACCTAGGTCAACAACCTCCTCAAAGAGAATTGGCAACAACCTCAGCGAGGGTATAAGGCCGAACATTGGAATTCAACAAAGGCAATACCCAGCAGGCTCTTCTAGGGGCTAGTCAGTTGCAAATAACAGATGGTGGAAGACAACCGTGGGAGCTGGCTATTGAGAAGATGAGTGCAGCAATGGAAAAGATGATAATCAACACAGACACAGTGAATACGAAAGTTGACAAGTTAACAACGCATACAGGGGCGGCAATTCACAATTTAGAGACACAGATGGCCCAACTCGCAAAGCAACTTAATGAGCGTCTCCCAGGCACTTTCCCAGGTAATACCGAGAACAACCCCAAGGGACAATGCAACGTCATATCTACTAGAAGCGGAAGGGTGTTAGAACCTAACAGGGGTGCAACTAGTTCTCGTGGATGACAAGGCCCCTAACAACTACCCGTTGAGGAAGAGCAACCAGAGAAAGAAGGGTTGGCAAGTGACAAGGCACCGGAGCAAGGGGGAAGGCTGAAACTTGTAGATGAAGAGTTCCGAAAGAAGAAGTGGGTTGAACCCCAAGACCTCCCGCCCTACATGAAGGTACCGTATCCTGAAAGATTGAAGAAGCCTCAACAGGATAAGCAATTCAATAAGTTCCTTGATGTCTTCCGAAAACTTCAGATTAACATTCCATTTGCGGAAGCCTTGGAACAGATGCCATCATATGCCCTGTTTATGAAGGATCTTCTCACCAAGAAGCGGAAATTGGTGGACGAGGAAACGGTTGCTTTGACCGAGGAATGTAGTGCCATTCTTCGAGAGAAACTCCCTCCAAAGTTGAAGGATCCCGGATCCTTTTCGATACCATGTACCATTGGGGAGATGACGGTAGGGCAGGCATTATGTGATCTAGGGGCAAGCATCAACTTGATGCCCCTCTCTATGATGAAGAGGTTGGGAATCCAAGAAGTTAAGGATACACGGATGTCGCTCCAACTGGCCGACCGCTCTATAAAATATCCTTATGGGGTGGTCGAAGACTTGTTAGTGAAGGTGGACAAGCTTATATTTCCGGCGGACTTTGTAGTGCTTGATATGGATGAAGACGCCGAGGTTCCCCTCATATTGGGTAGGCCCTTCTTGGCCACTGGGGGTGCCTTGATAGATGTGTGGCAAGGGAAACTCACTCTAAGGGTGCATGATGATGAGGTAGTCTTCAATCTCTTTGAAGCAATGAAGCACCCTGCAGAGAATTCAGCTGTGTATCGAGTGGATGTGGTGGACCCAACTGAAAAGGTAAAGGCAACTCGAGAAGACCATGATCCTTCACTTGCAACAGTATCGGTAGAATCTCATGAGGAAGACAGTGAGGAAAAAGGCCCTTCGGGGGATGAAGTCTACCTTGAGTGGCTACGAGACATGGAACCCATACCGAGTCTCCCAAGGGAAGAATGTGCAAAGGAAGAGCTCAGCTGCAAGGGCAAGAAAAAGAAGGGTAAAGCACCAAGGTTGAAAGGTAGCACAACCGTGGTGGTCAATAAAGACAACGAGTTGATCCCAAAAAGGACCATCACGGAGTGGAGAGTTCGTGCTGATTATAGAAGGATGCTGGACTTAAATGAGCTGTCCGGGAACAGTAGGAGAGCTTATGAAAGGGCAAGAGCCTACAGAATACGGACTGAGGCATGGAACGGCAAGCAAGATCTACGTCCGGATTAACCCTTAGGGGTGACTTGAGTCAGGCTCGGGACGTTAAACAAGCGCTTCTTGGGAGGCAACCCAAACTAGGTATCCTTCTCTTCTCCTAACTTTTGTTTTGTTTTTGATTTTTGTTTTGTTTTTGTTTGTCACTCTTGAATAATTTGAGAAGATCAAGAGTTGTTGTATGAATGTCGTGTCGGCAAGCTTGTTGGTTTCTAATTAAATTGAGCACAGATTGCATGAATTATTTTGATCATTGATGATTTCCCCCTAGGTTCTGAAATTAGAAAAGTTTATCCCCACTTAAAAATTGAAAACTGAACTTTGAGAACCTTGTTGTGATTACTTGATTTATGATAAGTTTGGGGTGAGGGGGATGCACACACTAGGAATCGTATCTCGGTCAAACAAATTGCAAACTGTCCAGGTGAGGATTTGAGCCTCCAACTTTGCTTTTGATTGAGTGAATCACTGTTAAGTTGCACTTTCCCGAATTTGCTTGAATCTCTATATGGTTTGCATGTTTATATGTTGCATCAAATGATTTAGGCAATTTTTCTTTGAATTGACTACTTGGCCATAAATTGAACCAACCTTGATGAATGATCCCTAGTTAGCCACATTGAGCCTTGAAGCCTATTGTTCTTGATGACCTTACATCACAAGCCATTAACTCAGAAAAACCATGACTTTCCCCTATCCTAGGATTAAGGAGAGTATGGAATTTTAGCTTTGTGAGCATTGTTGTGGAACTAAGTTTGGGGTGGCTACAAGTTCATGAATCATAGTTGAGAAAAAGAAAAACGGAAGTAAGGGCCTAAGGCTTGAAAAAAAAAATATATGGTGATGAAAAGCATTGAAAATGTGCCAAAAAGGGCAAGGAGAAATAAATATAAAAAGGAAGAGGTGTGTAGCCACCAAGTGCAAGGAAGAGAATAGTATGAGAGTGAATTCAATTGGAGTTATATTAGTTTCATGCTCTCATTGATCCTAGGGACTTAGCCTCTACCCTTTGAATATCGTACCTTGAGCCAGGCCTCATTACAACCGTTAAAAGACCTTCTGATGTTGCATGCATGTTTTCGTGGGAACTATGTTTGAGATAAAAATCAAATTCATGGGAAGTGCTCTTAGAATGTGAAAGTGAGTGAAAAGTTGATAGCCTAGACAAACTTGAGCGAACGAGTGAAATACAACATGCCCTTGTGAGGAAGGCAATTGTTTGAAATAGGTGATCTTCCTTTGTGTGTATCTTTGAGCCTCAACTTAGAGTAATGATGGCATGAATGATAAGTCTCAAATGTTTAAAGTAAATGAATGTGGGGATTACGTTAATATAGGGGGGGAGATCATTGGAGAAAAACTGTTTTGATTGCATTAAATTTGTGCGAAATCGATTGGTTCCATTAGGCTTGCCAAGTCTTGAGTCGTTTTTGAGTTTTAAGCTTGCTTGGGGACAAGCAAGGTTTAAGTTTGGGGTGTTTTGATAAGCCTCTGGCTTATCTAGTTTTATGACTAGATGAACTAGGGTTTATGTGCCAATTAGTCGAGTTCACTCTCGTTTTCGCCCAAATTTTGCCTTGTTTTGTTCCTAAGATGGACTTTGACTCGTTTTGCGTCTTTTGTGTAGTTTTTAGCTTATTTTGGATAGAATTATGATTTTGGTTGCTTTTTGTGTTTTCAGGTAAATAAAGTGAAGCTCCGAGAGTCAAGGAAAGCAAAGAAATAGTGGAAATTGAATTTCTGAGACACTCGCCCCGCGAGTGTACTCTCGCCTCGCGAGAGTCTGAAGATCAGCAAGACAGAGACTATCACGGCATAGTCGTGATTAAGGTCACGGCTGTGACAAATGGAGGTTTGAAGACTCGCCCCGCGAGAGACATCTCGCCCCGCGAGAGAATGAATACTTGGAAGTCAGATACCATCACGGCCTAGCTGTGATGAAGGTCACAACCCAGAATTGAAGACTCGCCCCGCGAAAGATGTCTCGCCTCGCGAGTCCCTGAAGACCATGGAAGACAGAGACAATCACGGCTTAGCCGTGATGGATATCACGGCTGTGACAGATTAGGGTTTGAAGACTCGCCCCGCGAATAAAATATCGCCTCGCGAAAATACAAAATTTGAAGCCCGCCAATGCTTAATTTCGCGTCGCGAGAGTAAGCTCGCCCCGCGAGCTGGCGAGAAACAGAATCCTTATTTAAGGGCTGTCTCAGATCAGGATTGGGGGTTTTTTTTAGCCACAGATCAGAACTGTAGTGCGAATCCTTGTTTCTGGAGCTGCGTCTCCCTTCTCTTTTCTTTTCTTCTTTTAGTTCCTGATTATGGAGATTATCGCCGATTGTTTGTGCGTCGTCACGGGCATGAGGAACTAATCCCCTCGTCCGAGGGATCGATGAAGCCACCCATGGCTGTGTAGTGTTCATATGATGTATGTGTTTCTCCCCTCTTTTTAATTGATGATTTCCGATTCTGATTTGAATGTTTTATCATATGTTTTGCGTGATTAATCAGTTAAACGTGTTTGAGGCCTAACGGCGATTCACGTTTTAGAACTTGAATCGGGATCGCAAATGTTTTCCAATTCTGAATTGATTGCGTTGATCATATGTGTTGCGTGATTAACTTGTTAACGTGTATGAGGCCAAACGGCGAGTCGCGTTTTAGAACTTGAATTGGAATCATTAATCGAATAATGAGCACGACCGTGGATTTATTTGATTAGTGCAACCATATAGGGAACAAGGTTTAATAGAATTCGAGATAGGGTTATGAGACCGAACAAGTAATTAATCCAATCGTCGAATACGTCCTATTGAGCACGACAGTGGATATAGGAGAATTTAGGGGTCCCGGTTGACATTAAAATCGAACTTAGGGAAGGAATACATCATCACTTGGGTACTTAACATGATTGGGTAGGTGGATTTGAGACCTTGGATGCATTTAATTTCTGATTGTAATCACTGTAGCGTTATTTGATTTGATTCTTGAATTGCAATCTCAATCTCTTTCTCTCAACCACCCTCTATTGCTTAACCAACGTATCGGATTTCTTGACAATTTAGTTGAATTGGTAACCCAATCCTTGTGTTCGACCTCGGTAATATCTTACCGTGTTTTTATTACTTGCGACGACCCGGTACACTTGCCGGAGTCACCAACATTAGTATAAAGATTTTTACACTGACAACCAATCAGAAATCATGAAATTGATGACTTTAAATGTGATTAGAATAAGAATCAAACATTTGGAATGATGCATCAATTTCTGATTGGTTGACAATGTAAAAAATCTTTACATTGTTAGTGTATACCAATTAAATCGTTATTATATTTCTTGAATGTTTCAATTTATATCTTACTTTCATTAGTTCTCTTTAATTTATTAAAATGATAATTCCACATCTTCAAAGGTGTATGTGTGTGTGTGTGGGTGGGTGGTGGGGGGTTTGAGTGTGTGAACATGTAAATAAATTAATTTGGCTAGAATGAAATTTTGGCCCCTTAACTTATTTTTTAGATTCAGTTTTGGTCCTTTAACTTCTAAATGTTCAATTTGGTCCCTTAATTAGTCTACGTTGACACAAGTTAGTCCTTTCTGTCAATGAGTCAGTAACGATATTAACTTTTTGAGGACCAAGTTACTCGTTAACAATTTAAATGATCAATTTGAATCTCGTTAACAATTTAAAGGACCAATTTGAAACATGATAACAATTTGAAGAACCAATTTGAAACTCATTTAAAACATAAGGGGACCAAATTGAAACTCATTTAACACTGATATTGACTTTATTGATGGAGAGAACTAACTTGAGTCGACAGAGATAAATTAAGGTACCAAATCGAACCTTTTAAAAGTTAAGGGACCAAACTGAATCTAAAAAATAAGTTAAGAGACCAAAATGATATTTTAACCAATTAATTTCCTTAAGCTAGGTAAGTTATTCTTAAATTATTATGTTCCACGATTGTTGTGATTTATATCTTACTTTCATTAGTTCTCTTTAATTTATTAAAATGATAATTCAACATCTTCAAAGATACATATATATGCCATATTGTGCTCTTTATAGCCAAAACAACTACATTGATGTCTGTTCTGTGTGTGCGTGTGTATGTGCGCATGCACGGATGTGAATAAATTTCCTTAAACTTCAATTATTATATTCCTTGATGATTTCCGGATCAAACATCGCAATAATACGATCTAAACTTTATTAAATAATACGAAAGAAGCATGCTTTCGCTAAAAGCGTAAATTTGTTTCGTATAGAATCTGTAAAAATTTAAATACAGAAAGAAAGCTCAATGTCAGTTACCCACAGGTTAGAGAAATTACAAACCAGAATTTTTTCTCATGTCAATCGGTCAAGACACAGTACTGTTGTATTCGGATATGAACTCAACCAGTTTAATGTGCTAATACCAAACAAACTGGACATGCACTCATTTGACGAGCTCTAAATAAAGATATAAATGCCCCTTAAGAACAAAAAATAAATAAAAATAAATAAAGATATAAATGCCCCTTAAGAACAATAAATAAATAAAAATAAATAAAGATATAAATGGAAAAAATAATTAATTAGACATTGGATTTCAAACATGAAATAGTTTTAAAGAAAAAAGAAGTTAAAACATCTATGGATATGGAACGAAAGGAGTATAATGATGTTATATAATATACTGCAAGTCATGGCCATATCAATCAAGGACGGCGCCCTTTCCTTGCTGCCATTTTATTTTGACTCCTTTTAGTTTCAAACTCTTTAGGGACAGCACGCCAGAGGCACTCTTGCCTTGAAGCTTTTTTGTTGTCTTTACGACACTAGTCATACCTTTTCTTGCAGCAGCTCACTGCTGTTGTCGACGGCTCATCATTTTCCGATCAAGTGGCCAATATGCATAAGGTTCAAGCTTGCCCTTCCTATTCAAATCTCCACCTGCTGCTTTTTTGCTCGCATATTCCCTCCCTGTATAAGCCCAACCAGAGTGTGATGTTTTCCTCCGCTTTTGGGTTTCTTTGGTTCCACACCTCCCAGACAAACGACTATGACCATTAGGCTCATTCCTAATATAAAAATTTGGGTTGGCAGGTTTCTCCTTCTTCCGTTCCCCTTCCTCACGGATAATCAAGCATCCTTCAGAATCTATCTCCACCTCATCACCCAACCTTGATGACTTTCTCTTGAGACCCTCAGCTGATGAAAGAGCTGATCTTGTTTTCTGTCGATCAAGCAAATCAAGTGGCTCGTCACCGAATTGCTCAGGCATATTCTTCTTTAGTCTGATATTTGACCTAGATAGAACAAGCAAAGACAGTGCAAGTTGAAATTCATTTTCGAACAAACACTAATTGCTAGGATAGTTCTAAACTAGATTACTCATCACAGGGTAGATTGCTCATCATAGATTAATGCCAATTTGCGCACTACAATAAAAAAAGAGGAATGGAAAACAGGCATAAATCCAAGGATAAGGACTCTGTCCACATAGATTGCATTTACAATTAACGCAACATTGCAGAAAAAAAAAATAATTCATGAGAAGAATAAACAAATTAAGAGCCAAAGCATACCGAAATGAAGTTGCCGCTGATTTGATATGTAAGTTAGCCTTGCCACCTCTAGAAATTGTCTTGGCATTCAGGTATTCTACATCACTACTGTCACTACCTCTGTCAAAATCCGGAAAAAAATTTGTATGATTCCACATACTTTTCCTGAAAAAAGTATCATATTGGCCTGAAGCAGCTTAACATATGGCTTGCGATCTCAACAAAGCATGATATTCAATGAAAAAATTATTAGAACTTTTAATAGTGCATGATTTCTTCAAAATCATAAGCCTAATCTCAGAACTTCAGTAATGTCCTTTTACTGGCAAAATTCAAGGAACAAAATTGTCATTTTTTGGGGTACAACAAGCATGCCATTTTAAAATGGATGTGTATCTTATAAAGAAATATAACTGGTGGACCAAACTTAAAAACCATTCTTGTGTTGTGTCAATTTTTATAACTGCTCACTGAATATTACACAAGAGACTTTTATATTTGTAAAACCGCTAGCTCGTAAATGTGCTAGGGACAGATACTCAGTCTGGCATGGAGGTTTATGGAATTAAAACCACTGTCTTCATTTTGAATAATGCAAATAAATACAAGACGGTTACCTGGAAGTAGTTGCTTTTGACAGATGAGATCTAGTTTCTTCAGATTTAGCACCTCTATTCCTCTCTTTGCGATCCTTCATCTGTTTCACAAATGGATTGGAAATTCCAGAAAGACTGTAAAAAAAAATATTAGACTGCAGTTCAACAAACCTTGCGTATGTTGGATAGAAGTTTCATATGTTCATCAGGCATGACGGCTTTTACAGCTTCCAGTCCACACTTTGTGACAAGCATTCCTAAAAGAAGTTTAACCTGAAAAAAAATGAGAGACTCATTGTTTACAATAAGAACGAACAGCTTCAATTCAGATAAAACGGTCATCCAGTCATCGGCAACAAACCAATGATCACATAAGACAACCAAAACAGTAACCTTTGCTTTAAAATGATTTTTGGTGTTGTCTTGCCACTTCAACAAACCAGCCACCATTTTCCCAAGGTGCATTTGCAACCCTTCCGCTGGTGATTTGACTACTAATACCTTTACGAAACCTAGATTCGCCTGAAGCATGAAGTGACACACTTAATTAGCAATTCAAGGAAATTACATTACTTCACCAAGCAATACATTTAACCAACAAGATGGAAAAGGAAACAAACCTTAATTATCTCTCTATTACTTGTCCGGATGGGGAGGAATTTTGATAAGAACAATTCCAAAGCATCTAAAACGAGATCAGAGAACTCATAGGCCAAACACGCTAAACCTTTGGTAGCTGCACTTCTCATATGTAGAGTTTCCCCAGAGAGGAATCCAACAACCTGAGCTCACAAAACATCAGAAAATCAAATTATCCTCAATGTGGGCAACCTATAAATTACATTGGTCCACCACTGAGTTCATGATAATATCAACCCAGAACAAATAAAAGAAGTAGGGCACAATTACCAATGAAGATAAGCACGACCTTTAAAGTGGGTATTTACCTTCTCAAAAAATATGTTAAGGTTTTTTGTGTTCCCACCTCTCTCCTCATCCCCATATGCATGGCCAATTTCAATCAGAATGTCATAAGCCGTGTTCCTTGTGTTTTTATTAGCCTGCAAGGATACTCTTTCAAATTTAGCACCTAAGCAACCTTATGAAGTAAATGTCCATGCCAAACATCATTTGATTCTTTTTTTCCACACTATACACACAAAATAACTAAAAGCACATAAAAAATAATAACAGCCTATTTATTGCCATAGCAAACACAGAGATAGCCATGACACCCTTAAAAAACTTAATACAGAGCCAAGTTGAGTGAAAGTAATGTATTATTTATAAGTATATGCAAAGAACAAAAAGATACTATTATGAATGAAATGCAATAAGTTTGCTTCTTTCAACCAAAAATAAAAATAAAAATAAAAATGCAGAGACAAGAGATTACAACAAATAGAGAAAACAAACACAAGCAGAATTTTAAACTAGGAATTTTAAACAATAATATAAGGAATGCCAAACAGTAGCTTCTGGAATACTTCATGTTACAAAAGGAACCCCATACAAGGCCTCACCAGGAGAACCAAACAACAGGTCTCACAATGTGTTATTGTGCTTGCAACAGACCTATTAAGAGGACCTATTTTAGGAAGAAACCTCTTAATAAAAATGGGCCTCTGTACCTGTCAATAACTGCTACTGCTAGTATATTGTAACTGTTATTTATTGTGTAACAGTTGTGTACAGCTGTGTATTATTGTAAAATGCTACTTGTACCTATTACGTAGTGGGTAGGAGGAAACAAATAGGCATTCGGTAGTTTGGGAAATTCTGGTCAGGGAGAGACTAGGCTCTCAAATCCTAGTATCCTTCTATCTATTTGTAATTTCTATTTCCTGTATGTTTTCAATCTCTGTTGGAAAACACCTCCCAGAGAATTTTCAATAAAAATATCAATATTATCCAGTAAATTAGTGTGATTTCTCCAACCAGTTCTACCACTGGTATCAAAGCTCTTGGATTATGGGCGAAATTTCATGGTTTTAACCGGAAGAATGGAGGCATGAGTGGAATTCCTGGAGCGAGCATATGAAGGGTACATGGGCCACACGCGAGGTGATACAAGAGATGAGGAGACTTCTTGAAGCAGAAAAATTCGAGAATCAAAGGCAAATGGGAGAATTGCTGGAAACGGTTAGTGGTTTGATGAACAATAATGATCACCAGCACTACAACGAAGGAGAAGGAAACAGCAACTCTTACGGTTCCAAAAACCGCGATGAGCAGTGAGGAAACTTGCAATTCCAATCTTTGAAGGGGAAGATGCATTCGGATGGACAAGTAGGGTGGAAAGATACTTTGAATTGAAAGGAGTCAGCAATCAAGAAAAGATCCAGGAAGCCATGGTTGCGATGGAAGGGAAAGCATTATCATGGTACCAACGGTGGGAATTTTGTGCGAAAAATCCTACTTGGGATGATTTCAAGCAGCCCTTATACAGAGATTTGAACCTACTATGCTCCAGAGCCCTTACGAGTTATTATTAAGCCTAAAACAAACGGATCTGTGGAGGAATACCGTGCACAATTTGAGTTGTATGCGGGACCACTCCGAGCAGCAGAACCTGAATATCTCAAAGGGATTTTCATCAATGACCTGAAGGACGTTGTAAAGGCTGAATTGAAGTTACACCCAGTAAGTTCCTTGCCTGAAATGATGGATTACGCCCAATGAATTGACGAGAAAAATTAATTGTTGAATAAGAATAGTTTGGGAATCAACAAAGAGGGGTTTCAATAGGAGTTATCCACCATCAAGAACTGTAACAAGGGAGCCCGGAAATAAGGAAAATCGATCCAAATCAGTGGCAGCAGTTCGAATGGAGACTCTAATAGTATGAAGACAACAGGATATTTTAGAGGAAGGGCAATTAAAAGATTATCTGATGGTGAAATGCAAGAAAAATCAAGTGTGAGGGGGTCTGTAAGACATTGATTCTCAACATTCAAAGGATGGAAATTCAGCAAGATTTTTTCAGCTTTGAACTAGGAGTGGATATAGTGCTGGGTATGGAGTGGCTGGCTGAATTGCGGGACAATGGAGCAAACTTTAGGGAACTCACTTTTAAGGTTCCCACACAAGGAGGAATTCGAACTTCGGAAGGAGAATCTGCTTTGTTTAGATAAATGGCATCATTCAAAACAGTAGTCAAAGCTCAACAAGATGAAGGGAAAGGATTTTTGTTGGAATATCTCGAGTTGCAAGGAAAACCGGCAGCAGAAAATTGTTTGCCATTTTGGATTACAAAAGTCATAGAAGAGTATCGAGAGGTATTTCAAGAGCCTCGAGGTCTACCACCACCCAAAAGACATGATCATGCCATTGTGTTGAAGGAGCCACAATTCACAGTCTCCGGCCATACAGGTACCCCCCATTATTAGAAAAATGAAATAGAAAAATTGGCAGATGACATGCTAAATTCAGGAATTATTAGGCCCAGTATCAGTCCTTATTGTAGTCCTATAATACTAGTTTGAAAAAAAGATGGAGGATGGAGATTGTGTGGAATATAGGGCTTTAAATAAAATTACTATTCCTGATAAATTCCCTACACCGATAATTGATGAGCTGTTAGATGAATTGGGAGGGGCTACCATTTTTTCTAAGCTGGATTTGAAATTTGGGTATCACCAAAGAAGAATAAAAAAGGAAGATATTCCCAAGACTACTTTTAGAACGCATTAGGGACATTATGAGTTTGTGGCGATGTCATTTGGGCTCACGAATGCACCTTCGACATTCCAAGCTTTGATAAATGAGGTTTTGCGACCCTATTTATGGAAATTTCCTCTATTTAAGCAAGAATGAAGACGACCATAAAAAGACATTTACAAGCTGACTTGTCTTTATTAAAAAAGCATCAATTGATTTCCAATAAAAAAAATGTAGTTTTGGGCTGCAACAACTGGAGTATTTGGGTCACATAATTTCAGCCCAAGGGGTGTCAGCCGACCTAATGAAGCTGGAGCAGATGTTTAATTGGCCCAGACCAAAAGATATCAAGGCACTTAGAGGTTTCTAGGGCCTTGCAGGGTGTAACAGAAGGTTTGTGAGAGATTATGGCAAGATTGCTAGCCCATTCACCCAATTACTAAAGAAACAGTTTCAATTGGAGTGCAGAAGCCCAGGCAGCTCTTGATACTTTGAAGAGAGCAATGGGAGAGCTACCAATTCTTACAGTACCTGACTTCAACAAAACTTTCGTCATAGAGACAAATGCTTCAAACAAAGGCCTAAGGGCAGTCCTAATGCAAGAAGGTAGCCTGGTGGCTTCCTTTAGCCAAATTTTATCTGACACGGCCCAAAAAAATAAATCTATGGGAGGGAGTTAATGGCCATAGTCATGGCCGTCCAAAAGTGGAGACATCATGACCTCCTATTAAGAGGATCGATTTTAGGAAGAAACCCCTTAATAAAAATGGACTTGTGTAACGGTTAGTAATTGCTACTACTGGTATATTGTAACTGTTATTTATTGTGTAACTTGTAACACCCTCTACTCCGAATATAATAGATATAAAATAAAACATCCATTTATTATAAAATAAAATAAGCAATATCCATAAGGTAGCGAGTCCCACATGATCCAAAACAATAAACAACTGCGGAAAACATTATTAAAAAAAACATAAACATAAACACAATACTCCGATGTCACATATCAGAGCTGGTAACCAATCCAAAAATTATATCGAAAAACAACTAATATAAAAATCCTAAACAACGAGTAAGCGATCTCCTCAGAATCACTCCTCAACTTGCTGCTCATCACACTTGCATAACCAAAATACATCCAAAGAAAGCAATAACGAATAGGGAGTAATAAATCATTCATATAAACATAAACAACAATGGAATAATTAGCAAGATGTTCACACAACAAACATTATATATCATAATATAACATAGCATCATTCATTACAGCACATCAATAGTTTATGCTATGCCATTCAGCGTTACATAACTACTCTATATGCATGTGGATCCATAACTAAACTGGGAAGACAACTTCGGAGTTACATATCCACATTGGCCAATAAGCACCAATGCCGGTAGTCCACCAAACCATGGGTGAACCCCTTGGATAGCCGATGCACCTTACTCTAGGATGCACCACCACGGGGGTGCACGATTCACCTAACTCTCGGATGAATCACCGCGGATGGCCAGTTCGCCTTACTCTCAGGCGAACTCCCCTGTCATCGTAACTTCCCCTAACAGCTTCATGCATGAATGCATGTATGCCAACAAACAGTCAGCATTAACCGCCACCTCCATCAACACCATTTATTATGGCTTAACAACTTTGATCAATAAGCATCTGATGAGTATCAACAGAAAAAATAGAGAAAAGAGTACGAGACTGTAGTATTATTTCACTACCAGCTAGTATCAAGGTGATATCTAGTCTGGAAAAGCAGAAATTAAAGAGAGGCTACAAAAGAACTCTAGACAATTCGAGAAGTCTAGTGGTCTCCTAGGGTTCTAGTCCAATTCCAGCCTGCTCATTCTATCCCTCCCTCCCTCACTCCTATATCAACACTCACTCGCTCCCTCACACTCCCTACCTCACCACTACTGCCAGCTGGCAACAGTGAGTTGCATTTCCCTCTCTCTCAAGTGTGTTTTGGTGCCACTTTTCCCCACTTACAGGGCTTCCACTTCCCTTTTTCATAGACCTTATTGCCATTGGGCTTTATGTCCGCATCAATACCCGCCGCTTCAAAATTCTCCTTGTCCTCAAGGTGAAGTGATAGATAAGTGCCCGCTAGCTGCTTGAAGGAACTTCCCCTAGGGTCCCATTGCTTGAAACCAGATGGATGAAAACCCCATTCCTTGGAACCCATTTTGGTACTGCTAGTTTCGGCTCCACATTGCTTGCAGCAAGCAACAATAATCTCCAATATCTCATCACAAATTGGTGGGATGCAAACCACATGAACCAACAAGAAACCACAGGCATTGTCTTGGAAGCTAGTAGCGCTGCTTTGGCTCGTTAGGAAGTTGCTCTGGGAAGTCATTTCAACTTTGAGTTTAGCCACAAGAGGAGTTGGATCAATGATAATTGGGTCTGAATTCACAATAGTAACACAAACACCCTCAAATTCTGCATATGTTCCACTTGGGTCAAATAAGAAGAAATCCTAGTCTACCTCAATGTCTTGTCTTGCTATGGTTATACCCCCTTCACTTTTTTTCTTGTCATACTTCTTCCCTGTGATGACCTCAACTTTCACCACCTTTGAGGTATGACCTCCACCTCCAAGCTGTAGATGCACTACAGGGCATGCAATATATAGTAAGAGGCCAAGTTTTGGAGATACCCATTCCGGTTTAGGAGAGCTGCACTCAGCTAATATAGCAGTTCCAAGAATTTTCCTCAAGTTCTTAGGGACAATGTTCATTTTCCTGAAACATATGTCCCTAAAGGACTTGTGTCTGCCCTCAGCTTGACCAGTCCCAGAAGCACCAATTGCTGAGTAGTGATGCTCTAAATGCAATTTAGCATAATGAGACTGTCGGGGAAATGGAAAACTGAAAAGCAATGAGATAGCTCTTGTAATTTCGTTTACCCAGATCCTCCTACCTACTTCATTCTTGATCTGCAGCATGGGTGTTTGTGAGGGAGAAATCATACATAAACCAAGTGCATTCCTCAGCTTTATAGTGGATGTGCACATATTAAAAGAGTGAGAGCCAATTTTAGCGTCTCCCAAAGCCCATTTGCTCACCTGAGAGACTAAATGAGATCTCTCTATAATACCTGAAATAGGCCCACTGTACAGCAGTGAATTTGGGCTTACCTTTTGTTTTCTGAAAACCCATTTTGTGTTAACATTGAGTTGGATTTGTTGACTCACTGAGTGTAGAAAATAATTTGTTATAAAAGCCCCACTTCTTTTCTATACTAATCTAGGCTTGGCCCATTAGGTTAAAGTGACCTAATTTTTGTAATTCCACCTCTGCCCCTCCTTCCTTAAGCTTCCTCTTCACGATACTTCTTGCAGCAGCCATGTCTTTATGCTCCGGAGCTGCAATCGATCCAAGGGCAGCCGCACAAGGCCACGGGTCTGGTGGCTCCGTCGAATCCCGCAGTGACGACGGCGAAAGCTCATCGACGCCAGGTGACGACCCACCTTCTACCGTGACGAGTGACCCATCCGCCTACATGTACCCACCCAGATCCGGCGACTCCGGCGGCGGCAACACCTCCATTCCTACCTTGACAAAAATTGTCTTCACGGCCACTAAACAAGGGCAGTGGTCCGACGGTGCTGACAGCAGCAAATCATTCAAGCCAGATGGCAACACCACCTTCGCCTTGTGCACTCCCATATCCGGCGACGACATTACACGCCCACCACCGCTCATTATCTCCACCAAACTACCTCCGCCACCAACACAGCGGTCGTCGTCATTTCTGCTCCGGCACCACTTTGATTTTTCGTTATCATCTCAGAAAGATCCGAGACATCGCCACTGTCACCTTCCACCTCGGTCTCCACCAAGTGCGCAACCTGAAATTTCCTCTCCTTTGGAATTTCTCGAATCACCTTCAACTCCCTCTCCTTACCTGCACATTTGCAATGCAGTAGTTCAACGAACATCTCCTTCCTTGGCTCTCGTTCCGTCGATTCAATGGTTTGATCTGCCCTAATCAATTTTTCCTCACATACTTTACCATCATCTTCCTCCTCAAGGTCCTTCTTCCCTTCTGTGAACACCGGCGTCTCAAGTTTCCCTCCTCCGACGTCATATGACGGAGGTCGACCTCCCTCCTTTTGTTGTGATCGCAAACCAATTCCACCACTAAGCAGGGCATAGTTCTTCTCTATTAACAGCAAGGCCCGATCTATCAGCTTGGATATCAATTCTGGTCCATTCGGAGTTCGTCGACGTCGACTCGGAGCATGATCACGTCGAGTTCCAAGTCCGGAGTAGTCTCCCTTCCTCCTTTTCCAGAGTTGCTGAATCTCATCCAATCGGGTTGGGTTTACCTTCCTCCCTTCTAGCAAGATTCTCTCCAAGTTTACACTCTAGATTCCAAAGTCGCGCTAGTTTTCATCAAGGTGATATCTAGTCTGGAAAAGCATACTAGATATCTAGTATCAAGGTGATATCTAGTCTGGAAAAGCAGAAATTAAAGAGAGGCTACAAAAGAACTCTAGACAATTCGAGAAGTCTAGTGGTCTCCTAGGGTTCTAGTCCAATTCCAGCCTGCTCATTCTATCCCTCCCTCACTCCTATATCAACACTCACTCGCTCCCTCACACTCCCTACCTCACCACTACACGCCACCGGCAACATTAGTTACATTTCCCTCTCTCTCAAGTGTGTTTTGGTGCCACTTTTCCCCACTTACTGGGCTTCCACTTCCCTCTTTCATAGACCTTATTGCCATTGGGCCTTATGTCCGCATCAGCATCAAAGCCAACTTTGACCAATAAGCATCAAAGTTTAACATCATTAATCTTGGTTTTACAAACTTTGACCAACAAACATCAATGTCCAACATCTTTAACGTGCAATAACATCTTAACCATTATCAACATCTCACCGTTAATCATCATTTATTAAGGCTTACAGCATTAATTATTTATCGAACTGTCACTCTTGTTTTATCATTGTCACGATTGACTAATGCCTCTAAATCAACAATATAAAGTTGGTTAGTTAGTTAGGCATAACTAACTTGGACAACTTAAAGCTTCACAAGAAGCAAGACTCACATGCATTGATGACTCATCAAAGCTATTAGTGATTGGTTGTATTAGTCTATAAATACATATCATGTAATAAGTGATGAGTGCATGTGTGACACAATGTAATTGTGAATAGAAGAGAGGGATTTGAGTGTGAGACAATTCTATCTTGAGGGAAAATCATAGAGCGATTATGAGTTGAGGACCAAGGGTTGAGAGAATAGAGAGAAGATTGGGTTTTTCCATGGTTCATCAAGAGGATGAAAAGGAGCAAGAACACAAGGAGTTTTCTATTGTAACCAGGATTCATGCTCATGGTTCAAGATAGAAAAGTGGGAGAAGAAGACTTGTTGTCATGTGTGGTCGAACCACTAAAATCTCAGTGTTCATCTTTTATCGTTTTTACTTCTTTATTCGATTGTTCTTGTTATGGTTGATTTGCTTTAATGTTCTTGTATTTTTCCACGGTGCTTGCATGTTTTCGTGACCTCAAAACCCAATAGTCACTGTCTCACCTATTGGTCCTAGGGAATCTTACAAGTTCTCCTAAAGCACTCGAGATCATTCCCTAAGTGCCATTTATGATCCATTGGGTACTAACCTCACCCTCTTTGCTATCTTCGCGTCTTACAAAAATTAATAACTAATCCTTAGCCTTAGATTTAAGGCAGACATTCTTATATCCTTAGTTATCATGGTTTAATCACAATAACAGTTCGTCATAGCGATTCCTCAACACAGCTTATCATAACAGTTCCTCACATCAAGGCATGACAACACGAATGCATTTAATCATATCATTTCTAGATGGGATCCTTATAAGATTCGAATAGGATCTTAAGATATAAGTACGGAAAGGGTTCTCCTATCTTAATAAGGACTCAAATCCAATTGATTAAGGGACTAAAATCTAAGAGTTACACTATCTCGATTTAAATACTTAATCACACGATATCTCGTGCTATCATTCATAATCACTTATTAATACATAAGATGACATATTATTAATAAAATCACATATTATATACTAACATATAAAATTACATACAAAATCATATATTCATATAAGATCAAACATAAATAGACATAATCTCATATTAATAAAAATAATCATATATTAATATACATATTATCATACGTAATACTATATACATATAGTATATATATATGTGTGTGTGTGTGCGCGCGCGCTTAAAAATATTGTAACACTAATCACAATTACATTATCAATTATATTATATTAATAATAATACTAATGTCATTAGTAATAATAACAATAATCTTAATAATAATAACAATAATAATAATAATAGCTAGGCATCCAAAGTAACATATACCCTAATGTGAAAATCAAGATGTTACATAACTGCTGTGTATTATTGTATTTATTGTGTAACTGATGGGTATTATTGTAACTGCTGCTTGTAACTATTAAGTAGTGGGTAGGAGGGAAAAAATAGGCATTCGGTAGTTTCGGAAATTCTGGTCAAGGAGAGACTAGGCTCTCAAATCCTATTATCCTTCTATCTATTTGTAGTTTCTATTTCCTGTACGTTTTCAATCACTGTTGGAAAACACTTCCCAAAGAACTATCAATTAAAAAATCAGTATTATCCAGTAAATTAGTGTGATTTCTCTAACCAGTTCTACCACGATGATGGCGAGCATTGCACGTTATAGTAAGCAGACAACATTGAAGTGGCGCACAACATAAAAATATTATTGAATATAACCCGAGTAATAATAATATATGGATAAAACACCAAATTACTCGTACATAAAACTTACTCATTAAAGTGACAGTACTTGGAAGCTAGCTCCGAACTGCTAACCTAAGTACCACTATTCATACATGACCCAAAAGTTGTATTTCAAGAGGTATAAAATCGAATCCAACAACACACCACCTTGTCTAGACTTCGTCTTAACCTTGCCCTCCCCACATAAGGTTGTATATCTCCTTTGTAAAAGAAAAAAATCATCCCCAAAAAATTGTTGCTATGCGAACCTACTAATTGACACATCTCATCAGTCAAAACACTTTAACCTATGAATCATGGGTACTCCAAAACTACTGAAATATCCGTACCGAGTACCGTACCCGTAGCTGATACTCGTTGGGTACTTATGGGTACGTACCGGGCACTTATCTGAAAAAATTTCAAACAAAAAAATTTGGGTGCTCGGTTTGGGTACTTGTACTTATTGGGTATGTACTAACTCCAGTACACATGCTCTAATAAATAAAATAACATTTTTGTTTAGAAATAAATTAAATCAAGTTTATTTTCTATTCCTTTTTTGATAATGTTGATAGTCCTTATTTCATAGTGGATTCTTTTCCTATATTTTGTTAAATAAATAATCTTTTTGTATCAATAGCCTTATTCATGTTTTTTTCGTTCCTTAAATCTGCATCTTTGTTGTATTATTATTATTATTGTATTTATGCTTATCTTTTATACAATTTTGTCATGTTTAATCATGTAATATATATATATATTATTTTAAATATTTTTTATTGACGTACCCGTACCTTAGTTTTTTAAAAAATGCCGCATCCCGTACTCGTATCTGTACCGGGTACCGATGCCGTACCCGTACCTATGCAACCTAGACTTTAACATAGTATTTGGTTGGGGGGAATGGAGGGGAGGGGAGGGGAGGGGAGGGGAGTGTTTTTTATAAACTTTTCATGTTTGGTTCATTTTTTTGGAGGGGAGCGAAATCTCTCCTAACTCAGATTTGGCTTCCCTCTAATATTGGGGGAACTCGGAGTGGAGGGGAGGGATTTTAAAACAATTTGAATGCAATGACCCAAAAATATCCATACTTCTATGTTTTGAAAGCCCAATTTGTATTAGCTTCTAACTTATGGGAACTTCTCAATTAAGATAAGTATTTGGTTCCTAACTTATGAAAAAGCCCTTGTGAGCAATGTTTGAAGAACCGGACCGGAGATCGAATCGGCGAGATCTTCGGGTTATGGTTCAATTGGTTCAACCATTGGTTGAGCCGAATGATCAATAAATAAATAAATAATATATAGATAATAGAGTTAGGATCCATTGACATCAAGTGTAAGTCAAAACATTTACACCAAATCTACACCGTTAAAATTAATTGTTCTAATGGCTTAAAATAATCAGTTAAAATGATTAAAAAAATAGTCACGAGATCTTCATTCCTCCTCTTCCCTGTCTTTTCCCACTTTTATGAAACTTTGACGATCTCTTCCGTCTTCAAAATGAACCAACGTGGCGATACGGATTGAGCCTAACTCCACCTCAAAACCATGGTTATAAGGGGAGGGTTGCCCAATCCTATATAAGTCCCACACCTAGGTTCATTACTCCTGATGTGGGACTCCAAGTTAGGTTCATGAAGCCCTCCTTGCACATGAAAATCGGTAACACATGGCTTTGCCTATCTCTGTCCATGGTTCATGTTACTTTAATGATTGCAAATTAAAAGAAAAGATTATTTGAACAAAACAAAAAAAAATAAAAAATTGTGATGGCTATAGGCATTTGGCAAACAGGGAGTGTGATGTGGCTTTGGCAGCCAACTTGTAAAGCACCACTGAAGCATCATCTTTCTGCTTTGGGTTGGTAAATGGTGACAATGTGTAGATCAAAATTTTCATACCATTATTGTCAACGAAAATAGATCATAAGTTCATCATGGATTACCGACTACATTGCAACAGGAGAGTAACAATCCAGTTCTTTAATATCAATTAAAAAATTTATATACCCAGTACACTATATCAAAAAGAAAATTGCAAATCAAAATTGGGGATTTAGAATAATCCAACACACAGGGCAGTGGCAGCGAGTCTAAACAGTAACAATACTCTTCAAATTGGTCTAATATATATCACAATTTATCCGAAAAAAGAACTGTAAATCGTACTGTAGGTATGAAACAATAAAAGTTAAATATAGAAAATCACTTTTTTACTTTGGCGAGTGTGGAAGCAGTGCCTTGGGCATCGTTCATTTTGAAATTTGAAGAGATCGGGAAAGAAGAGGAATGAAGATTCACGTGACCTTTTTAAATTTTTTTACTGAAATATTTTTAGACATTAAATCAAGTAACTTTAATGGTGTAGATTTGATATCAGTCTTTTGACTTACCAAGAGACTTACACCTGGTGTCAATGGATCCGAACTGTCTCTCTCTCTCTCTCTCTATATATATATATATATATAAACTTGTAACCATAATAGCTTTTGATGCTTTGATATATCAAAAGTACACAACGCATCCCCTCGTTTTACACAATACCATCTATACTGCACTTGTTACAGGTCAATGTACTTGTGGGTTATGTTATATTGTTTACTTTGTCATATTTTCTTCTCCGATACCTTCTTCTCACGCCCCCACCTCACTTCTTCCTCTTCTCATCAATGCAACCAACAACTATAATTCTTCCAATTCCTCATCATCCACCACCCAGTCAAACCCAGACTACACCTATGCCGTCACCCACCTCAAATCCCAAGCCCAATCCTTCATTATCCACCACCAAATCATCCCATTCGTCCTCGAAGCGTGGGAGACTAACGGTCAATTAATTATCATTGTCTGATGAAAAAAAATGGTCAGAAGGTGCTGTCTTCCTGCTTCCAGTCCGAGTCTCACTCTCCTGCATCACAGGTCTGGCTTTAGCACAAGCGTCTTGGACATCCTCCATTTTCTCTTATTAAGTCTATGTTTCCGTCTTTGTTTTTACAACAATCTGTTGAATCTTTTAAGTGTGATGTCTGTCAATTTGCTAAACACCATCGTGTTTCTTTTCCTTCTAATTTTAATAAAAGTGTTGAACCATTTGATCTTATACATTCTGATGTTTGGGGACCTGCCCCTATATATTTCTAGTGTGAGATGGTTTGTTTCCTTTATTGATGATTGTACTCGAGTAACTTGGATTTTCTTGATGAAGGATAAATCAGAAGTACCCCAGCTTTTTGTTCATTTTTATCATATGGTACTGACACAATTTGGGAAAGGTATTAAAAGATTACGTTCAGACAATGGGAAAGAGTATGTCAATCATAGCCTTTCAAGCTTTAATAATAAACAGGGCATCATCCATGAATTTACATGTGTTGACGCCCCGCAACAAAATGGGGGTGCAGAAAGAAAAAATCGCCACTTACTTGAAGTTACTAGAGCCCTTCTCTTCCAAATGTCAGTCCCAAAGTCATATTGGGGAGAAGCAGTATTGACCGCTGCCTATCTGATTAATCGAATACCATCTCGTGTTCTAGGTAATGTTAGTCATGTTCAGTTTATGCTCTCACGCTTTCTTCTGTAATGCGGAGTCTTGAGTCCCGGGTATTTGGTTGTGTTGCCTTTGTTCATGTTCATAAGCAGCATCGAACTAAGTTGGATTCTCGTGCAGTCAGATGTGTATTTCTGGGTTATGCACCTAACAAAAAAGGGTACAAGTGCTATCATCCTTCCAATCGTAAGTATTTTGTCTCTATGGATGTCACCTTCCATGAACATGTGTCGTTCTTGACTCGCCCTCAACTTCAGGGGGAGAGTAGTAATTTGGAATCTGAGTCCGAGTTTCACTCATCCTTGGTCCTTGTCTTCCAAAGTCACCTGCTCCTGAGTCACCTATTCCTGAGTCACCTGCTTCTGAGCTACCTATTTCTGAGTCACCTGCTACGGAGTCTCCTGTTTATGGTTATGTTCCTATTCCTCCTTTGGAATCTGTTTTGCAGGAATCAGCACCTTTAGCACCAACAAAGATAGCTAGTGAGCCAATATTGGTGTATCAGAGGAGACAAAAACCCAACCTGCTCCAAAAACAACTTCAACTGTCCGAACCGGAGGTAAGTATTGAAAACAATTTCCCCACTTCTGATTCTCATATTTCTGATACACTTGATCCTAATCCAGATGACTTACCAATTGCTTTGAGAAAAGGGAAAAGGTCGTGTGCCAAGTACCCTATTTCTCAATTTGTCTCCTCTAAACATCTTTCCCTGCAGCATAAGAGTTTTATTACAGCTGATGACTCTGTGAGAATCCCAGCATCTGTCCAAGAGGCACTAAAGGATGTAAATTGGGTCCAAGCTATGGATGAGGAGATGAAGGCACTTGAAAGGAATGGAACGTGGGAAATTGTTGAGAGGCCAGGGGGCAAGAAACCAGTTGGTTGCAGGTGGATCTATACAGTTAAGCACAAGTCAGATGGCACTCTTGATCGATACAAGGCAAAACTAGTGGCAAAGGGATATACTCAGGCCTATGGCATTGATTATGAGGAGACGTTTGCTCCAGTGGCAAAGATGAACACTGTTCGTATTTTACTTTCTCTTGCTGCCCATTCTGGGTGGGAACTACACCAGTTTGATGTCAAAAATGCATTCTTCCATGGAGACTTAGAGGAGGAGGTGTACATGGAGATTCCCCAGGATTTGGTCCACAAGTGGAACAAACAAAGTGTGCAGATTGAGGAAGGCTTTATACGGGCTGAAACAGTCTCCCCGAGCATGGTTTGGAAGATTTACAAAAGCAATGGTGTGTTTGGGCTACAGGCAAAGCCAAGGAGATCATACACTTTTCTTCAAACATTCACCGGGAGGAAAAGTGACTGTATTTCTTGTTTATGTGGATGATATTAATATTACAGGAGATGATCCACTTGAGAGACAATTGCTCAAGGAAAAATTATCTGCATAGTTTGAGATGAAGGACCTTGGGAAACTTAAGTATTTCTTGGGGATTGAAGTGGCCTACTCAAAACAAGGCATTTTCATTTCTCAAAGGAAGTATGTGCTTGATCTTTTGCGGAAAACAGGCAAACTTGGATGTAAACCAGCAAGCATTCCTTTCGAGCAAAATCATAGAATGAGCACCGAAGAGGAGAGTGCCAAGGTTGACAAGGTCCGATACCAGAGACTAGTGGGGAAGTTGATTTAATTGGCACACACTAGACCAGATTTAGCATATGCAGTCAGTGTTATGAGTCAGTTCATGCATGATCCAAGGGTAAGACACTTACAGGCTGTAGATCATACTCTGTAGTATCTCAAAGCCACTCCAGGGAGAGGACTTTTGTTCAAAAGAGGTGGAAGCTTGACTATGGAGGCTTATACTGATGCAGATTATGCAGGTTCAGTGAGTGATAGAAGGTCCACATTAGGCTATTGCACATTCTTGTGTGGGAACCTTGTGGCTTGGAGAAGCAAGAAGCAAAATGTAGTGGCTAGATCAAGTGCGGAGGCAGAGTTTAGAGCCATGGCTCAAGGAATCTGTGAGCTATTGTGGATGAAAATTGTGCTTGATGACTTGAAGATAAAGTATGAGGGTCCTATGAAGTTGTTTTGTGACAATAAATTGGCTATCAGTATTGCTCATAACCCTATTCAACATGACAGGACAAAACACATTGAGATAGACCGACACTTCATCAAGGAGAAGCTGGATAGTGGATTAATAACAACAGCCAACATTCCCTCTGGACACCAACTAGCAGATGTGTTAACAAAGGGCTTGCCAACAGAAAGATTCGGTCAACTTACTTGCAAGCTGGGAATGATTGATATCCATTCACCAGCTTGAGGGGGAGTGTTGTAAATATGTAATATGTAATTAGTAGCTCTTTTGTATTAGGCCCATTAGTTAGAGCTTAGGCTACATATTCAGATTAGTGATTGTACTCTAAACACAATCAATAATATTAAGAATACTTTTACACAGTACTTATTACACTCAAGTTAATAATACAGTTTTAGAATTCAGTTTTCCCTCTCTTTCTCCCCACTCTTTCTCGCTTCTCTTTCTCTTCCACCATCGTTGAGTTTCTAACACATACAAACAATGCCAACCATTGCACCAAGGCTTCCCATCAACTTGCAAAATGATACATATTATAAACTGATAATCAGAGAGAAAATAGAGAGGAGAGAGAAAGGAGAATCTGAAAACTGAATTCTGAATCTGATTCAATTCATAGTCTAGATAGAGTCTCATGATATTTATAGCATGTCATAGGAGTAACTAACTAACTGCATGGCTGACTCAGTAGAGAGCTGATCAGCCACATGCTTGTACAAGATAGTGAATCTATACTTACTCTAACATACCCCCTTATAAGTGCAAGGTGGGTTCACAATCTAACATACCCCCTTATAAGCTAAGGTGGGTTTACAAGAGATAGATGATCAACAACCCCTAAGTGTCTTCTCAGTTCTTCAAACCTTGTTTGAGACCGTGGCTTGGTAAGGAGATCAACCACCTGATCATAACCAGAAAGATGGCAGACATGCAGTGTCATTCAAGACCTTCTCTTTAACAAAGAATATGTCAAGCTCCATGTGCTTTGTCCTAGAGTGAAGCACAGGGTTGCGAGATAGGAAAACAGTGCTCAAATTATCACAATACACAACTCGAGGTAGGGTCTTGATGTGTAGCTTCTGTAACAAGGACTGAATCCAAATGACCTCAGTTGTGGTTGCAGCCAGCCCTCTGTACTCAGCTTCAGTACTGGATCTGGCCACCAAGGGCAACCACCAAGGGCTGCTTCCTAGACCACCAAGACACAAGATTCGGGCCAAAATAAATGCAAGAGCCAGATGTAGACCTGCGATCATCTACATCTGCAGCTCAATCAGCATCTGTAAAAGCCTGAATTGTAAAGGGAGCTTTCGGAGCTGCAGGTTTGAGTAGAAGCCCATGTGAAACAGTCCCTTGTAGGTATCTTAGGATGCGTTTTACAGTCTTCCAGTGCTCTTCTAGCGGCTGGGAGAGATATTGGCAGACTTTACTCAAACTGAAACAAATCTCGGGTCGTGTGACAGTAGCATACTGAAGAGCCCTAACGATGGACCTATACAACGATGGGTCACTCATATAATTGGCACCATATTTGGATAGCTTATTGTTGCTAACCATAGTGGTAGGGGAGCCCTTTGCATTGGCCATGTTGGCCTTGGCCGGTAAGTCCCTAACATATTTAGTTTGGGACAAGAGAATTCCACCATTGTTAGGAAAATGTTTCACTTCTACCCCTAGAAAATAGTCTAGCCTGCCAAGTTGCTTCAAAGAAAAACTAGAATGCAACTTTTGAATGATGGTTGAGATATGAGAGGTATAGGACCCTGTGACAATAATGTCATCTACATAGACAAGAATGTAGGTGCAGTGACCGGAGTGTGAGTGTATGAACAGTGAGGGATCACAACGGCTGGTTCTGAACCCAAACTGAAGTAGCTGTTTAGTGAGGCGCTCAAACCAAGCTCGTGGGGCTTGTTTGAGGCCATAAAGGGCTCAGTTGAGCCTGCACACTTGAGTAGATTCAGGCTTCCGGAAGCCAATGGGCTGCTCCATATATACCTCCTCTGTTAGGAAACCATTGAGGAACGCGTTGTTGACATCAAGTTGTTGGATAGGCCAGTTGTAAGTGACTGCAAGTGTCAAAATAATCCTGATTGTGTCAAGCTTTACAACTGGAGAAAAAGACTCAGAATAGTCCCTACCCAACTGTCGATGAAACCCTTTGGCAACAAGCCTAGCCTTGTACTTGTTGATGGTGCCATCGGGGTTCTCCTTCACCCTAAACACCCACTTGCAACCAATTGCTTTCTTGTTGGGTGCGAGATCAACTAGTGTCCAGGTATTATTTTTCATGAGTGCATCATATTCATCTTGCATAGCAGCATGCCGGTGAGGAATGGACAGGGCCTCAGTAGGAGATGTGGGTTCGGCATGTGTTAGCAACACAGTAGGAAAGGACTGTAACCTAGTTTTAGACCTAGTCAACATATGGTGTGGTTGTGGGTAAAGAAGGAAGGGAAGGTTGGGAGGAGGAGGACTCTAACGCAGACATATTAGGGGAAACACTTGGAGTGAGACCACAATGAAGGGAAGAAAGAGAGAACGGGTCAGTGTGAGAATGGGATTGACCCGAGGAGTGACCTAGGTTGTGAGATGGGCCTGAGAAGGGTGGGGAGTGACCAACAGTGGGACTGACAGCTGCTGGACTGAAACTGGAATGTGTTGGAAGGACAGGACTGACTTGAGGAATGACATTTAAAGGAATTGGACATGCTGTCTCTGCAGAATCATGTGTTAGACCCCCTATTAAGAAAGTTTATGAGAGGAGGAGGCCAAAACAGTCCACACAAATTGGGCCAGCCTCAAATTAGTTAGGGATAAATAGAGAGCAGAGGGAGGGAAATTAGTTAGGAAGTTAGTTGGAAGTAGAATCAAAAGGAAAGGGCCAAGATCAGGAATCTTGGAGGGAACACATTGTATTCTCATTTTTTTCTCTACTGTTCTCATTTGATTGTTCATACTTCTCTGATTTTGGGAACATTTCCCCAGAGAAATTCTTTCTATACAGTAATAAAGTTCATCTAGAATCCCTAATTGTTGAACCAGTTCTATCAACTGGTATCAAAGCTCTTAGATCTTGGGGGAAGATTCATGGTTTCGACGAGAGGAATGGAAACCAGAGTGGAGTTTCTTGAGCGCGGGTATGAGACGATCATGGCTACGCGCGAAGAACTGCAAGAACTGAGAAGAGTCGTTGATGAAGAACGACTTGAGAGAATCGAAACAAGAAGACAACTTGGAGAACTCCTCGAGACCGTGCGAGGATTGACCAGTCGCAGCGCTAGGGAAGGAAACGGAGGAGGATCTGCCAACGAATCTCAGATTCGAGATGAAAGATGGAGGAAACTAGAAGTACCGGTCTTCGATGGCAGCGATGTGTATGGGTGGGCGAATAGGGTGGAACGTTACTTTGAGTTGAAAGGATTGAGTGACGAAGAGAAGCTACAAGCTGTGATGGTGGCCATGGAAGGTAAAGCTTTGACTTGGTATCAGTGGTGGGAGTATTGCGCCCAGAACCCCACATGGCAACAATTTCGATCCGATGTGATTCGAAGGTTCCAGCCCTCGATGATACATAGCCCTTTTGAACTACTGTTGAGTCTCAAACAGACTGGGACAGTCGAAGAATACCGAGAGCAGTTCGAGCTATATGCAGGACCGTTGATGAAAGAAGCCCAACCAGATTATTTGAAGGGGATCTTTCTTAACGGACTCAAGGAGGTGATTAGGGCTGAGTTGAAGTTGCACAGAAGGCGTGACACCATAGCGGAATTAATGGATTTTGCCCGGAGTATTGATGAGAAGAACTTGGCGATGAGCGAGAGGAGTCAATCGGTACCAAGAAACGTGGCTACAACAAGAAATGCAAGTAATACCAGGATGATCACATGGGAACCAGGAAACAAGAATCAAAATCAACCTGCTTCAGTGACAGGGAGTTCAGGAAACGATTCCAATAATCTGAAATCTACAGGATCCTTCAAAGGAAAGAATTTTCGAGGGTTAAGTGAAGCAGAACTCCAAGAAAGATCAAGAAGAGGTCTTTGTTTCAGATGTGATGAGAAATGGGGCCCAGGTCACACCTGTGGTAATAAACAATTACAGATTCTGATCTTGGACGAAGAAGAAGAGGATAACAAAACAGAAGAAACAGAGGAAGATTTGATGATGAAACAGTTACAGTTATCCTTGTATAGTATTACAGGATTGACCTCCAAGAAATCAATCAAGATGTTGGGCATCATAGCTGGTAGACAGGTGACAGTTTTGGTGGATTGTGGAGCCTCTCATAACTTCATCTCTGCCACCACAGTAAAAGACTGTGATTTACAGGTATCACCAACCCCTCAATACTCAGTAGAAGTAGGGGATGGAAGGAAAATTATGTGTAAAGGCATGTGTACACAGTTAATACTTTCAATAGAAGGGTTAGAAATACAGCAAGACTTTTTTGTTTTCGAATTGGGAGGAGTTGATGTAGTACTTGGTATGGAATGGTTATCTAGCCTTGGGGAGATTCGGGCTAACTTCAAGGAGCTTTCACTTAAGATTCCCACCAAGGAAGGTATTAAGTTGTTGAAGGGAGAACCTGCACTAACCAGAACTAAGGCTTCTTTTAAATCAATTCTCAAGGCCCTAGCTGATCAAGGGGAGGGCTTCATTCTAGACTACCACAGTATGCAAACTGAGGCAGAACAGGGGCACTCCATTCCTCAGTGGCTGACTTCTGTCCTTGATGATTATGCTGAGGTATTTCAGGAACCACAAGGGTTACCTCCCCCTAGGCGCCAAGACCATGCCATAGTTCTGAAGGAGGGATCCAATATCCCCAATCTCAGGCCTTATAGGTACCCCCACTACCAGAAAACTGAGATTGAAAAACTGGTAGATGATATGTTGAGTTCAGGAATCATTAGGCCAAGTGTGAGCCCTTACTCGAGCCCGATCATTTTGGTTAAAAAGAAGGATGGGGGATGGCGTTTCTGTGTAGATTACCGGGCTCTTAACAAAATCACCATTCCGGACAAGTTCCCTATACCAATTATTGATGAGTTGTTGGATGAACTAGGAGGAGCAGTGGTATTTTCTAAGTTAGACCTTCGATCCTAAGTTATCACCGATTCGTATGAGAGAAGATATTCCAAAAACGGCATTCTGGACCCGTGAGGGGCACTATGAGTTTGTGGTCATGCCCTTCGGTTTGACTAATGCACCTCAACGCTCCAATCTCTTATGAATGAGATCTCGAAACCGTATTTGAGGAAGTTCACCCTAGTGTTCTTTGATGATATTCTAGTGTATAGCAAAACTCAAGAAGATCACAAGAGACACTTGCAGCCGTGCTATCCCTTCTTAAAGAACACCAATTATTTGCAAATAAGAAGAAATGCCACTTTGGACAGCAAAGAAATGGAGTATCTAGGCCACATTATCTCAAATAAAGGTGTAGTCACAGACCCCAAGAAGTTGGTCGTAATGTTAGATTGGCCAATTCCCAAGGACCTTAAGGCACTTAGAGGTTTTTTTGGGACTTACTGGGTACTACTGAAGGTTTGTTAGAGACTATGGTAAGCTGGCCGGACCTTTAACTCAGTTGTTAAAGAAAGATAATTTTCTTTGGTCTATAGAAGCTCAAGGTGCCTTGAAAAATTGAAAATGTTGATGGCTGACTTGCCGTTTTGACAAATCCGGATTTCTCTAAAGCTTTCACCATTGAGACAGACGCCTCGAATAAGGGTCTTGGAGCAGTTCTTCTCCAAGAGGGCGGACCAGTAGCTTTCCTTAGCCAAGCTTTATCCGAGAGAGCTCGAGGCAAGATCTGTTTATGAACGAGAGTTAATGGCTATTGTGATGGCAAAGTGCGAAATGGAGGCATTATCTGTCATGGCGGGCACTTTGTCATTGTTAATGACTGGAAAAGCTTAAAGTTCCTCACAGAGCAACGAGTTTTGGGAGAGGAGCAATTCAAGTGGACATCCAAGTTAATGGGCTTTGATTTCGAGATTCAATATAGGCCAGGAATAGAGAATAAGGCAGCAGATGCCCTTTCCAGAAAAATGACTTTTGCTGCCCTATCCACTTTGTCCAATTTTCAGAATTAGAAGAATGGGAAGAGGAAGTCAAGCAAGATCCTAAACCTGCAGAGTATCATACAAGACTTAATCCAAGACTCACACTCTCATCCCGGCTATTCCTTCCGGAACGAGAAAAACTGCTATATAAAGGGAAGCTAGTACTACCAAAATCTTCTTCCAAGATTCCTATTTTACTTGAAAGAATTCCATAGTTCAGCAAAGAGGGACACTCGGGATTCTTTAGATCCTATAAACGCATAGCTGGACTAGTTTATTGGGAAGGAATGAAAAGAGATATCCAACAATTTGTGGCTTCATGTGAGATATGCCGATTAAATAAATATCAAACATTATCACCAAGCAGTTTGCTCCAACCCCTACCTATTCCCACTCAAGTTTGGGCGATGTGTCAATGGATTTTATTGAAGGACTTCCTAAAGCACAAGGGAAGGATGCTATTCTAGTGGTGGTAGACCGGTTCACAAAATATGCCCATTTTATCCCTCTTAGCCATCCATTCACCGCCAAGGATGTGGCGAAGTTTTCATTGCTTTGAAGTGGTAAAGTTACATGGATTTCCTTCTACCATTGTATCCGATAGAGACAAGGTTTTCCTAAGTCATTTCGGAAGGAACTATTTTGGTTAGTCGGCACTAAACTCAAATTCAGTTCTGCATATCACCCGCAAAACCGATGGGCGGATCAAGTTGTAAATCGTTGTTTGGAGACCTACTTGCGATGCCTTACAGGTTCTAAGCCAAACAGTGGCCCCGTTGGTTGAGTTGGGCAGAATTCGGTTCAACACCAACTATAACAGCTCCACCAAATTAACTCCTTTCAAAGCCCTGTATGGAAGAGAGCCCCCACACCTACTTAAAGGTACAACCATTCCATCTTCAATGAGGAAGTAAATAGCATGACGAGGCCCGTGATCAATTGTTGCATGATCTCAAAAACAATTTCATCAAGGCTCAAGCACGATGAAACAAAGATCTTGACCAATCTCGCAGAACAATCAATCTAGCGGTGGGAGATTGGGTTTATTTGAAACTACAGCCATATCGCTTAAAATCTCTTGCAAAGAAAAGGAATGAGAAGTTGAGCCCTCGCTACTATGGTCCCTATCAAATCAGCAAAACAGATTGGTCCAGATTGCTTTTCGGCTATCACTCCCCGATGAGTGCGAGAATCCACCCCCCTTTTTCATGCATCACTGTTGAAGAAAGCCATTTCTCCTTCGATCACACCTCAACCTCTTCCAAAGATACTCTCAAGAGGCTGGAACTTCGAGTTTTCCCAAAGAAGATCCAAGCCATCCGAAACAACAACTCTGGTACAGCTGAAGTTTTGATACAGTGGCAGGATCTTCCTGACTTTGAGGCCACTTGGGAACCTTATGAAACAATTGCAACCCAGTTTCCCTCTTTTCACCTTGAGGACAAGGTGGATCTTTTGGGGGGGGAGTATTGTTAGACCCCCTATTAAGAAAGTTTATGAGAGGAGGAGGCCAAAACAGTCCACACAAATTGGGCCAGCCTCAAATTAGTTAGGGATAAATAGAGAGCAGAGGGAGGGAAATTAGTTAGGAAGTTAGTTGGAAGTAGAATCAAAAGGAAAGGGCCAAGATCAGGAATCTTGGAGGGAACACATTGTATTCTCATTTTTTTCTCTAGTGTTCTCATTTGATTGTTCATACTTCTCTGATTTTGGGAACATTTCCCCAGAGAAATTCTTTCTATACAGTAATAAAGTTCATCTAGAATCCCTAATTGTTGAACCAGTTCTATCATCATGTTGCACAGAGCTAGAAACAGTAGATTTGGCTGCAAAGGGGAAGAGATGTTCATTGAACTGCACATCCTTGGATATATACATACGGCCATCTTTGGAAAGGCATTTATATCCTTTATGTGAGCTGGAGTAGCCCATGAAAGTGCACTCACAGGAACGGTACTCAAGTTTATTTTTATTGTATGGTCTCAAACATGGGAAGCAAGCACACCCAAAAACTTTGAACAGGGAATAGTCAGGCTCAGTTTTGTAAAGCATGAAGGAGACTGATTTGACAATACTGGTGTAAGGAGCCTGTTTATGATAAAGGTGGCAGTGCAAAAGGCATGGTCCCAATAGCACATAGGCAAAGAGGCTTGAGCCAAAAGTGCTAAGCCAGTTTCAACAATATGCCTGTGCTTTCGTTCAACAGACCCATTTTGATGATGGGTATGAGGGCAAATGACTCTATGATATATTCCCAAATCAGTAAGGTATTTTGTGAAGGGGAGGAACTCTCCACCCCAGTCAGACTGAACAGCCTTTATGCAAGAGGCAAATTGAACTTTAACTAGTTCATAGAACTGTTTAAATGTTGTTAGGGTGTCTGACTTTTGCTTTAGTAGGAAAATCCAGGTATATTTAGTGCAAGCATCTACAATTGAGAAATAGTATTGATATCCCATGGATGACTTAACAGGGGCCGGACCCCAAAGATCAAGAAATAGAAGATCAAAAGGATGTGCATATGTAGTTAAAGAGGAGTGAGAGGGAAGCCTATGAGATTTGGCAAAACAACAAGTGCAGAAATCCAAAGCACGTTTATTGATATTTGGTAGATTACATTTTTGTAAGATAGTCTTTACAGCCATATCATTTGCATGTCCTAATCTACAGTGCCAAACATAATATGACAAAGGCACTTTATTGACAATTCCTAAATCACTAGAGGGAGTAATACATTTGGACAGGGGAGTGGGACAATCTACACTCAAACATAGAGGATGACTTGACAAAAGAGCAGCACTTGGAGAAAACTTTTGAATGATATTGAAGCTATGGAAGACATACAGACCAGCTGAATTCACTGCACCTTCTAGGAGAACTCGATTATCAGCCTGTGATTTGACATAACAAGAGTGAGAGTTGAACTCAAAGAAAACATGGTTATCTTTTGAAAAACAACTAACACTGAGTAAGTTTTTAGTTATAGTGGGGACAAACAATACATTAGAAAGGGAAAGTGTGTGAGTATTGTCAAAAGGTGAACTAACACTTGCAGAACCTATAGCATGTATAGTTAGGCCAAGTCCATTACCCATATTATAAACGGATAATCAGAGAGAAAATAGAGAAGAGAGAGAAAGGAGAATCTGAAAACTGAATTCTGAATCTGATTCAATTCATAGTCTAGATATAGAGTCTCATGCTATTTATAGCATGTCATAGGAGTAACTAACTAACTGCATGGCTGACTCAGCAGAGAGCTGATCAGCTACATGCTTGTACAAGATAGTGAATCTATACTTATTCTAACAATACAAAAAAAAATTAAAAACAAATAAAAAACATTCTACAATATTGGGCTTATAGGTTGAAGCTTTTTAGGGCTTTTATATGCTCAAATGTAAATTTGCAAAACCCAACAAAAAAACAAAATCCTATCCGGAGCCATATGTGCTTGCTGGAACCTCAGATGACTATGGGTCTGCTTGATATGTAAAGACCACCCACTTGATGGTCTTTATGGAATCATGAGTACCTTAGTTTATTTACCACTTAAATACCATCATTTTTGCCAGTGGCATGCAACAGTCAAGAAATGTGCCACTGCCAGCCCCAGGAAAAATCCGGCAGAGCTAATAGAAGACACTGCATACTCATCCATTTTTATTATAAAAAAATTGCTAGTGGAAAAATGCAACTAAAACTGCATGAGTAGCATGACTAAAAAAGCTGACAATTAACACTACATTACCTCTTTAAGAGCAAGTATTATGTTGGTAAGAAAAGAATCAACAATTTTTAGCAAGTGCCCCAAATTATCCTGTTGCCAGTGCACAATGTCAGATAAAATGCTCATACTATACTGAATGTCAATATTCTACAACATACAGACGCAACATGACAAAAGCATGCCTCAAGGGGATAAACATGGAAGCAAGTAAGCAACAGCCCAGCTTTGAATACCTTTGACTTCGGGATGTGGACTATTAAGCAGTAAAGGCAATCAAGTCTATGGCGTGTGGCAGAAAAAATGGTATGAAGGAAGAATTTGATCCATAAGTTCCTCAGACTTCGATGAAGCGAAACTATCTGAACTCTGTCAAGAATAATCCAAACAGAAAACTGTAAGCTGCAATATATGACTAAACGAAACTAGATCAGCAGTAAGAAACACCGATTCTAAAGCTAATTTTTGGTGCTCCGAGAAAGATAATGTACATTATCAACACCTTTGATGATCACTTCAACAATTTAACCATTAATTAATATAAACCAATCATCTATTTTTTCTGGACAACAGGCATACCAATAACATAACTAGTGACTGAAACATTTTTTAACCAAGAAATTGCAACATAAATACTTTGAGATGAAATGACAAAATATTAAAATACTTCTAAAATTTTATGTTAATAAAAAAATTTGAATAATAGAATGCAGAGAAATACCCTGAGAATGATTGAGAGTGCTTTGTATGCCTTCTTGTGCATGACATCTTCAACATCCTGCAAATAATAATCACTATAGCCATCCAAACTTTCCTACTTGAAAAAGGAGTTTCAAAAATTCCTTGCAAAGAACTAAGTTAAGCACTCTATATCTCAGCCAAACCTGCAATGCTGGCTTTACTTCTTGAAATAATGAAGCAATATCTTTATCATCTAAACCAGGCAACAGTGAAACTGCAAAATCAAGAAACCGTTCCCTGGAATAAAAAGAAATTCAATGACTTGAATACAGACACCCAAAAAGGAAATAAGATAATTAAAGTGAAATGCAGAACAGGCTAAATTTTTTAAACTTTATGCAAAAAAAAAAAACAAAAAGAAACAGTTTAGACACATTGGAGAGAAATAGAATATTATCGATACCTCAAAATGGATGGAGACACAGTATATGATGCATCATCAATCTGCATAGAATTATTGGAACAGTCTATTTCGTTAGCCTTTTGAATGCAGTTATCAAGCTTCTGCTTTTTCTCCTCGAATAAATTGTGCACATCGGCTTTATTTGCTATAGAAGCAATATAGCCAATTGTGCGCTGTAAATAAAGCAAAATCATCATAAATAAATTTGCATATTAAATGTAACAAAAAGAGAACCAATTCGATTCTCAACTGCAGTAATGTTAAAACATCAAAGAACTTGTCTATATGACAACATTCTACCTTTTTGTAGCCAAATTTTTTGGTGGAGTCCCTTTAACAAAGTTCCAAAGGAATATCACATGGCAAAAATTGGCCACATATCAAAATCAGGTATAGACTTTAAAGTAGTAGTCTTTCAGCTTAAGCTATGTAGTCAATCCCAGATAGTGGAGTGATAGAACCACTAAGGTCTATGAGAGGAAAAAGAAGAGGGGCGTTGTAGGGGATCAAAACCAAGGGAGTGAAGGGAGAAAATAACTAACTTGCACGATTGTGGACTGAGTTGCATGAGGAAAGGAACGTGGGAATGGCGTGAGGTCAGTTATTAAAGGGTAGGAAAGTGGGTAGTGGGGTAGCCTGGATTTAGACTGGAAATTGGGAGATCCTAGGCTTCTCAAAGTGCCTAGACTATCTTTTTCTTTTCTTTTATTTCAATTCCTCAGTGTAATACAGGTTCTGTTTAACTTTGATATCAGACCTGAGTTTCCATTAATACATAGCAGATTCAGTGTTTTTCCATTCATTAATTTGGTACCTATCAATTTGGTATCAAAGCTCTCGATCTCGGGAGGTTTGAATGGTCTGGACGCACACAACAATGGAGGCTAGAGTTGAGGGGTTAGAACGTAGTCTTCAGAAGTTACGGAGAGTCAGACACAATTGAAGGAGCTTAATTAGATGTTACGGGGAAGGGGACGAACTCGCACCCGAGGACGTTCTCGCCAACGACGAACGTCAAAGAAGGGCGGCGAAGAAGACGACGAGGACAGTAAAGGTGGGTGGTCGCGTTCGCGATCCGCGAGGTCGGGCCCGACGTACGACCCGAGGGGAAGGAAGTTAGAGGTCCCTGTATTCGCCGGCGCCGACGTGTACACATGGCTCGTGCGATTCGAAAGGTATTTCAAAGTGAATGCCGTAAGGGAGGAGGAGAAAATTGACGCGGTGGTTGTTGCTTTGGAGGATCGGGCTCTTAGCTGGTTTCAATGGTGGGAAGAACAAGCCACGACTGTCAGTTGGGAGGAGTTCAGATGTGCAATGGTGCGGCGGTTTCAACCGGGTATGGTCCAAAATCCCTTGGGACCCCTGTTGAGTGTCAAGCAGATAGGATCTGTGATGGAGTACCGAGAGAAATTTGAGTTACTCATTGCGTCATTGAAGAGGGAGGAGCGAGTGATGTTGGAGAGCATTTTTCTGAATGGATTAAAGTAGGAAATCCAGGCGGAGCTTAAGCTGCATGAGTCGAGGACTTTGGAGGAACTCATGGACAAGGCGTTGTTGTTGGAGGAAAAAAATAGGGCGTTACACAAAGGGGGGTTACTGTGAAGGAGAAGGTGGTATGGAAAGATAGGGCCTATAGCTCCAAAATACGGCCCATGGGAGAGGTTAATCGGGTCAAGACTTTTGGGTATAAGCCCAACTACGGAAATCCAAGGTTTAATGAACCCAAATCAGCAGATGAGCACAAAGGAGAGAAGAATTTTGGAGGGGGAAGAAAGCTCAGTCAAACCGAGCTTGAGGAGAGGAGCAGGAAAGGCCTTTGTTTCAAGTGTGGGGAAAAATGGGGAAAGGAGCATGTGTGTAAATTCAAGCATTTCCAGTTAGTGCTATTGGAATAAGGTGAGGAGGATGAGGAAGGAAAGGAGTCAGAGGAAGAAGAGGAGCTTGAATTAGAGGCCAAAACACACCGATTATCTTTAAGGAGTAAAGAGGGCCTAACCTCCAATCAGTCCTTCAAAATTTGGGGCAAGATTGAGGAGAGGCCAGTGTTGGTATTGGTCGATTCGGGAGCCACCAGCAATTTTATTTCCAAGGATTTAGCAAGGGAATTGAAGTTGGAAGTAAAGGATACCCAGGAGTATACAGTGGAGGTTGGCACCGGAAAGAAGATAAGAAATAAGGGGGTGTGTAAAAGGGTGAAATTCACAATACAAGGGGTGGAGTTTGAACAGAATTTTTTCATGATGGATTTAGGAGGCACGGAGGTGGTATTGGGTATGGATTGGCTAGCTAGTTTGGGGAATATTGAGGCTAATTTCCGAAACCTGGTTATTAAGTGGAAGAAAGGGGACAACAAAGTGATATTAAGAGGAGACCCATCCCTCTGCAAAACCCAAGCTTCCTGGAAGACTATGATCAAAGCCCTGCAAGATGAAGGAACGGGTTATTACATAGAGTATCACCAACTCTATAAGGAGGAGGAGCATGCACCTATTCCAGCAGCAGATATGGATGACATTCTGGAAGCCTTCCTTGATGTATTCCAGGAACCCAAGGGATTGCCACCAAGGAGAGAACAGGATCATGCTATTACCTTAAAGGAAGGAGCACAAATTCCGAATGTACGACCATACAGGTATCCCTATTACCAGAAAAATGAGATAGAAAAGATTGTGAGGGAAATGTTACAAGCAGGCATCATTAGGCCTAGGACTAGCGTTTTTTCTAGCCCTGTTATTTTAGTAAAAAAAAAAAAAAAAGATGGAGGATGGAGGTTTTGCATTGATTATAGGCTATTATATGAGTTAGGAGGTGCAGTCATCTTTTCCAAACTGGACTTGAAATCGGGATATCATCAAATTCGCATGAGATGAAGATATCCCAAAAACAGCTTTTAGGACTCACGAAGGACATTATGAATATATGGTTATGCCTTTCGGCCTTACTAATGCTCCTTCAACCTTTCAAGCACTTATGAACCGAGTCCTAAGGCCCTATTTGAGGAAGTTTGCCCTTGTTTTCTTTGATGATATCTTAGTTTACAGCCGTGATGAGGGAAGCCATAAGGAACATCTAAAGTTAGTGTTACAAGTGCTTAGAGACAATCAGCTGTTTGCTGACAAGAAGAAGTGCACCTTCGGCCAAGGACAACTTGAATACTTGGGACACTTGATTTCAGGCAGAGGAGTTTCAGCGGATCCGAATAAGGTTCAAGATATGCTAAAATGGCCCACTTCCACGGATGTGAAAGGACTAAAAGGATTTTTAGGCTTGACAGGTTATTACCGGAAATTTGTGAGAAACTATGGGAAAAAGAAGGACAATTTCAAATGTGATAGTGAAGCACATACTGCATTTGAACAACTTAAGCAAGCCATGACTACCTTGCTCGTGTTGGCAACCCCTGATTTTGAGAAAACATTTGTGTTAGAGACGGATGCTTCAGGAAAAGGCATAGGGGCAGTACTTATGCAAGAGGGCAGACCTGTGGCTTATATGAGCCAAACTGTGTCAGAGAGGGCCCAGAGAAAGTCAATGTATGAGAAGGAACTCATGGCAATTGTACTTGTAGTCCAAAAATGGATGCATTACCTATTGGGCAGACATTTCAAGGTGCACACGGATCAGAAAAGTTTGAGATTCCTTGCAGAACAGAGGCCTCATGGGTGAGGAGCAACAGAAATGGGTTTCCAAATTGTTAGGGTTTGATTTTGAAATTAAATACAAACCCAGAAAGGAAAACAGTGCAGCCGATTTATCAAGGCAAATGCAGTGCTGGATTTTCACTACCATTCACTGTCCAGCATGGGAAGGGTTAGAAGAGGAGGTACAGGTAGATTCAAAGTTGAAGGGAATTGTCCAAGCCTTATTGGGTAATTCGGATTCACACCCAGGGTACCAAATTAAAAAGGGCAGGTCATTCCATAAAGGGAGGATGGTCATTCCTAAGGATTCTCCAAGGATCTCCACAATCCTTAAGGAGTTTCATGATTCAGCCACAGGTGGGCATTCGGGGTTCCTTAGAACCTACAAGAGGATTTCTGGATTGGTATTCTGGAAAGGCATGAAGAAGAGTATTCAGCTGTATGTGCAAGCTTGCGAGGTGTGTCAAAGGAATAAATATCAGACTTTGAGCCCGAGAGGTTTATTGCAGCCGCTGCCCATTCCTACTCAGGTTTGGACCGATATCTCTATGGATTTTATAGGGGGGCTGCCAAGAGCTTATGGGATGGATACAATCATGGTTGTCGTAGATCATCTAACTAAATATGCCCATTTCATTCAATTAAGTCATCCATTCACAGCAAAGGACATAGCAGAATTATTCATCAAGGAGATAGTACGTCTCCATGGTTTCCCTTCTTCAATAGTTTCAGACCGAGACCGAGTCTTCCTTAGTTCCTTCTGGACTGAGCTCTTTAAGCAAGCTGGAACCAAGCTGAAATTCAGCAGTGCGCATCACCCTCAGTCGGATGGGCAAAACGAAGTTGTGAATAGATGTTTAGAGGCTTATCTAAGGTGTCTTACAGGGGCTAAACCGAGGCAGTGGCCAAAATGGCTCAACTGGGCAAAATATTGGTACAACACCAATTACCATTCAGCCATTAAAACAACTCCTTTCCAAGATCTATATGTAAGGGACCCTCCGGTTTTAATTAAGGGAGATGTGAATCTATCCTCAGTTGAGGAGGTTAACGGGTTAACTGCCCAGAGAAATTATATGTTGGAAGAGATGAGAGAGCAGTTGCTGAAGGCACAAAACAGAATGCGAGTGCAGGCCAATAAACATAGAAGAGAAGTGGAGTATCAAGTGGGGGACATGGTGTACTTGAAAATTCAGCCGTACAAGCTTAAAAGTTTGGCTAAACGGGTGAATCAGAAATTGAGCCCAAGATATTATGGTCCCTTTGAAATTGTGAAGAAAATTAGCCCAGTTGCATATCAGTTAAAGCTACCCGAGGAGAGCAAGGTGCACCCTGTTTTCCATGCTTCTCTGCTGAAAAAGTCCATTGCACCTACTGTTTTCAGCTAGCCTTTACCTTCATTTATGGATGAAGAATGGGAGCTGAAAGCCGAACCAGAGGAAGCTCTAGCTACATGCAGGAACAGCCAGGAAGAAGTTGAGGTCTTGGTCAAATGGCAAGGTCTAACCGAATTTCAGAATTCTTGGGAGCTGGTGGATGACCTCAGGGAACGCTTCCCTGGGTTCCTCCTTGAGGGCAAGGAGAGTTTTGAGGGAGGGAGAGTTGATAGAGCCGCTAAGGTCTATGAGAGGAAAAAGAAGAGGGGCGTTGTAGGGGATCAAAACCAAGAGAGAGAGAAGGGAGAAAATAACTAACTTGCACGATTGTGGGCTGAGTTGCATGAGGAAAGGAACGTGGGAATGTGGTGAGGTCAGTTATTAAAGGGTAGGAAAGTGAGTAGTGGGTTAGGCTGGATTTAGACTGGAAATTGGGAGATCCTAGGCTTCTCAAAGTGCCTAGACTATCTTTGTCTTTTCTTTTATTTCAATTCCTCAGTGTAATACAGGTTCTGTTTCACTTTGATATCAGACCTGAGTTTCCATTAATACATAGCAGATTCAATGTTTTTCCTTTCATTAATTTGGTACCTATCATGGAGCGTAGCGGCCAACCCCAAAAAAGCTATAGCAGGATAGTAGGTAGCAGGATGGCTGCTACAATGAAGATCATAGGTATAGGATGGCTGAATAGAGAGACAACCTCCTCGTTAAAACAGAGGTTACAAACAGAGGGATGACTGCCGGAATGCCAATGGGCTTGCCGGAAAATGGTCGTGCTTGGCTGGAAAGGAGATGGGGTGCTGGAATATTCATCCTTTCCAGCCATCTAAGTGAGGAAGAAATGTGTTGTGCAGCTAGTGTGAGGAACGTGTGAAACACTGGATAAAATTGACTGGGTAAAACTGACTAAGTGGAGGTAAAATTGAATTTTAGTGGTTTTAAGTGAGGGTAAAACTGGCTTTTACTGGGTTTAAGTGGGGGCAGAATAGATTAACTCGGAGTTAGAGGGCAATATAGAACTTTCAAGAATGAAAGCTAGAATTAAAATGTAAGAACAAAGCTAAGGAAGCAGGAAATTCCTAATTCTAGTAGCAGAGAAGGTGGCAGCTGAGACAAACTGAAGAAAAGAGGATTTTTGAAGGGCAAACCCGCGACCTTCGATGTTGTGTCGGTGGCTGCGCGATGATCTCGTCATTCACGAATGTGACACCCTCTACACAGCAAAGCTCCACTATGTGAGTACATGTGATCTTGTCATGCCCTAGTGCCGCTCTGCTACGACGCGATAGCTTCGCTATTGGCCGCAATTGAAAACACAGAACTTAAGGAATTAATGCCACTGATGAACATTTCCAAAAATCACCATTAATCTAATGAAGACTTATGACCTATGGTTGTCTTGTGCTTCTTGGACTCACCTATCTGCAATATGTCCCTTCTATATTCACAATTGAAGAGTTGAAAACTGAAACAACACATCTAGCAGAGTTATCAATCCCGGATAGCGTAGCATAGCGGCTGACCCTGAAAAACACTATTGCGGGATACAGTGTAGCGGGACAGCCGCTATTTTAGGCAAGAGGGGGGGACTGAGAAGGAAAGAGGGAGGAGAGGCAGAGGGGAAAGAGGAATGAAAGTGGAAGGGATAAGAGAGGGGGAGGGTTCTCTCGGCCCATGAAGTCATAGCGACCGCTAGATGCTCCGCCCCACACCACTGCAATCGCGCAGCGGACGCGCGCAGCGCGCTATAGACTGCCCTGACTTCTAGAGCTTTCGTTCTTGTTGTGGAGAACTAACGATCAATACAAATCAATAATATTTAGAAGGCTAGAAGTGAGTTCAGACAATGTACATTTTAGAGAGAGACATAGAGCACATATATGGACTTAAATCAAGACATAAACTTATTGACTATGTACATGACGTGAGTTCAGACTATCATACAAATACAAAATTGTGAGCAAAGCACAAACTGCTGGTGAGAGTTATTTGTTTGACACTGACCAACATAATATGCCATAAATCTTTGTTGCTCCAATATAGTGATTCATGCAGGACATCAAGTACCTCAACCAATTAACATATCAGTAAATCTGACAAGTATTAAATGTAAAAAGCTGTATCAAAATATACAATTACAATGAAAACTGAAACATGTGCACTGGATGCATAGCACATATGCAGGCAACACTCAACAGAAAACATAGAACCATTAGAGAGCAATAACATTTACAGAATTGCAAACTCTAGTTTTATGTTATGCCAACATGTGTGCTCAAAAAATGTGGGATGCATACATTCTGCTTAACTACAACACAATGAAGCAACTATTCCCAATTTATTTAGTTTCAGTACCTGCAAACAACCACCATCATCTTTTGTAGAATTCAGGAATACTTCTGACAGATCTTTCAACAAGTTCTTTGATGCTGACTTTTCTATTGCAACCTGTTGCGAACAACCAACCAAAACTTGTTCTTCGGCAATATCTTGCCCAATATAATCCATATCGTTTGAATCCACAATATTATTGTTTTGTTGAATCAGAAGCTGCAAACTAGTGCATATTATTCCACGAATATCATGTTCTTCTTTTAGCTTATTACATAAGTGTTTCTGCAGATCCATGAAACTTTTAGCAGTATCCATAGGATAGTTGCAAAATGAAGGCAACAAAGACCACAAAGAGTAAGCAAGTGCATCTGCATTCCTTGCTGACACTATCAGTCCCTGTCTCTCAAGCTGCAAAGTGTAGAGTAAGAAATGAAAACCATGCAGAACAATAACAGTGCACCTCAAAATAAAATGTTTCATACCTTTCGAGCCTTCTCCCTTATACGTTCAATCATAGGTAAAATTTCTTCTGTAAAATAGTTTAAACGCGCACCAACAATATATTGTTTTAGAATTGGAAAAAGCCATATATTTGCATCAGATAAATCTTCAGCTTCTAAATTCAGAGGTATAAGGGATAAGAAAGTTTCAGGTCCCATTGCAACAAGAGCAGATCCAAGGCATATATGAAGCTGCATATTGTACAAAGTATCAGTACTACATATCAGTAATTTACAACAGCAGCAGCAGCAGCAACCAAAACCTTTTCCCACTTGGTGGGGTCAGCTACATAGATCAATTAACACCATAATATTCTGTCATGGACTATATCTACAAATAGTCGTTAAATTCTTTCTCTCTCTTGATAATTTGGACTATAGTTTTCGTTGGTCTCCCCCTTCCTCTAACTATTTTACTATCCTCAATCTGGCAATTTGTTGTATATCAAAAATTATAAGATCAGACAAATTCCCAGATCCTCCAATAACAACAACCTTATTGATATTGGCTAAGAAATGAACCAAGAAAAAAGTAATACACCAAAATTCATATAAATGAATAGAAATTCAATACTGTAACACTGGACAGCTATATTTTGTTATTGGCAAATTGTGCATCATTCATCAACAGCATTAAATGCCCCTGTTAACACATATCGCAAGGGATAAATCCAGATTTGTGTAAAAGTGTTGCTAAAAACCACCTATTTGCTTCTGAAATTTCAAGATCATAATATGATTCAAAAGATATCCAACTTTCTATGGGTCAACTCAATAGAAACTGTTCAAAATTGGGACATAGGTCCTGCTAGGAAAATCGAACACAACCAAGCTTGATGTATAATATCTTGACATTCACACTAGTATAGTTTATCAAAAAAATGAAAAACAACATAGAAAAGAAGGGTAGACCTGCTTCCTAAAGGGAAAATCTTCATCAGGCTGCTTCTGCATATTTTCCAGGTTTTTGAGTATTCCTGACATAAAGTAAGTAGAATAATCTCCTGCATAAATAATAGCATCAATAACAAATATTAGTAACTGATAGGTACCAGGAATTAACAGGGAAATTATAAAGGAAATATGCTATGTTATTACTCTCCTCAACCTCAAGCCTGTATCAGCAGATATCAGTGCTTGGGTATGGAAAAGAAAGAAAGACAGCCTGGGTAAAGAGTGTCTGATCACTCCCAATCCCAGCCTGCCTCTCACTCTCTCATTCATTCCCTATATACCCATCTTACAACTGACTCCCACACCCTCACTGCTGTCACCTCAGCAGTTAGTTACATCGGGTCATACTCCCCTACATTGCACCTCTATTTCTCCTCACATGCACATGCACCTTAGTTATTATAGGTTCCTGTTAGTAACAAGAAGTGTACATCACACTATTATTTTTGGAATGAGATTAAAAAAGACTTCCAAAGCTAATAGAGAAACCAGGAGAAGGACAAACACGAAACAATACATACCCATGACAAACCAACAAATTATCAAGTCAACGCAAGAAAGTAAAACAAGACTTGACGGAAATCCGAATACCTAATTTATGAAACATAGCCGAAACAACTTGAAATACTCTGTCCCAGACAGTAGTATAGCGACAATCAAGTAAGCTTGAAATAGTGGTACAGATTTCTTCAATAATGGTTGGCCCTGATCTCTTGGATGCTTTGTTTTCATCCAAAGTTATCTGATCCACTCCCTGTTTAATCAATCTTTCATCAATACAATAACTGATCAAGTTCTTGAGTGCATCAGTGGCTGCATATCTGGCTTCTTCATGTTCAGATGCCAAAATGTCTGCATATTTAAAAGTAAAAATTACATACACTTTGATGCTTGGTATGCACAAACATCATGATAATATAATAATTCAAGATAGAAAGCGCCAATAAGCTTAGCAACTCCTCGGAATTTTGAATGTTCAACAAGATATCACGAAGACACAACTGAGATTGCCTTCTGACCTGTTGAAATATCTTATCTAGTTAGCGCACACACACAACATTGATTGATTCAATTCAAGTGTGTATGCATAAATAAACACATACATACCTTAGGTCGTGAATCAGTAAGAAACCCTAACAAGACATTGAACAAGTTGTTGTGAGTGTCGCCGTTGATGAGCAACAGGCAATTGAATCCGTAAACAAAAGCGCTCTCTGAAACCACCGAGGGAGAGCGTAGAACTCGCACGAGGAGCTCGGACAAGGGCTTTCTCTTCTTCTTCAACACCACGACAGGCACTCTGGGGAGGAGGAGGGAGAGAATAGTGAGAAGCGCGTCGATGAGGTGGTTAGGGGGGTTAGATTCCGATGCGATGCGGTCCAGGGAAGAGCATGTGGCGCCCAAATAGGCGACAGGGGAAGAAGGTAGTTTCTGGTTTCTGAGCTCCTCTGACATGGCACCCATGACGGCGCAGAGGTGCTTCTGGTTTTCACCCAAGCCAGAAACAATTGAATTGCAGAAACCATCGTCTACGGCTTCCTTCTCCACTTCCATGTTGCACTAAAACTGAACTAAAACACACTCTCTGGCTGCCTCCTACGCCAAGAGTGGTCTATATATTATTATTATTATTATTATTATTAAGGAATAAATAAATGACACACCCGAACCGAAATAGGTTTATCAGGGTTTACTTTCACATATTTACGGCCCAGCCCAGCTGATTAGACTTGTTTTTATCAGGGGCTTGCTATTAACACCTCGCATGATACTCCTTACACCTTGCAATTTTTTTTTATATTTCTTTTCCAAAAATGTCATTTTCATCTCATTGATGTGTTCATGTTGATACTTTTTCTGGAAATTATTTTTCGAAAATTAAATTCCATACATTCAAAATGTTACTCCGAAATAAATAAATAAAATCATCATCAGAAAACTTATTTTCGAAAAAGTTCCTGAATTTAAAATCCAAAAATTGGATTTTAGGACAGGAAACATTCCTGAAAAACAATTCCGGATGTTACTGAAAGCCCCTCCACTGAACCTTCTTCCTTCGTTTCGTCTGGTGAATTTCTTGCATTCTTCGCTTCTCAGTGTTTCAACACTAATGGTATGGTAAGATATTGGAAAGGGGATTCAACGCTAATTTCCATTTTTGCTATTTTCAAGGATGAGAGTGATATGTTTTATTTATTGCCTTCGGCTTATTGTTGCTACTCATGCTACATTCAATTCATGTGTGTTCATGAAATGGCTAACAATCCGGTGTGAACTATTTCAGAAATCTATAATAAATATTATAAAACAAAAACCATGGATGGAAAGTTAGGACATGTGTTATTTTGAGAGCCATTTTAAAATTAAAATTATTTTGACATTTAGTTAAATATTCCACTTTTAGAAATTATTTATAAAATTTATAAAATTATCAAGCATTTCTTCTTCCATTTGCCTTATATTATCTCTCGACATTTAACATTATATATGTTTCCAAAGCAATTAAAACATTTGAAGATTAATCATTTTCCAATGTAATTTATTTAAATCATAATTTCAATTCATTTTCAATCATCTAAATTTATTATCTACAATTGATTCATACAATTTTTTTTAAATAAAAATATCATTTTTAATAATTACAGGTTTTATATATATATATATATATATATATATATATATATATTATAAAGGTAAAAGCTATATTTGTTTTATATATAATATATACAATTATTGGTATATACGTATAGGTTTTATAAATACTATTATTGAAAAATATCATTTTTTAAATAATTGTGGATCATATTATATTATTATTTTTATTATAATAATAAAGATAAAAGCTATAGATTTTTTTCAAAAAAATTTATTCAATAGCATATACATATAATTTGCTTGATTATATATTTATAATAAAATTTAAATTCTTTTGACAATTGGAAAACATTTATCTTTTAGAAAATAGCTTATCAAGGAAGCTTCTATTAGTCTTTCCTAATCTAGAAGTAAAAAATTAATTTTTGCCTTAAAAAATTTATATTCAGGAATACAAATTATAAGTATCAATTTAAGAAGCACCATCAACTTTTAGTTTAAAAATTGAAATCATTCTTTTGAATAGTCGTGTGATTTCAAATAGTTGCTTAAACTATTTAATTTCAATAGATGAATTCAATCGAGATTGACACATTCCAAGACATATTATAATTTCAACATTGTCCAACAATTAAAACAAAATAGTGAACACATCAAAACATGTTGCACATTAAATAAATCGTCAGTTCCAAAAATGTAGATCTAAAACGTGTTTAACTATTCATTTACCCGTATATGACAATTTAAGGGGCCAATTTTTCGAGAAATCAAATGAACCATCATATTATACGCATCCAACCATTGCAACTAATAGTATAAATAGATGCAACATCCTCAGACCACCTAACTAACTTTGTTGCTTTACTTTCATAATGGTCGAAGCCTATGACCCTGTTTCTGCTATCTCTTTTGAAAAGGATTCCTAGAACATCAAAGTTGAAATTATCAGGAAGTGGGTTGTTCCAAGTATGAATGGTTGTAGAATACCATTCTCATTGGAGACGGTGCTGAGGATGAGCAGGTTATTTTAATTCACTTTTTTTGGTGTACATTTGAACAATTGTCTTATTTTCCTTACTCATTGTTGTTTACATGTTTATTTCGGGGTGCGAAAATATCTGCTTCTATAAAGAAAACATTGATTTATCGATTTGAAAGTCTACTGGCTGAAGGGAAAGATGTAATTATAACTGATGTTGGTGTTATAGCTAATGGAGGTGACTACAAGACCACAAGACATAATTACAAGCTCAATTTTAAATACACTTCCAATGTTCATCCTCTTGACCAGAACCAAATAATTGCATCTCCATACTCTTTTGTTTCCAATACTGAAATCCTGGACTTTAATTATGATACTTCTTATATAGCTGGTATATTTACTGTTTCTCTCATCTTTATATCTCCAACTTCATCATACATATTAATTTTGACATTTTCTAACGAATGATGATCTTCAGATGTTATTGGTCTGCTTATTGGTGTTGGCATTGAAAAAGAATTTACAATAGATGGTAGAAAATTAGAGTTGAATGTATTGGAGTTGGACAATGATGGGTTAGTATTTTATGATGATAATACTTTACCCTATTTTAAAAAAAAATTTAAGAGTACTAAATGATTTTTATTTGTATGAACCAGCATCAAAATTGAATGTGAAGTTTTTGGTTCCTATGTCGAATTATCATTGGAGTTGATGAGGAAAAAACTGTGAATTGATATGCGAAGATTGTGTTTCTGTGCTGAAAAACCTTAATGACAAGACCTTGGAAAGCTGTTCTTTTGAAGTTGAACAAAGTTTTTTATGAATCTATTTTTTTTATGTTTTTTGTGGTTTTTTTGTTCCCCTTTGGCTCTTTAGGTTTCTGTTTTTTTGGTTGTTGTAATTTTTAGAAATGATCTAAATATTGACTGGACAATGATATCTTACAAAGATTAATATGATGTTTAGTTTGTTTGATAATTGCTTTCTATTTTCTAGCTATGTTATATATGTTTGTGTTTATATATTTTTTCCATTAATTAGTAAGATCAGATGAGCAATACTTTCAAATTCTAATATAAGCAGATTTACAAACACTCTAATGTTCTAAAATTTTATGAATTGTAAAATATTTCGTTAGATATGACATCTTTAAAATATTAATTATACTATATTACATTTCATGTTAAGCAAATTTCTAGCCCATGCCGGGCACGGGTGCACATACTAGTGTGTGTGTGTATATATATATATATATATATATATATATATTATAATTATAATTATCAAATATTTCTCATCCCACTTACATTGGTATTGAAGATTATCAATAATTTTCAATGAAATTGATTTATTTGAAGCAACTAAAAATTAATTGTTGTACATCATGAATTGTGATAAACAAAGAGTCATAAATTTTATATGTTTTCAAAGAAAATAAATTATGTCAAGATGATGAATCATTTCCCTATGTAATTTACTTAAATCTTTGAGTTATTTCTCTTATATTCTCGATGCAAGTTTACTCTTTATCCAACCTAATAGACGCACTATAAAAATGTAGACAATCAAATGAAAATATAAAATTCAAGCATCTCCTGAGAAGGTTTGTTCATCTAAAGTTTGCAAAATAAGAGTTTTGTATCTTGAAAAGAAAAAATGAGTATTCTAATTTGTCGTAAATGAATATGTCTGTGTAAGATTCTTACTAATGTGTAGGGATGTCAACGGGGCGGGGCGGGGCGTGCACGGAGACTGGTTATCCGCTACTCGCCCCGTTGGATAAAAAATTCACCCGTACCCGCACAGATACCGGCTTAACGGGTATCCGCGGATATCCATGTGTAGTTATGAAAAACAAATAAATCTATTTTTTAATTTAAAAAAAAAACACAAAAAACTTAAACAAACCACCACATTAATATCTTCCGGTATTTGAACAAAATAGCACCTACAAATTAATACATCACACTTAACAGGTGCGGGTATCCGCGGGCACGGATAGTGTGATACCCGCCCCTGCCCCGTTTATAGACGGGTATTGGAATTACCCGTTTATTTTACCCGCGGGTACCCGTTTAACTACCCGCCCCGTGCCCGTTGAGGATTTTATCCGCGGATATCCGCGGGTACAGATAAAATTGCCATCCCTACTAATGTGGTATGGAATTCAAGACATATTGTATGACTTAAATTATATAATACGCACCCCAAAACATTCAATGGAAGCAACCATATATTCCTTTCTCGTGATATCTATTCACATTTACTATAGAAATTAAAATGAACATGTACAAAATCGTGCAACTTATGTGTCAAGTGTTGACAACATCTTGATTGAATAGTCATTATATAACATCTGTCAATTTACTTTTACTGATTAATGACTTGAATGTCGAAATCAACTTTTGATTGAATGTTCTCTAAGTTTTGATATACATGACTTTTCTGGACTTTTTGTGTAAAATTATTTTGAATATGTATTCCTCTCAGCCAAAGAATTTTTCTTACCTTCTAAGGATGCTAATATCAACTTTATAGGGGAAAAAAGAAAGGATGTTAATATCAATGAGATAATATCATATAAAGGTGACATTCTCCCATTCCTTTAAGTTATTGAGATTTTGACTATATCTGTGTTTTCTTGAGTTCAACTAATCGTTTGGAGTAACTGCTGATTAAAAGGTCTTCTATTTTTTCTTCTTCATATAGGCGACTCTGGTTTCTTTTCTTTAAATAGCAAACAAAAAGTCATAAACAACCAAAGATGAAACTATTTGGAGAGATGTGGGGATTATATAAATGCATTATATATTTGGACTTAGAATTTGCTGACTGTGAATTTATTTGCTCATCTTCGGTATGGTTTCCTCCATGAAACTCTTATGATACCTATGTGCTTTTAAGTTGTCATTTTCATTTTCTAGATTTGTACTCTTTTGTAATCCTACAAAGTTTCCCAATTCTATAATATTTATCATGTTTCTTTTCTCTTTGAGGCAGATTTTATGTACTTTATTTTGCTTCCTGCATTAGCAACCAGTAGTCCAGTAATATATTGGTATGTGTATTAGGTTTTTTGGTTTTAAAAGTTTTTTTTTTATGATTTTGGATTATTATATTGATAAGTAAATTACATTATTAGTCTTGGAAACAAATGGGAGAAGCTACAGTTAGCACCTAGGATCTTGAAAAAAAAAATGAAGCAGGCATTTTATATTTTTGTTTTGAAGAAACAATCAACAAAATTGTCTCCTTGTAAGCCACGAAGGGAGACACCAAAGAGTTTTAGGCAATAGGTAGTTTCTCTTTCATATGTTAATATGGTATACTTTTAGTATACGGGATATGTAACATCCTAAAAATTCAAATATAATTATTTTAATAAAAAAAAGGTAGTATAAGAGTTTATTATAATTGTTTTCTTTATAATAAAAATCCAGTGGGTTCCACAATAATGTAAAATTGCTTTAAAAAATAAAATAAAAATAAGGATAAGAACCTACCCTGGACTAAATTCTTGCAGCAATAATGATAGGAAACATAAGCATATCAAGGCCCATGCTCTGTTACCCATTATAAATAGATCGTTTGAGTGTTTTAAGCCCAATTTCGCATAATATGACTAGATACCTAACTTCAGATGGATATTTAATAACCAAAGAGAACTTGTTTGAATTCGAGATTTGCATAAGAAATATAGCCCTGTCTCTTAGCTTTCCAAAGACACCAAATTCGTCCAAATTGGATTCTTGTAGCTCAAGTTATGACCAAATTCGTACACACTATTCATGTTCCAGTGCCAGAACCGTTTTTTTAAAATTATATCCACGTTTTGACTATCTAAATGTCAGTCTCAGATTTTATGGTCTTCATAACAGTTATAGACAATTCTTTTATCTTTTCAACGATATAAATTTATAATTTTTGAATGTCTATAATTCAAGATATGTGCAAAATATAGCACCATATGCAGAGTAAGCGGGCTTAACGCGTTTTTACATGTTTTGGGCTATTGGGGGCTCTATAAATAGAATCTTAACACTCTTAGGGTGCGTTTTTGAACCCTAATTACACCTAGAAACTCAGAAACGGCTAAGAAGAGAAGAAATTCAAGGATTAAGAAGAGATAGTTGTGGAAGAGGGAGTCTAGGAAGAGGAAGATAATGATAACTCTTGGCAAACGTTAGGATTCGCAGTAGGAAATGCTTAGAGCTATTTGGAGGTCTTCAAGAGGTGTGTAACAATACTTTTCATGAACCCTTTCCATGGGATATATGATTGCTTTTGTTGATAAGGGATTACCATGTGGTTTTGGGAGTCTTTAATTGACTTGATGCATATCGTTAGTAACCTAAATTCTAAAATTGGGGTTTTGTTTAATAGGGGAATTAATTGATTGATTGATATTGTAACGTGCTTATTCATGTATGATATGTTGTGATATTCATGATTGTTTGTTATTGGTGGAAGTTTATATGTTTAAAATTGAGGGAAATAGTTTGTTACATGCATGAGACATGACATATTTGAGTTATAATATGTTGTATGATGTTTGCCGCAATACCACCTATGATAGGGGTATCGAAAAGTAATACCACCATAATGAGGTATCGAAAGTAACATCCCCATATAATTGGGATGTCGAAAAAGAGCAATACCGCCTAAAAAGGGGTATCGAAAGTAACACCGCCACACGTTGGGGTGTCGAAAAGGGAGAAATATCGTCATGTACACATGGGAGGTATCGAAATAGAAATGTCCCCGACAGGAGGGTGACATCAAAACACTCCTCATGAGTAGGGGTGGGCAATGGGATGCCATTGTCGTGTGATGTGTGAGATTTATGGCATGCCGGTAAGAGACCAATTTAAGATTGAGGTCTCCGAACCAATTTGATTATTTTCGAGATTATTTGGTATGTGGAATGTGATGTATTGAAGTGATTTGTCTTTATGCTATATGTTTCTGAATTGTTGATATTACTGTTGTTATTAAGTGTAATTTTAATATATATTATTTTTCAAAAAATAGCGGATATCATGGACAGTTTTTCCGGTTACCGCGCCGGCTGAGAACAACACTATTTTCGAAACATTTTATAACTGTATTGTTGTGCATTGGGATTTTATATCTCATTATAAGTGTTGTTTTCAGAGCCCGAGGGCATCACTGTTGAGGATCTAGAGATCTGAAGAGTTATCTTTGATTAGCTAGTTGGTTAGTAATGTAGTATGGTTTAGAGTATTATGCGGACGACGTTCTTTGGTTTACGTACCATTTTTCTCAGATTGTAATTAGACGCCCGGTTTTGAGGCTTTTAGTTTTTATTCAAATGATTGGATTTAATAATATTTTTCAATACTTTGTAAATACTATTTTATTTAATATGAGGTATTTTCCAACTTAGTTATTTGAGAAAATTTTTATGACTTGTGTTTTTTTAATTAAATGTTTTGAAGGATTTTTATTGAAATGAATTTGGGTTACTAACGTAACGAAGGGCGTTACATTTTTTGTATCAGAGCAGTTCGATTCTAAATCGAACTGTGGTAGTGGGGCTTTTTCTAAAACAAAACTTGGGCGCATAGGATGCTTGTTAGAGTTATAAATACTGCATGTTATTCTTTGGGATATTGGACGTGATCAACCCAATATTTCATAGGTAGTGAGCAGATTTATAGGACTAATAGCAAAGGGACGAACATTGCACTTGCAACAGCTTTGGTTTGTATGATCAGAGCTACGCAAGGGTAGACGGAGACTCTCCGTCAACTGTAGGGGAATGGAGGCCAATCACTGATGGAGTGGTGGCTACCTAGGACCCTTAGCACGTGGGACTTTTCAAATTCAAGAAGAATGATCCGCTATTATTCCGAGGCAGCTTAGAATCCGAAGGAGACTTGATTTCTTTAACTCGTATAAGGGAAGAAGTTACTATATTACTTGATTCAGGAGCAGCACTTTCTTTGATATATCCTCCAAGTGTGAAATTTGTGTTGCCTATCTTTCGTTTGTCCTTTGAGTCATGTGTTTCTACTTCTATGGGGATAATCTTATTGCTTCTAGTGCTTGTTTAAATCATATTCCTATGCATTGGGATGTTCCTTATGCCATCGATCTTATTTGTCATCTATGTCTGGGTTGGATGCTATTATTGGTAAAGACTGATTGTCGTCGAGACTTGTTGTCATAAAGCACTCTGATAGAACTTCTTCTTTTTTTGCTTCTTCACAACCAACGTCGATTGATCCTTTGGTGTCGACCCATATTGCATTTGTTGTTTCCTCTAATAAATGGTTAGTTGAGAGAGCTCAAGGATCGATACATACTCTCTTTTTTTTTGGTAAGGTAGAGATTTATAGTGATGTGGCAGTAATACCTGGAGTGTGAGAGTAAAAATAAAATTTGCTTACCCTTCCTTGGTACGTTTAATTTTGGATTTTTACATGTAGATCAGTCTATTATAAAAATTTAAGAAAAAATTGGAATTTAGGGTACTTGATTCTTTATATGATATTTTTGAAAGTTGATGATGAATTGATTTTAATAAATTTATTTTCCTTGAATCTATAAGGAATTACTACTAATGGTAGTTTTGTATGTGCGTTCATGCTGGTCTTTTCTCGTTTACACTATTCTCATCATCTATACTTATGCCAACGCTGTCAAAACCCATTTCCATATCTAATTGAAATGTCCTATTAATTTTTTTTTTAATTCCTCCTGTGCGTGAAGTTCACCTCCATCGCGTCGAGGCCAATTTATTGAATTGTAATTATATTTCTAACTTCCTCTGACTCATGGATTTAATTGTGGCATGAATTCTATTTTTTGTTAGTTTGAATCGAATTATATATATTTAATATTTAAATTAAATTATGGTTCACTTATAAATTTAAAAAATATGTTTGATTTTGTATTAAGTTTTGAGTGCTTTTAGTGGGAAAAGATGATGGGAGTATGGGGTTATATGTGGGCAATATGCAATTGAACAAAGTAACTATTATGGATAGATATCTTTTACCTAGGATAGATGAGCTTAGATCAATGGAGTAGAGTAGTGGTTGATTATAGTAAAGTAGATGCAAGGATAGGGTGAAAAAAGCCTAAGACAATGACAAGTGTGAGAAGTTTCCTCGAATTGGAGAAGTATTATATGAAGTTATAAACGAGTTATCTAGACTAGCCTTACCTCTCACCAAGCTGATTAGGAAAGGAAAATCTCTTGTATGGGATACAACTTGAAGTTTTTAATGATCAGTAGAGCCTTAAACAGTTGTTAAGAGATAGAGACAGAGACATAGACGAAGAGTTAAATATAAGGCAAAGAAGGTGGATGAATTTTCTTAGGAACTATAATTTTGAGTTGAAGTATAGTCCGGGAAAGACTAATGTAGTGGTTGATACTCGGAGTAGGAAATTTTCTCACAAGTCTAACTTGAAGTTTCAAGAGATGAACCTAATAGAAGAGTCTAGAGACATGAATTTGGGTATCTTTTTAAGGCTTTAAACTTGAAATTGAATATGTTGAAACTTTGTAGTGATCTCAGAAAATAGATTAAGCGAGTGTGGTTTTTAAACAAGGATTTGAAATATCTTTTGGATCAAGAGAATTATGTGTTATATAATAATGGTGTAGTGTTGTTTAAGAATAGGATCATTGTCCCTAAGGAGGGGAGCCTTAGAGGGGGAAAAAAAGTTAGAAGAGACACATAAAAGAACGTTAACCATGTGTCTAGGAATAACCAAGAAGCATCAAGATTTAAAGAAGTATTAGTGGACGAGAATAAAAATGGAAGTGGTATTAAAGAATTTTATATATATGTTCAAATTTTATTATAATGTTGTAATTTTTTTATATAATTTTTAGAGGATCACTTTCCTTGAAATTTCAAATTGCTTCTCAAGTGACAAAGTATTAATCACGATTGATATTCCCCTATGATTTGTTTTCCATATAGATTAATGGCATGTCTAATCCTAACAAACTTATATTTCTTAACAAAAAGTGAAAAAATGTTATTTCTTATTTGTATGTGCCTACTCAAAGATCGAGATTGAATTGGTTTCTTATACTATTGTGGTGTTAATTTTTACAGTTGTTTTTGCATAATGTCTGTACAGTTTAATTGTAATTTTGTTAAGCATTATTCTCCATTTTGTTATCACATATTTTTTTTTAGTAAGATCTTCTTATCAACATAAAGTGAAACTATTTCTTTCTCTTTTGAAATTATCATTTTGGGATAGCTAAAAATTAGTATGCGAACGTGCTACTGCTTCACATTTCTTTATTTATAACATTTATAAAATTCCTCAGTTCTGTGTAGAATATAAGAAATTTGGTATAGAGTTCGTAAGAGATATTATATCTACGTATGGATGATATAAAATATTATATCAATTTCTTTTATGGATTGTTTGTTAAATTTAATTTGTGAGAATGCTTATAAAGATGAAATGCAAGTGAAGGTGTTCTAATTATAGGCGGATGGATAGAAACAAATGCATAAGTGCATGATTTTATTATATAAATGTTATTATTGACTTCATTTTAAAATTAAACTTTTTTTTCTTTAAAAAAATAATTTTTTTTAGTTAAGGGACCATGAATTGTACATTTATTATCTGGTGGAATATTTAATGACTATATATATATGTATATATATATATATATATATATATATATATATATATATTACTGATGTGATTATGAATGTAGATCCCCTTTTATGATAGTGCGAAGTAGGTGAGAAGATATTGTTAAGATCAGATTTAATCAAAGAGATCGCAATTAGGATTAATAATTGAGGGAAAGATGCGCATTGCGCAGAATAGATAAAAAGTGTTATGTCGACAAGAAAAGAAAGCATTTAGAATTTTAGGAAGAGGATAATCTTGAAAGTCACTCCTAAGTTTGGGATGGGGAGGTCAATGTCATTCAGAAAACTAATTCTTTGTTTCATGGGTCCCTTTCCAAATTCGTAAAAGAGTCGGGCCTAATGCTTATCAATTGGCTCTTCTGCCACAATTGGCAAATCTTCATGATGTTTTCCATGTGTCGCAACATAGAAAATATGTACCTCATAAGTCTCATGTGATAGCTCCTGAGTCTTTACAATTGAAGGATAATTTGATCTATAAGCCTAGGCCTAGCCAAATCTTGGACAAGGGCACAAAGACTCTAAGGAACAAGACAATTCCATTGGTGAAAGTGTTATGGGAAAGGATTAACTCCGAAGGGAACTACTTGAAAGATGGAAGAGGACATTGTATGTCAATACCCAGATCTTGTTGTTTAAGGTAAGGTAACCTTTACGTTTGGTTTTCAGCATATGTTACAATATGTGTGTGAGTATGTGATGAATTTCGGGGACGAAATTCTCTAAGGAGGGGAGAAATGTAACATCCTAAAAATTCAAATATAATTATTTTAATAAAAAAAGAGTAGTATAAGAGTTTATTATATTTGTTTTCTTTATAATAAAAATCCAATGGGGTTCCACAATAATGTAAAATTGATTTAAAAAAATAAAATAAAAATAAGGACAAGAACCTACCCTAGACTAAATTATTACGGCAATAATGATAGGAAACATAAGCATATCAAGGCCCATGCTGTGTTACCCATTATAAATAGATAGTTTGAGTGTTTTAAGTCCAATTTCGCATAATATGACTAGATACCTAACTTCATATGGATATTTCGTAACCAAAGAGAACTTGTTTGAATTCGAGATCTGCATAAGAAATATATCCCTGTCTCTTAGCTTTCCACAGACACTAAATTCGTCCAAATTAGATTACTGTAGCTCAAGTTATGACCAAATTCGTACACACTATTCATGTTCCAGCGCCAGAACCATTTTTTAAAAATTCTATCCAGACTATCTAAACGTCAGTCTCAGATTTTGTGGTCTTCTTAACAGTTGTAGACAATTCTTTTATCTTTCCAACGATATAAAATTTATAATTTTTGAATGTCTATAACTCAAGATATGTGCGAAATACAGCACCATATGCAGAGTAAGCGGGCTTAGCGCGTTTTTACATGTTTTGGGCTATTGGGGGCTCTATAAATAGAATCTTAATACTCTTAGGGTGCGTTTTTGAACCCTAATTACACCTAGAAACTCAAACGGCTAAGAAGAGAAGAAATTCAAGGATTAAGAAGAGATAGTTGTGGAAGAGGGAGTTTAGGAAGAGGAAAATGACGATAACTCTTGGCAAACGTTAGGATTCGCAGTAGGAAACGCTTAGAGCTATTTGGAGGTCTTCAAGAGGTGAGTAACAATACTTTTCATGAACCCTTTCCGTGGGATATATGATTGCTTTTGTTGATAAGGGATTACCATGTGGTTTTGGGAGTCTTTAATTGACTTGATGCATATCGTTAGTAACCTAAATTCTAAAATTGGGGTTTTGTTTAATAGGGGAATTAATTGATATTGTAACGTGCTTATTCATGTATGATATGTTGTGATATTCATGATTGTTTGTTATTGGTGGAAGTTTACATGTTTAAAATTGAGGGAAATAGTTTGTTACATGCATGAGACATGACATATTTGAGTTATAATATGTTGTATGATGTTTACCGCAATACCACCTATGATAGGGGTATCGAAAAGTAATACCACCGTAATGAGGTATCGAAAGTAACATCCCCATATAATTGGGATGTCGAAAAAGAGCAATACCGCCTAAAACGGGGTATCGGAAGTAACACCGCCACACGTTGGGGTGTCGAAAAGGGAGAAATACCGTCATGTGCACATGGGAGGTATCGAAATAGAAATGTCCCCGATAGGAGGGTGACATCGAAACACTCCTCATGAGTAGGGGTGGGAAATGGGATGCCATTGTCGTGTGATGTGTGAGGTTTATGGCATGTCGGCAAGAGACCAATTTATGATTGAGGTCTCCGAGCCACTTTGATTATTTTCGTGATTATTTGGTATGTGGAATGTGATGTATTGAAGTGATTTGTCCTTATGCTATATGTTTCTGAATTGTTGATATTACTGTTGTTATTAAGTGTAATTTTAATATATATTATTTTTCAAAAATTAGTAGATATCATGGACAGTTTTTCCGGTTACCGCGCCGGCTGAGAACAACACTATTTTCGAAACATTTTATAACTGTATTGTTGTGCACTGGGATTTCATATCTCATTATAAGTGTTGTTTTCAGAGCCCGAGGGCATCACTGTTGAGGATCCAGAGATCTGAAGAGTTATCCTTGATTAGCTAGTTGGTTAGTAATGTAGTATGGTTTAGAGTATTATGCGGACGACGTTCTTTGGTTTACGTACTATTTTTCTCAGATTGTAATTAGACGCCCATTTTTGAGGCTTTTAGTTTTTATTCAAATGATTGGATTTAATAATATTTTTCAATACTTTGTTAATATTATTTTATTTAATATGAGGTATTTTCCTACTTAGTTATTTGAGAAAATTTTTATGACTTGTGTTTTTTTAATTAAATGTTTTGAAGGATTTTTATTGAAATTAATTTGGGTTACTAATGTAACGAAGGGCGTTACAGGATAAATTACCAATCATGAATTGTGTTTATTTTATTCAAGTAGGTTGAACTTGGTATATAATTATTTAATTTTTGGCCACAGAATGTGAAAGAACTGGTTACTGGGACAGATGCCTCTCAACGCACTCTTGAAGGATGCAGATAAATATTGTAAGCTGATATTAGGAAGAGTTTCATTGTGTTTGATTTTGTTTCCCTTTAAATATATGTTATCCTTTATACTTTTGTAAATCTGCAAAAATATGATAGATCCGTTAATCAATCTTACACATAATGGTTTTTTTTAAAAGAGAAATTTCATACTTTTGCATTGAAAGCCTTCCCAGTTTTTGGGCTATCCAATAAATCAGCTGCGTATAGATTTGTCATTGTAAGTGCTTTCCATGTCTTGAATGTGTTGCTCATGTTTAAACTTTGTCTGCTGCAAGTTTGATTAATAATTTTTGTCAAACCTTTTGTATTTTAAAAGTTCATTCTTCAAGTTAAATCATAACTATAAGCCAGGCACTTACCCTATTTGCCTCGGGTATTATATGAATTTATGGTCTCCATTTTATTCTTGGAGGGTGGGCTTGAGATTATTATGTACTTTTAACAATTTCAATTAAGAGAATAAGAAACTGACACTCACTATACATTAAATGATTGCTTAGAAATATTAATTTAATAAGAAATAAATTATTAGTTTTAATTTTTCACAAAAATGGTATGACTCTGAGAAGCTGCAGGGAATTGGAGGGTGGGCTTGAGATTATTGAGGAAAGAGTAAAATATTTGTATAAAACATTGTTTCATGTTAGGATGGCTTTGAAGCTTGGACATGCTGAGGTCAAACCTGGCAATTCTAGTTAAGTTTATAACCTGAGATGAAAGTACATTGTAGTTTCCATTCCCGGATGCAGACTTCTTATTAACAGCATCTGGTTACTGTGTGTGATTGTAGATATCTGCAATTGCTCGAATCAGAAATGATGCTCTTGCTTTTGCTACCGATACATTTGTCCATAAAACAAGACAATTTTGTTCTCTTGAGGTTGTATTCTTGTGTAAATAGTAATATTCACTTACCTTATCACGACAGTGATTTTTTAAATTTAATGTATGTAGCTCAAGAATGAGAGACTCCTATGTTTGATCTGGCAAAAGAATAGTTAAATTGAAACAATTCACCCTCAAAGTAGCAACTATTTTGTTTTTATCTGTGATTCAATAATAATCAAGTAGGTGTTTATTAATTAGGAGAACAGAGTTGGCATGTGAAAAGCAGATGTCACGGCCTGAGGTCAACCTTCAGTATGCATAAATGTTGCAGTCTCGCAACAGGGAGAGAAAGCAGCATACGAAAATGGAAACCCCAAAACAAACACCTACATCCTAAACTAAAAAAAAACCACAAAAAAGATGGAGAAATATGCACACAAAAAAAACCAATATAGAGAAGATTAAGGCTTACCAATTAGTCTCTCAATTTGAATAAATATTGTGTAAATCCAAGTGGGCACGAAGAAGAAAGAAAGAAAATAGTGTAGAGAGCAAAAAAGAAAAGATGACACAATGAAAAGAGAAGAGAGGATAGCTTGTTGTTTTGAATCCCAATGTGAGAAAAAGTTAGGTTAATTGTACCAAGAAAATGTATAATTTATTTAAGCATTAAATTGATTTCAAATTAGTATTAATTATTTGTAGAATTCTCAATAGGTTTGATACGTTTAAAAATTGCAATATTATATTGATCGTCCATCATAATGAGGTATCGTATAAATTTGAAAATTGTGTGTTGTTGCTATAGTGTATCTTTTTTAAAATTGTGTATTTTGAATGTATTTAATATTGTAATATTTTCTTATATCATACACAAAATTTTCTAAAATTTTAAAGTGCATTAAAAGTGAATTTAGACTATCATTGGTGCATTAAAATTTGAATCATATCTCTAGTGACTCAAATTTCGATATTTAATAATTTTATTTGATAATATGATATGAGTTTAATTATTATGTACTGTCAGTGTAAAGTTTTTTACCCTGTCAACCAATCACAAATCATGGAATCAATGACTTTTAAGGTGATTTGGATAAAAATCAAAGATTTTCAATGATGTGGCGATTTATTATTAGTTGATAGTGTAAAAATCCTTTACACTAACTGTGTATAACAATTAAACTCATATGATATCATGTATATTTGAGAACATTTGAATTAAATGATGATTTTCTCAAAGGCTGACACGTGGAAGAACATTCAATGAGATTATTCCTAAATGTATATAGTATAGATAAATTGGGAGCATTAAAATCCGAATCAAATTTCTTGTGACTCAAATTTGGATATTTAATAATTTCATTTGAGAAGATTTGAAATAAAAGATGACAATATGATGAGAAGATTTTAAATGGGTGCATTAAAATTCGAATCGAATCTCTTGTGACTCAAATTTGGATATTTAATAATTTTATTTGATAATATGCTATGAGTTTAATTAGTATGCATTGTATTCTATGACACTCATTTAAATTTAAAGTATAAAACGAACGTTTAGGAATTAAGGAACTTCCACTACAAAAAAGGGTGATTACCGACGGCCAAAACCCGTCGGAATAGGCCAAAACCCTTCGGAAATCTGACTTTCCGACTGCCTCCACTCTGTTGGTACAAGGCATGTAGGAAAGGCTTATCGATGGATTTGGCTCGTCCGACGGAAAAGGCCGTTGGTAACTCCTCACACGGGGTCCCAGATTATCCGACGGATTCACTTTCCGACTGCCTCCACTCTGTCGGTACAAGGCATGTAGGAAAGGCTTATCGACGGATCTGGCTCGTCCGTCGGAAATTTCCGACGGAAAAGGTCGTTGGTAACTCCTCACACGGGGTCCCAGATTATCCGACGGATTCGTCCGTCGGTAAGTGTTAGTGGTAGTTTCTGACGGACATGTTCGTCGGTAATGAGGATTTATTTTTTAAATTATTTTTTTATTTTAAATATTCATTTTTATTTTATTTTTAAATATTAATTATTATTTGATTTTATTATAATTAATTTATTAGATTATTAATTTAAAACCAAAATTTAAATTACAAATAAAATTAAAAGGCAATTAAATTAAATAAAATTAAAATAAAAACATAAATAATCCAAACATAAAATATATGTCGAGCTACAAAACACTACTATATCTATAACTATCCTAATAACCACCATAATAACCGTCATCGTCGTCCTGGCGGGGGGAGTTCACCGGCATCAAATGACCATCAGGCTGCGGCTTAGAAAACACACCGGCATCAAGTGGCTGCGGTTGTGGATCGGTAGAAGTAGTGGAGGGCTGGCTGGCATGGAGGACCCCCTGCAAAGCGCCGCGCCTGTCTGGTGGGAGGAAATCGGGCACAATGGTCATGACCGTAGAGAATGTCTCCATTTGTTGCATCATGCGCTTGTTCGCCTCCCTGTGCTGCTGCACCTCCTGCCTCAGCCGCTACACCTCCTCTGTGTCCTCTGAGCCGGAGGATTTGGCTCCTGAATGGTCAAGCTCGATGGTCGCGCTGTCGCCACGCGCCAAAAAGAACGAGCGTTTACAAAATAATGTAGATAGGGAAGCGACAACTCGGATATCGTCTCTCAAGGACTCTTAGGTTGCTATTATTAACAGAAAATCAGTTTTGGGGGGTTTTGGATGGAAATAAGAAAACAAAACAAAACAAAAACAGAGCACAAAGCAGAGCAGTTTAAGAGATTAACAAATAAACTAAAGAAGATCAACCTACTGTTCTCGGTTTCCCACTATCATTAGTTAATATAATCCCAAGCCCTAAGCAGATTCTAATCCCCTCCCGGTTGTAGCAACAATTAACAACGCAATCGCTACTACGGATATATGTTCCTATTCCCGAAATAACAAACGGGGTGAAGCCCTCATGAACAAACGAACATGAATGAACACACGCGAAATAACAAACGCGATTAAGTATAGGAACATAACATCACCGAAATGAATCAACACAACACTATACACTCCTGAAATAACAAACAGAAATATATAGCATGGTATTGAAAAGAGAAAAGCAAATGAAAACAGGAATCACAAAACCTCAAGTGTAATTGAAACCAATCACAGTAGATTAATCTAGGAGACTAGTTCTCCATTACAAAAGTAAAACAACTATCTAAACTAAAAGAAAACAAAAGATAAAAACCAGATAAAAAAAACTCCTCTGTTCTGCCTTCAAACAGGCTTATACAGAGCTTCTGGAATCCGCAGACTCGCGAGGCGAACACTGTCTCGCGAGGCGAATCTTGCAGCGTTTGGTATTCTAGCGAGGCGAAGAACTACTGGCGTGGCGAGGAATGGAAAAGTCATGACTTCTGGTCTTCACTATCGCGAGGCGAGTCATCTATTCGCGGGGCGACCCAGAAAGCTTTGCAAATCTTCTGGCGCAGTCACCTTCAGGTTCGCGAGGCGAGTGCCTTCTCGCAGGGCGAAATATCCCAGAATTATTTCAATTTATTAACCTGAAAACAGAAAATAGCATAAGTACTTTATTTAACTCTAAAACAACTAAGTTAACCTAAAAATACTTTACAGACTCAAAATGCTGCTTAGAGACAATCAAGTCTAATTTGGGTGAAAATGATATAAAATTAGCACAAAGCCAAGGTTTTTCTAGTTATAAAACTAGACTAGTCAGAGGCTGATCACTCGACGTCGCCCCCGACGGATGGACTTGACTAAGGTCGCAATACCGTAAATCCGCCTCTTCTTCTTCCTGCCCGCCACATCCATCCAGACCTAGGTCTGTAGTCGCTCAACCTCGACGGGGTCCAGCTGGGAAGGATCCGAGGCACCAGAGCAGGAGGCAGGCAGGCAGCCTCAGACGCAACCTGACTAAACCTGGCATTGTACTCTGCCTGCGATCAATACAGTACAATCAGTATATTATTAAACTATATATAATAATAACCTATATAATAATGACCTATACTTTAATTGTAAAAAGACACTTTAGCTCACCACTGTCTGCCTCGACCTCTCATCAACAAATTCGCCGTTGTCCGAGCGAATATGCGTCTGCTCAAAGACCGTTGGGACATTAACGGATAGGGCAAGCTGTCATTCCTACAACCGACACATAAATAAAATCAATTAGTTATAAAATAAATTTTAATAAAAATATACAGTTTATAAATAAAATTATTTATATATGCATACCATGTTAATGCCTTGCTGCATGTGGCTAATCGAACCACTAGTGTGCATGCTCCCACCCTTCTCGGAAGCCCGATTCCTCTTCGCCTGCTGACACTTCAGTTTTTAATATGGAGTGTCCCAGTACGCACATAGCTGGGCCCTGATGTTGGGCCCGATGTAATCCGGATGTATACGGCTCTCCCTACGCTCCCGGAGCATCTCCCTCGGTCTCGCAGCTACTCGGTCAACAAAGATAGCACGTATCTCCAAGGCATGCTCCGGTAACCAGCGCACAGGCTCCTGTTAACAAAGAAAAAATATTAATAGCATTATACAATATATATATATATATATATATATATATATAATGCGTGAAAAATAAAGGAAAAATTGCATTAAATAATAAACAACAACTTACCCTGAATCTTCTCAAGATACGGTCCTGGTCGTCCATGGGGATCACCCTCCATGATGGCCAGAAGTTTGATGGCGTAGGTAACGTGCTTCAATCCCACTTTCGATGGGATGAAACTGAAAAATTTATAATTTTATTAATTCAACAATATGACAACTAACTAATATATATACTTATTGAATAGTAACTAAAATAGTAATAGTTAAAAAACATTAAATTAAATAAAACTTACGATTCAGAAACAGTACGGATCCATGGTCGATCCTCAAGTACGGGTACCCTGCCCACTCAGGCATGTCCTCCGCCGTGGCCGACTGCTGCACAGACGATGATGATGGAATGGTTGTGTTGTGATCGTATGCCGGCCCGGATGATGAGGATAGAATGACCGTGTCCTGTTGTGGCAGCATCCCAGGAGTCAGTATAAATGATAATCCTGGTGGCTGTGTGGCCGGCGCAGTCGATGATGATGGTGGTGCTGGGTGTGGGTGTGGTGTGGGTCCACTAGGGGGTGGCGAGTAGCCGGCTAGTGCGCGTCGTGGCGCATAGCGTGTGGAGGTCTGGACATGGGTGGAGGATAGGGTAGTGTGGGTCGAGGATGGTGTGGTATGGGTAGGGGATGGTATAGTATGGGTCAGTGAGGGCGTAGAATGGGTGGGGGAGGCACATATAGGTGCTGCTGGGATGGGTACAGAAAGGATGGGGGTGGGTGCGGAGGGACCTGCAGCAAAATGAGCAAGCACCTGGGACTTGACGATGTATCCTCCCCGCTTAGCCTTCCCCTTATCAATGCTAAGCGGGGGGGGGGGGGGACTGTCCTCCTGATGCTGACATATCTATTTTTATAGCATAATTATAAATCAATATAAAAACAATAAATCAATTGAGATCTAACAGACTAATCTAAGCAAATATTTAATATACAACAATATTTGTCAAGTCTTACATCTAATTGCATAAGCAAATATTTAAATACAATAAAAATAACTTAACAACTAAATTCCTATTCAGACTCGGCATCGTCATCTGATTGTAAGTCCTACTCTTCTTCTTGCATTGAGTCATCACTTTGTATTTCTTCCTCTGATGATGAATGCATCGATGACTGATTACCAATGACCACTTTTTCCCCTTCATTTGCATATCCCAACATGCCAGTAATACGTTCGACCTTTATTACTTCATTGACATGTGACGATTCATCCGCCTAGAAGGGCGTCTCATCCTCTGCATCATCGATTTCTATGCGACCCCTAGGCTTGGTAGTGACGGCAACACACCAACCTCGTTTGTCCGTTCGCATTGCTGGATAAGGGACATAATAAACTTGTTTTGCATTCTGAGCAATTATAAACGGATCAAATTGTTGATATCTTCTATTCTTGCGAATGTCCACGTTTCCATACTTGGGATCCACCTTTGTGCCTGTCCTCGATGGATCAAACCAGTTACAATAAAATAAGACTACTTTTTTAGGATAAGTAGTAGTATCGTATTGTAACTCGTATATGTGTTTTATGACCCCATAAAAATCACCAGTACCTTCACCCTGTACGACAACCCCGCTATTAATTGTCTTTTTGCCCACGTTCCATTCGTCTGTGTGAAATTTGTACCCATTAACAAAGTATGTATGCCATGATCTAACACAGCTATAGGGCTCATACGCTAAATCTCTCAAGTGTTGATTAGTCATGCTTAATAGTTGCTGATACACTTACGAATCGGTAAGTCGTATTAAATAATTACTTTTTCAATTAGCAATTAAGCTTAATATATTGTTTGTTAAGTTATATCACACTTACTTGTTGCTTGAACCATTCAAGAAAATGTGCATGTGTACGAGCTGAAGCATCTTATTCACTCAGTTGATTAATTTGCAGGAACACACTGACAAATAAAACGTGTACTATGTGTTAAAAGAGAAATTGATATAACATGTGATACATTAAACCAAAAATGGGTCGTTGAAACTTACTCATGGTATGGTTTCACCTCTGTGCAATTTATCAAGACATGAATGTAACACCCCAAGTTTCATCGCTTTATTATATCTGTTGATATATTTAAATGCGCATATTTGATCCGAAACCTAGAAAATGATTTTGGCTAAAACAAAATCATTTTTGAATTCTATCCAATAGAATGAAGTTCCAGTTAATTTTTTTAGGTTTGAAACTCAGACAAAAATCGGTATCTGTTTTCACTGTCAGTAAGAATTTACTGATCAGAGAACCTAATTTTAACTCATGAATGAAAAATCAATGACTTTTACTCTGATCTCAAGTGATAGGATTTATTTCGAAATTTTTTCGAAATAATTATTGAAAGCGCGCAGAGGAAATTTGAGATGGGTAAATAACAGAACGAGAAATAGTACAGAAATAATGTGAAACAGAGATGATAAAAGTGATTAATGGGACTCATGAAAATTAGTCACATCATAACTTTTAATCTATGTTTACACTTTAATATATATTATTATAGTGTAAAACCCATTAATTATTCCTAATCTAACCAAACAAGGAATTAAAAGATCAAAATCCTCTCCCCCTATAAAACCCCAAACACGATGCTACCCCCCTCCCCTCACACTCTCATATTTTCTTCTTCCTTCTACACAAACTTGTAAGGTAAGTCTCCTTGAAGCTTAAGCTAGGATCATCATCAACCTTCATCCTCTTCATTAATTTTTCACTTGAGGTAAGACTCTTTACTCTTGATCAATTTTCTTTCTCTTTTGTTCATATTTTCCATTACCATGATCTTGTTTAGTTGAAACCCATTTTCTCTCTTTCATGAAATTTGAGTCTTTGTTGCTTATAATGATCGAATTACATGAAAACAAAGTTACCTCATGATCCTATGATGTAAATTGACGTTGTTAGGAAAAAAAAAAGAACCCCAAACCCCTACCCCTGAGACCGAAACTGAGTTAAGGGAGGGTTTGGTGGTTTTGTTTTATTTTATTAAATTCTAACACTTGATTTAAGCTCTCTAGGACCTATATGATCAAGCTCTAAGAGCTTAAGTTCGAGAAAATTCCCTAGCCTATTGTTCCTAAAGTAGTCAAAAATCACCCTAGGAGGAATTGATAGAATTTCATCAATTTGTAACTTGTAATCTATTGGATTTTAAAGGATTCATTGTGTAACTAGTTTCTAAGGCGGTACTGAAGGAAGCGGAAGCTTGTTTGGTATATTTCAAGGCAAGAAACTCATTTTGAGGTAAAGGGAGTCAGCCTGAGGAGTTCCTAGTAGTTATATATTTAATGTTATGAACTTCCTATGATGTTTTATAATATGTTGATTGACTGTGGAAAACCTATATATATATATGTAGTATATGATGCTGAGATGTTGAAACTATATATATCTGATGAATATCCATATATATATATATATATATATATATATATATATATATATATATATATATATATATATCCGTGTGTGTGTGTGTGTGTGTGTGTGTGTTGTTGTCTGCGTTGTTGGATTATTGAGACTGGTTGAGACATGACATTACTAATGGCTTGTGAATAGAAAACTTTATTTTATTAAAATGTGTATGAATACAGGAAAGTGGAAAATAAAAACGAGATTGGTTTTCTTTGGAAAGAGAAAAATGGAAAGGACCTAGATTGCCGAGCTATAAACCCGGGCTGGATTCGGATGACCGAGGCATCGGGCTGGATTTGGAGTGCCGGTAAAGCCGAGCTAGTATTCCTACTACGAAGAACCTAGATTTCCGAGACGTCGGACTAGTGTTCATTTAAGAAAGAGATTTAAAACTCTTTGATAATATCTTTAAAATTCTAAGTTGATATTAAAAGATAAGTTGATTTTTGAAATATGTTTCTGGCAGACATACCGTCGAGCTACGGTTTCACACGGGGTGAACTAATATATTTGATAGTTACGGACCAAAGGCATGTTCTTGGGTCTTTAGGGACATTCGGGCTCGAACTCCACGAAATGGTCGGGGCTTTGCAATCTCTTGTCATGGAAATCGATTACCCTGCACGAATGTACTCAATAGGGAACTATCCAACTATTATTTAGGTGAGATGCGATACCCTAGAACAATTGGGGATCGGACCCAAGAGAGGCCGACCCAACGCGAAACAATTGTGTTATAGGCATTATCGCGATCCTATCATGCTCGAAGAAGGGAAGTTAAGATCTCCGAAGATTTGAAAGTTTAGAAAGTGGATATTGAAGTGTTAAGAAATATTTGATAAAATATTCTTGTTTTAAAAACACTTGAGATATTTACAATTATTACTCTGGGATTCGTTATCTTTATATTTTAATGTGTTTATGATGTTAAATATATGACGGCTATGTTTTATACTCATATATCGGTAACTCACCTTTACAATTTTTTTTTCTGTTGTGGAAACTTTATATTATATGTTTAGATGGATCCCCTGCACCACATGATACCCTCGGGCTACCTGGCCCATACGTTTGAGTTCTGCGATGAGGCTGGCCCGTGGGTCATCCACCCTGGGGCCCGCAGCACGTCGTATACGGGGCCACTACAATCGACGAAGGGGACAGAGGAGGGAGTCACCTCGATCACTTAGCAGGTGAAGACGGTGAAGGTTCCGCTGCCTCCCATCTGGACATTGCTTCGACATCTGGTAGAGCCTGGAAATACCTACCATCAACCGCCACCACAACCAGTCGTTCCTGTAGGAGTACCCGAGTCGCCGCCACCTGCTCCCATCGTCATCTATGGCGGAGAGGAGGAGGATGATGACATCCCGGTCGCCGAGGCACTTCCTGAGGCGGATCTCATCGAGTAGGAGCCTATAGAGGAGGAGCCGGAGGGTGAGGTACCGGAGTACGATCCTCTCGACGAGGAAATGGAGCCTGTGGAGGTTGACGTTGAGGGAGGATTTTCACCAGACTCGTCGGACCCTGGGGATGATCATGGAGGTCTCCCCAATGGACATATCTAGAGGGTCGTAGGGTGTTGATAGCTTAGTTCTTTTGGGTAGTACTAACTCCACGGGGTTCTGTATATCTGGCTGATGAGAGCCAGGTTTTTGTTTAGTGGCTTTCTTCGATGAACCCTGATTTTTGTATATCATCTGTATGTATGACTTATGTCTGTATATATTTCCTAACCTACCATAGAACTCTGATATGATGACTCCTGGTTAAAAGGGTCTTTATAGAAATGATACATAGTTATATGTATATATGTTTATGGTTCGGAGAGCCTTTCTTTCGAATGAAAATATAAATGTTTTAACAGGTGTTTTGTTTGGAAATGTTGAAATTACACAGGAGACTCTGTCGATTTCTTTTTACCATACCCAAGATTGTAAGTAATCACTACAAAAAAACAGTTGTTTAGCGACCGACAAAATCGGTCGCTATTTAATGAAATTCGGTCTCTATCAATATTAGAGACCGATTCTAAGTGGTCGCTAAAACCCTAGTCGTAAATTGGTTAGCAACTGATTTTCTCATCGGTCGTTGTTTAGCGACCGAATATTCGATTGCTATTTTAGTGGCTGACGCGTTGGTCGCACGCTCATGGTGACCAAAATAACGACCGAAAAAGTAGTGGCAAATTCAATCGTTGTTTTCCATTATCCTAGCCATATTTAGAGACTAATTTTTCAGTCGCTATTTCGGTAGCTAAATTGCACTTATTGTTGGCATGTTTGGCGTCCGATTTAGTGGTGGCTATTTCGGTCGCTATTTTTATATGTATATTTTGCTATTAATATAATATAATATTATATTATATTAATTATGAAAATTAATTAATGTTTTAATATTATAATTAACCCTAATATTATAATATATTTTATTGCATTTAAATAAAATTGTTACGCATATAAATAAAAGTACTTTCATCCATAAAATTGTAACCCAAACAAATAAAAGTACTATATCATCCTTGCAAGCAAAAATTCATGACAAAGAAACATCCACAAAAGTACTAATATAGTCAACGAAAATGTAACAATACAATCAAAATGATAAAGATCATGACGGAGGTGGGTCGTCGTCCTATTGTTCAGTAGCGTCGACATCCTCCTCCTCGTCCTCTGCAGCTGGCGATGGTGGTGGTGGTGGAGGCGGCTGAAGATGCAGGTGAGACAAGATGTATCCAGTGGCGCCTCTAAGCTCACTAATCTCGGCCTCCAAGGTCTTCTGCCTAGCATCCTTCTCGGCGAGCTCCTTAGTCAGTCGTGTAATATGATGTTGCATCTACTCTACGACCTCTGGAGGAACGCTCGCCATGCTAGTGTCTCTGGATGAACGGGACGTCATGGCCACATAATGACTGCCCAACTGCCCAATCCCATACATGTGCCCTTCTTATTTTTACCTCCAACAATCTCCAAAAATATGGCATTCGAATCAACAGCGGCTGGAGAGTGCTGCTCCTGGCTAGAAGAATCACCCTTCTCAGTCACGTGTATGGGCATCCGCTAGGGCATGATCATATTTTTCCTACAAAATAAAATTGATTATAGTATTATTAACAATTATTAACAAATAATAAGTCGAACGTAATTAAACTAATTAATTTTGTAAGTAAGCAATCACATGCATCATGCCCTATTGAGCTCTGCTCTCCACTAATTATCCATTACTGCTATCTGAGAGAGAAAAAATGGCAATCAAGCATGAAATTGATACATCCATCCTATTGAGCTCCGCTCTCCACTAACAAACAACATATAAAGGTTGCAACCACATGCATCAATTTTAATCTACCAGCACACAACCAGCATCCTATTGAGCTCAGCTCTCCACTAACAAACATATTCAATTGCAACTACATACACCATTTCTAATCTACCAGCACACAACCAGAATCCTATTGAGCTCAGCTCTTCACTAACAATCAACAAATCAATTCAAAGTCTTCAAGCACCACTAGCAATAATGAAAAAGATAGAGTATTTGACCTACCTCAACTGCAAGCAAATAGTGAAAACGGGTGACGACTAGAGCGGTTGTCAATAGACAAAGAAGACTGTAAGAAAAAATAATAACATCAACAAAGGCTCGTGATCAAAGTATAAACCTGGAAATCATTAACCTACTTGGCTACTTGCACACTTGCCACTCATGAAAGTATAACCAGAACATTTGAGCTGCCAACATAAGAATTGCCCCCCATGGTTTAGTAATCATATGATGCTTTTATGCTTTTAAAATATTTTCCGTTAAAAAATTTCACACTTCAAATATTAGGAATTCAAAGTCTCAGAACTATGTAACTAGATATTGTTTTGGCCCCACTCATACAAACCTGTGCATCAAAATTCTCATTGGGTACATTTCTGATCTGTTTCTAAATAATTAATCCAGGTAACCCCTTTTCCACCTTATATAATGAATTGAAAGAATTGTTGTAGTGTTGGTTAGGATTCACAATCACAAACAGTTTAAAAGCTAAATTTTTTTAAAACAGACCTAAACAAACATGCTCTAAATTAATAATAGGGAAAACCACTTTGTCAGATTAGGTAATGAGCACATGAGGGAATTCCTTTAAACCAAACAAATTCAATATATAGAAATACTAAATCCTCTTTAAAAAATGATCTGGTACTCTTCATATATAGAAATGAATACTCTTAAGCTAAAATATATAAAAAGAGTACAAGGGACACTCTAAACCCATATACAAAGAAGAAATGGGGTTGTAAGTAGAACCTCAACTAATAGCCAAAAGTAGACAAAGATGGTTGAGAAACTAACTAAACCACTACAAAATAAATAAAATCATAACCAGCTCCTAATAACTAAAACAACCTGCCACCCAAAAAACAGGATTGAAGTTGAACCCAAGAAAAGGGAAACTTCATTTCTCAGGAGTAAATAAAAAACCATCTAAAAACTAAGGACCCGCTTGGATATGTATAGGATAGACCAGATCATCAAAAAAAGAAGTGTGTATTGCCCTGCAAATTTGCCACCAACCAAGTCCACCTTATCTTTCATAGCACCAAAACAGGGAAGCTCCTAGACGCCCAAATAAAAACGACTCCAACTTTAAAAATCTTAAAGATCAACCTATTCATAACTAAATGCTTCTTGGGCTTTCAAAAATCAGAATATTAAATGCTTTTATCTTTTTATTTTAGGAAATATTATACTTTGGTTAATGAGCAAAAGAAAATATTAAACTCAATACAATACTTTCCTTGTTTAAGAAATTAATAAGATGATTCATGAATTACCGAGTAATAGGGTGCCGCAGATACTACACTGATTGGTCCAGCAGCATCACGCAGGGATAGAGCATAAAGAGCAGCAAGAATGAGCTGAGAGGAACCTGTTCCAACAACAACAACAATCAGTCTTCAGTTTATTTTCTTAAAAACCAACCATTAAACTTCATAAAAAAGATGTTCTAATATATTATTAGGTTTAAACTGATTTTAGAATATATTTTGTTTTTGGGTATAATATGACAACTTAGAAATATGAATTTATGATCATCTAGAGTCTTCAATTCTCTTCATATACATAGATGCCTCAAGAGCTTTGTCTAAATTTTATTTCTCGTTCTTAGCTTTGCTACATCTATGGAGAATATTTCTAAAACTAAACAAATAAAAGTATTTCTAAAACATCTATGAAGAACATACGCTAAGGTCTAACCCCGTTTTTGCTGCTACTACTGTTATTGTCTTCACTGCAGCTATGTATGCATCTATATAGCTTGTCATGGTTCCCACGTTCCTGATACAGTGTTATATCTCCAATGTACATTATAATATAGTTGATTATCTAAGCTTTTAGTTGGAGACCGTTTTGGTGGTTCCTTTCTCCGTTCTCCACAGAAGCAAGTAAAACCCATATAAAAGCCGCTTCATTGAGCAATGAATCAAAGCTTATTTCTCCCCCCATTAAACCACTTTCCCCTTTTCTCCAAAAGCAAGGAATTTTCTGTTTGATTTGGTTGCAGTGGAAGTGCAAGACACGTTTTGTTGATTAGAGAAGTAATGTTTCATATTACATATTACATATTCTTGGGTTCCTATTCCACTCTCTCCTTTCATCAAACAACTAGTAGGCAATATAGCATATCACAATCAAAGGGAAGGGAAACCTATTTTGGAATCTTAGATAATATGTACAAAATAAGGACATTGTAATCTGAGAAACTCAGAACTGAAAAAGCAAAGCAAAGGGACAAATAAAGAAACCATAAGATCCAAGACACAAACAGTGTGAGCAGTGGGTGGGAGCGTCTCTCACCAGTCTCGTCTGTTGTGCTCCATGGAGAGAGTGACGAGATTGAGAGAGAGAAGGAGAGAAGTGCTAATATGGAGGAAGGAAACCTACCTTCACTATTGCAGAGACGGTGGTGCGGCGGCCCAAGGGGGTGCGGCGACAAAACCTGAAACAGAGAAAGACAGAGACGCTAGTAAGAGAGAGAGACGTGAGTGAGAGAGAAGGAGAGAAGGAGAGAGAGAGACGTACCCATACCGTGTGAAGGAGGTGGTGGCCGGAGACTTGGGAACGAAGAGGGAGAGATGAGGGAGAGAGTGAGGGTTTCCGGAAGAAATGAGGGAAGAGGGAATAGGGTTTTTTAGTTTTACTGTAATACCTCATTATTCATCTTTATTTATATGCATTAGTTTTGGTATATATATGTTTGATATGTTTGATATTTATATATATGTGTATATATTATTACATATGATAATATGTATATTAATATATGATTATATGCATTAATATGATATTGTGTCTCTTAATGTTTGATTTTATATGTTAATATATGATATGTGATTTTATTAATAATAAGTTATTAAGAATAATATGATAAGATATCGTGTGATTTAGTATTTAAATAGAGATAGTGTTATTCTTAGATTTTAGCCCCTCAACCAATCAGATTTGAGTCCTTATCGATATAGGATCATCCTCTTTTTGTTTATATCATAAGATCTTATCATAATCTCCTGAGGATCCTATCTAGGAATAACTATCAAATCTGTCACTAAACTTCTATCGAACTTTTGACTATCTTAGAGTTCGATTTAGGATTCGATCATTAGACATTAATTTGTAGATATATCTCTGAGTTTTCTAACGACACCAAGAACGCCTCAATCGGAAACTTGTATCTCAAGTTATGATCAAAATACCAAACTGTATACAGTTTGGGCTGAAATAGGAACCCGTTATGACCCAAACTCATATATATATCATTAGACTCGACCTAAACCTAGTTTACACGACCCCAACACTCAGAAAACTGCCTCCCTCCTCCCCCTTTGAATCCTTATGGTTTTTCTCCCTAAAACTCTCTCTAGGGAAGTCGTTCTTGCACCATTCTTCACTGCTTCTTGATAGGAGAACGTCGCTAAGAATAGGGGTTCGTTGTGCTTGATGTTTGGGACTTTAGAAAAGGTAAAATTCGTGCGCCTTGTCCCTTGTGTTCCTTCTTTCAAGTTCTTGATCTTTTCCTTTTAATTTCTTGATCTTAGAGTTGAACCAAAGTGTCTCTTTATCGTTCTTGAGGTTGTAGACAAGCGCTAGTGAGACAGGACCCCAGTGGATCTTCTTTCTCTCTTCTGAATCGTGATCTCTATTCCAGGTATGGGGAGAAGGATAGTGTATTCATATGCTTGGGGTTAGTGTAAAATAAAAGGGTTCCCATAACCCCGTGTTGTTTTATGTGTATGAATGAATAACATGTTAAATTGTATTGTTTGGTGATGGTATGTTCTTGGCTATTTTGGTATGTTATTTGTATGTGTTCCATGTTTATGACATGTTGTTAATATTTAATGGAGAGACTGATCTTGATAAGGCGGATCTATGGATATAGGAACTAAAGAAATTTTTTGAGTTAATTCATACTCAGGAAGACGTCAAGGTTCCATATGCTACTTTCTTACTGTTGGGTGATGCTGAATACTGGTGGAAGGGAACCGGATAGTTGTTAGTTGCGGATCATCAGGAAATCACCTGGAATGTCTTTCGCGATGCCTTTCTGGAAAAATATTTTCATCAAAGTGCCAGAATTGAGAAGGAACAAGAGTTCCTAGGCCTGAAACAGATGTCTCGATCTGTTGGGGAGTATGCAGCGAGGTTCGAGTCGCTTGCCAAATACTTTCGATTCTTTCAAGCACAACCCAATGAAAATTGGAAATGCGGGATATTTGAAGCAGGTTTGATGTTCGAAATCAAAGAATCTGTCTTACCATTGCAGATAAGAAATTTCCAAGCTCTGGTAAAGATGAGTCGAAAAGTTGAATAGGTAAGGAAAAAGAAGGATAGTCAAGGGAATGTCGGAGGACCATCCAGATCCAGAACCCAGTTCCAAGATCAACGAGGAAAGCAAGCTCAGAGGAAACCATACTGTAGCCACCCGGAAACAACCAGAATCAACAGTCGTCCGTCAAGTTGCTAGTGCATCTGGGAGTGGGAGCCAGAGATATCAAGGCCAAGGCAATCTTCAGAAATGCTACAAGTGTGGGAGAACCAATCATACTACCAATGACTGTGCATTGAAAGGAATACAATGCTTCAATTGTGGACAGATAGGACATATACCCAGAGACTGTAATGCTCACAAGTCTGCACCAATTTCCAACAACTCTCATACCAATAAACCACGGGCTAAGGGAAGAGTTTATACTATGAGTGGAGCTGAGGCTTCACAATCTGATGATTTAATACAAGGTAATTGTGACATAGCTAGTAATTTTTAACTGTACTGTTTGGTTCGGGTGCAACGCACTCTTTTATTTTGATGGATAGTGTGAGACATTTAGAATTGCCTGTTTCTTCCAGGTCATATTTTGATGGATGGTGTGAGACATTTACCTCGTTCCTAATATTTCTCGGGGCCAACATGAAGTTGTTGAAATAGTGGGAACATAAATGGGTTGTCTCACGGTGTAATTAAGATGCACAAATTGATCCTTCCACCCTAGCCTTGTTTTTAACTAATCGTTTAGAGTCGCCCATGAATCTAAGTAATAAAAAACATTAGTGACAACTCATTATTCAAGGGATGCTACTTATTTAAATGTGAAAATGTAATAAAATTACCTTTCAAACGGATACATCCACCTATATTGTACTGGTCCACCAAGCTTCGCTTCATATGCAAGATGCATAGGGAGATGTTCCATTAAATCAAAAAAACCCGGGGGAAATACCCTCTCGATCTTACACAGAATTATTGGAATGTTTTCTTCCATCTTCTACAGACCATCCGCTCTTAAAGTTGCAGAGCATATATCTTTGAAGAAATGACTGATTTCTGTAAGCGGGTACGAAACATGAGGGGGCAACGAGCTGAAAGCAATAGGAAGCAAACACTCCATGAATACATGACAATCATGACTTTTCATCCCATGAAGCCTCCCTGTTCTTACATCAGCACATCGTGCCAAATTAGAGGAATAACCATCAGGCATCCTAAGGTCTTTTAATCACTGACAAATTGACTTCGCTTCATCGGCGGTTAGAGTGTAACAAGCTTTTGGTTTCACCATTTTTCCATTAGGCTGTGGCTTCAACTCTAAATCCTTTCGTCTACAGTACAGAGCTATGTCCATCCTTGCCTTCTCATTGTACTTCGTCTTGCCATACACATTCATAACCTTGTTAAAAATGTTGTCAAAGAAATTCTTCTCAATATGCATCATATCAAGGTTATGTCTTAACAGATTATCCTTACAGTACGGTAGTTCCCAAAAAATACTTTGTTTTGTCCAGTTATGCCAATCTCCATGCCCAGGTAATTTTGACACACCTATTTCAGTGACTTTTGGAAGATCCCTAACCCGACCCCATATTTGTTCAGGAGTCAACAAAGGCGGTGGACCTTCCTCTTCTGTCTGATTCTTTTTGAATGCTCGGATGTTCCTTCGAAAGGGATGGTCACGATCTAAGAACCGATGATGAGAATCAAACCAGGAACTTTTGCCACCATATCTTAGGGTAAAAGCCTTTCCATGTTCCATGCAATACGGGCACGCCAATTTACCGTGGGCTCCCCAACCATAGAGCATGCCATATGCAGGAAAATCATTGACAGTCCACATCAGTGTCGCCTTCATCATAAAGTTTCACTTTTTTGAAATGTTATACGTCAACACACCATCTCACAACTTCTTCAGATCATCGATCAGAGGCTGCAAATATACATCTATCCCAGCCTTCGGATTAGATGGTCCCGGAATGAGACAAATCAGAAACATATACGGTTTTGACATGCATATCTCGGGTGGAAGATTGTACGGTGTAACAATCACTGGCCAATATGAATATGGTGAGGCTGACGCCTGAATGTACTGGGTAAAACCATCTGAGCACAGCCCAAGTCGTACATTGCGAGGATTTGCTGCAAAATTAGGGTGTACCCGATCGAAGTGATTCCAGGCTTCACCATTAGAAAGGTGGTGTATAACGCCGGGACTTCTTCTATTTTCATAATGCCACCTCATCTGTCCCGTAGTTTGTGTTGATGCAAACCGTCTCTGCAACCTTGGAATTATTAGAAGATAGAACATTACCTTCGCAGGAACTAGTTTGTTCTTACAACGATCACTACTTTGAACGCGGTATCTGGGTGTCTGACAAAATTTACATTCTTCCAGCGCGTTGACATTTGTGCCGGAATCACTGTCATAATATAGCATGCACTCGTTCGGACAACAATCAATCCTCTTAGCCCCCAACCTTATTTTAGACACCAACTGCTTCGCATCATAATAACTTTTTGGCAACAACTCTTTGAAGGGTGTCACATCTTGAAGCATTTTACAAAAAACTCCAAACACTGCTAGGGGACATTCCAGTCGGACTTGCAACCTAAAAGCCTAACACAAATTGATAATTTTGAATCTAACGCCCCTTCAAACAATGGCTTATTTGTCTCTAACAATAGGTTTTAGAATCTCTGCGCCGATTCATTGGGAGGCTCTTCCATGTCATCAGACTCATTCGCCTCGAAATTCTCATGTTGCCCAAGACAATCATCCACCATCATATGCATTGACTGAAGTTGTTCGACATAGTCGTCATGTAAGCCACTACTTGATGCACCCATGTCAAGATCGTCACCACCGACTTCATTTAGATCAATATCCGGCAACTCCTCACCATGATCAGTCCATATCCAATAATTAGGCTTGAACTCACGTCGGTATAGGTGTAACTTCAAGTCATCATCACTCAAAACCGTCATACAGTTGCACTTTGTGCACGGACATCTAATCCCCCCTCTTCGGCATAATCACAATGTTTCTTGGATTTCGATATAAACTCCACAACTCCATCTACAAATGATTGTTTCAGAAGTTGTCTCCCGGACTCGTTCCTATCATACACCCAACTACGGCTCGAGGGATAATATTCCATCCTTCTGCATTTTCAGATAAATTGACGTATTTTTAAACATGATATTATAACCCCGAATCGCTCCATTTCCTTAAAAGGTGTGGCCATATCCCATTGGAGGAAAAACTTTTTCATCACTGTATTATACTAGTTACTCATCACTTCTCATGTCTTATAGCTGACGAAATTTCGACAGCATCTCTCATCAGTCTCCAAGTACACGACTTGTCCGCGGTAAGATACCACAATCAAGTATGGACCCAGAGAACAAATGGAAATGCTTCGAACCAAAATTTCATCAACTATTTAACAAATAATAATCAACGAGTAATTAGTATAGCAGTGGAGAAAAAGTTTCTTCCCAAACTGTCCCAATTGGACAATTCAAGATTCAATAAAATGATTCTCTCTCAACAAAAAAAAAAAAGATTCAATAAAATGAACGATGCCATGACCACGAGTACACATGCTCGATAATATTGAATCTTGAACGAGAAACTACGCTTTTTCTCAATTATGTATTAATTATACTCTTGAAAAAATAAAACTTAAAGTAACATGGATAATTTGCATAAAGTTTAACAGTATTAGCAAACAGTTAAAACACATAAGCAACTATCATAAAAAAAAGTATTCATCTACAAAATAAACCTCATAATTATTTGTCTAACTTTATATTAAATCATTTATTTTTAAATTAATTTAATTATTATAACATTTTATTCAATTAGTTAATTATATAGTTAATTAATTACTAAAAAAATTATTTATATAATAGTTATTCTTCCCACTTATGTTTATTTACTTGATTGTTTAAAGTCCTATTACAACAAGTCTTGGAATCTATTATTATTATATGAGTTAATTGCTTTGATAGATAATTACTATTTAAGATGAGTTATTTAAATATTGTTTATTCTTCCCACTTTTCCCACGTTACTTTACTTTTTAAAGTCCTACGATATCAAGACGTGTATAAACTGATTATTAGTATATTAGTTAATTACTTAAATAATAATTACTAATTCTTCTCAAAAAATTAATTTATTTAGATATTTATATTTTTAAATAAAATATATTTAATGCATAACTATTTTAATTTATTATTCAATTTTTTTAATATTTCCTTTATACCTGGATTAAAGTGACGTGTCTTTAAAACTAGTCTTCTACCCATACGTACCAACGTAATTTGTTATTATCAACAATTTATTTAATTATTGATAGTTGCTAAAAGTTAAAGGTCGTCATCTTAATCCTAAATTAAAGATATCCAAATGAACAGAACAACAACAATGACGACGAACAATGAAATGAACATTTATTGGGCAAACAAACAGAACACGCATGATTGACAAAAGTACATACACATATGAACAAAATAGAAAACAGGCAAGCAAAGCATGCATACATATTACAAAATAAACACACACACACAATATATATATATATATAGTACAAAACAATAATTTAATAAATTAAAAAAATTACAGAACTCATACTTGTTGCAGAACAAGAAAGAGGCAGTGGTGGCTGCACAACAATAAGCAAAAAAATTTAAAACAAAAAAAATTAAAACCAAAAAAAAATTAAAAATTGTATGAACAATGAACAATGTGGGAAATGTCAAATGCAACCAAAACAATCAACAAAAAAATAATGGTGGAGAGGCATGGCAAACCTGTGGCAGTGCTGGGAGTGGCAATGGGGGGCTGCTCAGGTGGTGGCAGATGCGGCGGAGGGTGTGGCAGCGCGGCGGAGGGTTTGGGCAGTGGTGGCTTGCGGTGGTTTTGGGGGAGAGGGCGCAAGGGAGCAGGGATAGGGAGAAGGAGAAGGAGAGGGAGACGGTGGTGGCTTGCGGTGGTTTTGGGGGCTTGCAGTAGTCACGACGGCAGAGGGAGGGACTGAGAGAAGAGAGGGAAGGGGATAAGGAGAGGGAGACGGTCGTGGTGGTGGCTTGCGGTGGTCGGGGGACGGAGGGCGCGGCCGAGAGAAGAGAGGGAGAGGTCTGATGAGGGTGAGAGAAAGAAGGAAAGGAAGGGGGGTTGGCGCTAGAACATATCAACAGGTTTCCGACGGCTTTGTCCACATTTTCGCATTACCGACGGAAAAGCTGTCGGTAAAAAACCCTAACATTACCGACAGTCATTCTGACGGATCCTTGCGACGAATATTCTGTCGGAAACCTCTGGCACCAAAATTTTGCCATTCTCGTCACCGTTACCGACGGTTATTCTGTCGGTAATGTTGACAAGTTTTCATATTCCTAATTTCTGACGACTTTTTCCATTGGAAACCATAAAATTACCGACAGACTTGGTGTCCATAGGTAATTGTCTGTCGGTAATAATCAGTATTCTTGTAGTGTTCTTCTTCCTTGACCGGTTGCTGAAAATTGGGTCTTATGACCCGTGAAAATGATCGTGACATCAGTTGTCATGATCTGATTGTGCCATATGAATAGGGTAAAAGTTACCCAATATATTGTCTTGGTACCGAAGAATTCACCTTACTCTTATTTTATTTTTCATGGGTGATTGGTTTCACAACAAACCATAAAATGATTGCAATGTCTTTTGGTCTTAGCTAGTACTTGGGAGGAAGTTTCTCTGCCACTTGGCACTTGCCAAGCGGAAAAACAAAAAAAATTTACAATGAAATTAATATGAAGAATAAAGCTTGTGTTATCCCAATAAATTTCATACCTCTATAGATTAGTATAGACTGAATGAAACAACTCGTATAAATTTTAACATGACTCTCAATCTGTGGATATATAAATCTTCTTATCTAAGTAAAAGAATTGAATGAATTCGTGAAGTAAATTGAATGAACTCAGTAATTGCATTTCTCAAATGTTAGAATGCTTACAAGAGTTGCTTATATAGAGTACAAACTTGCTAACAACTTTACTAACTGTCAGTTGAATTAACTAACCATCTAACTGTCAGAATAATAACTATAATATTAGAGTGTATCGCACACTCGTGTGCAACACATATGTATGACTTATAGTTACATCCTTGTTCATCATGCACCCGTGTACAACACCTATGTACGACTTATAGTTACATCCTTATTCATGTTAATACACCTGTGTACAACACAGGTGTACAAACTGTTAAGTATCATCCAATACCCCCCCCCCCCCCCCCCCCCAAAGTTGGAGAGTGGATGTTGATCACTCCCAACTTGGAGAGGAGATACTTGAAGGGAGAAGGATCGAGAGCTTTAGTAAGGATGTCTGCCGATTGTTCTGTGGTGGAGATTGGAAGCAAGTGGAAGAGCCTGGCTTTGAGCTTTTCGCGGACAATGTGACAATCAATATCAATGTGCTTCGTGCGCTCGTGGAAAACCGAGTTTGCTGCTGTGTGGCGTGCAGATTGGATATCACAGTACAAAGATGCAGTGCCTTTGAGTGGAATGGCAAATTCGTGGAGCTAGTAAGTCAACCACTGAATTTCACATACAGTTGCTGCAAGTGCTCTATATTCAGCCTCGGATGAAGACCTTGAGACAATGCTTTGTTTCTTAGTTTTCCAGGAGATTAGAGAGTCTCCTAAGAACACACAATAACATGTTATGGACCCGCGAGTGTCAGAGCATGCTGCCCAATCAGAGTCACTGAAAGCCTTGAGTTGAGGCTTGGAGGAAGAAGGATAAAATAGTCCTTGGTCAGGTGAGCCTTTAATGTATCTCAGCACTCGAGTTGCAGGTTGGAAATGAGCCTGAGAAGGAGAGGACATAAACTGGCTTAATTGCTGGACTGCATAGCTAATGTCAGGCCGTGTGTTGGTTAAGTACAGTAATCTTCCAACCAGCTTTCGATAGGAGGCAGGATCATGGTAAAGAGCACTTGTGGAATATGACATATGCAACTTTGTTGTCTTGGCCATGGGAGTGGATGCAGGTTTTGAGGCTAAAAGTCCTGCATCAGAAAGCACATCTAGAGCATACTTTCTTCATGTAGACTTCTTCATCAAGGTCACCATGTAGGAATGCATTGTTGACGTCTAGTTGTTTTAACAACCAGTTTTGAGATGCTGCCATGGCAAGTAGGAGTCTCACAGTTGACAACTTTGCAACGGGTGCAAAAGTTTCCAAGTAATCTAACCCCTCAGTTTGTGTGTACCCTTTGGCCACAAGTCTGGCCTTGAAACGTTCAATGCTTCCATCTAATTTATACTTAATTCGATAGACCCATTTGGAGCAAATTGGAGTCTTTCCTGGTGGCAATTCAGTGAGGGACCAAGTTCTATTTTGGTCAAGAGCAGAAAGTTCAGCTTGCATAGCTTTGATCCATTCGGGTGATTGGATGGTCTGGTTGTATGACTTTGGATCTGTGTGTGTGGAAATGGCAAGGGTGTAGTGCATGTGTGAATTTGATAGAGATGAATATGATAGGACAGAGGAGAGTGGATACCTGATACCTTTTGAAGATGTTGGTGATGATGATGAAGTCAGAACATTACAATGGAAGTCATTTAAGTAGGCTGGTGGATTTTTGGATCTGGTTGATCTTCTGAGAGGTTGAGATGAGACAATTTGGTGGGTGGATTCTGTGTGAGTGACTGAAAGCAGTAAGGTGGATTGAGGAGCTGTTTGAGCAATGGTGGGTTGAGGTGGAACTGTTGGAGCATTGGTGGTGGGAATGTGTGGAATGTTGTTGGCAGTAGCATCACCATGTACAACATAAGATGGTGGATCAAATGAAATAAATTTGAAAGCATCGTGTTCATTAATGTGTGAATTATGGTTATCAGCAGGTACACCTATGTTGTACACGGGTGTACCAGTGGGTGCAGCTGGTACACCTATGTTGTACACGGTTGTACCAGTGGGTGCATCTTGTGCTACTGTATGATAAGGGAATAAGTGTTCATGGAACACAACGTTCCTGGAGACAAATATCTCCCTGTTATGTAAATCAAATAGAATGTAGCCTTTTGTGCCAGGCTTAAGTCCTAGAAATACACATTTTCGTGCTCTAGAATCTAGTTTGGTTCTGTGATTGGTCAATGTGGAGGCAAAGCATAAGCTGCCAAAAACTTTGAGATCTATTAAAGTAGGTGGGGTTCCTAATAGCTTTTCCATAGGGGAAATGTTTTGCAAATCAGGAGTCGGAAGTCTGTTAATGATGTGGATGGTATGACTAACAACATAGTTCCAAAATATTTTTGGCAAATTAGATTGAAATAACAATGACCTAGCCACATTTAATATGTTCCTATGCTTCCTTTCAACTACAGAGTTTTGTTGTGGAGTCTCCACACAAGATGTTTGATGCAAAATGCCATTTTCATTGTAAAATTGAGTTGAAAGGAATTCAAGGCCATTGTCTATTCTAATGATTTTGACTTTCTTGTTGTATTGAGTGTGAGCAAATTGAACAAAGTTCTTAACTAAGGTTGCTAACTCGCTCTTTGATTTCATCAAAAACAACCAAGTGTGTCTAGTAAAGTCATCCACCACAGTTAAGAAGTATTTATGTCCATGTATAGATTGAATGGCTAAGGGACCCCAAATGTCTATGTGGACTAAATAAAATGCTGCAATGGTTTTGCTAGTGCTAACAGGAAAAGGTAATCTTTCTTGTTTAGCCATATAACAGAAATCACATATTTTATTTGAATCAAAATTAACATATGGAAAATGTTTACAAATAGTATGGAGGACAGAATGGGAAGAATGGCCTAGCCTAAAGTGCCACAAGTAAGAAAAGGGAATTGAAGAAACCGAGTTTACAGAATTGAAAGAGGCTTTAATAGGCGTATTTGGCTTGGTGAGTATGCATAGGTTGTTCTGGACTTCAGCATGCCCAATCGTCTTCAAGGTATTGATATCCTGTATAACACAAGTAGAGGTGTCAAAAATGAGTTTACAACCTAGTGTTTTGGCTAATTGGTGAATTGAAATTAAGTTGTGCTTGAAATCTGGAATGTAAAGGAAACTATGGAGATAAAACCTATCAGAAAAGGCAATAGTGCCCGAGTGCTTAGTAAAAGTGACAGAACCATCTGGTAATTTTACAGCAATGGGTTTGATGCATTTGTAAGTGATAAAATGATTTAAAGAATAGGTAACATGATCTGTTGCCCCTGTGTCTAGGATCCAAGAAGTGTTACCTTATGATTGTTGATGAGTAGAAGGCTCACCAACAGTGTTATGGCTTACTTGATTGACGCTATAGGGTTGTGTTTCAACACAGGTTTTCTGGATCATTGCAGCAATCTGAGCAAGCTGTTCTTGAGAGAAAAGAGAACTAGGTTCCTTTGAATTGTTGACAGACAGTGTTTCTTCTTGATCAAATGAGTTATCGAATTCAGCAGAAATGTTGTTGATGTTGGTAGGATTTTTGTTCTATGAAAGCAAAGCTCTTATCGCAACTCTGCTCCAAGTATGATAATTTGCTCCATTCAACGATGGAGAAACAAGAATAGCTCATGGGCTCTCTCCAGGATGAAGATAATATGGATTCTCAATTGGATCCATTTGTTGTGTTGCTTGTGGTTCAGTTGCGACGTTTGCTTCAGTCACCATGAGAGAAGAAAGTGACAGAAAGTGCAAGAAAATGCAAGAAAATTTTATCAAAAGGTTCAGGGAAATGCAAGAACGATGCACAGTAGAGCTCTCAGGATGAGAGCTCTGATACCATAAAAGAATCGAATGAATTCATGAAGTAGATTGAATGAACTCAGTAATTGCATTTCTCGAATGTTAGAATGCTTACAAGAGTTGCTTATATAGAGTACAAACTAGCTAACTTCCTAACTACTTTACTAACTGTTAGTTGAACTAACTAACCGTCTAACTGTCAAAGCTGTCAGAATAATAACTATAATATTAGAGTGTATCGCACACCCGTGTGCAACACCTATGTACGACTTCTAGTTACATCCTTGTTCATCGTGCACCCGTGTACAACACCTATGTACGACTTCTAGTTACATCCTTGATCATGTTAATACACCTGTGTACAACACAGGTGTACAAACTGTTAAGTATAAAAGAATTGAATGAATTCATGAAGTAGATTGAATGAACTCAGTAATTGCATTTCTCAAATGTTAGAATGCTTACAAGAGTTGCTTATATAGAGTACAAACTAGCTAACTTCCTAACTACTTTACTAACTGTCAGTTGAACAAACTAACCGTCTAACTGTCAAAGCTGCCAGAATAATAACTATAATATTAGAGTGTATCGTACACCCATGTGCAACACCTATATACGACTTCTAGTTACATCCTTTTTCATCGTGCATCCATGTACAACACCTATGTACGACTTCTAGTTACATCCTTATTCATGTTAATACACCTGTGTACAACACAGGTGTACAAACTGTTAAGTATCATCCAATACTAAGTCTTCTCCTTTTGATGTCATTACCTCAGTTTTCAAATAAAACGTTGGAAGCAATGTGTTTAATTATCCCGCTAAGAAAATTTGTTCCCTTTTTTTGCCTTGGGCAGGGAAATCACTATACATTCAGTTAAACAAATATTTTTATTATTCCTATATGCATTTATATATAATTTTTGTCTTGAAAAGTAAAAGTAGAAGCATAGTCTTTGCTTAGAAATAGTTGTGTTAGGAACCCAACGAATGAAACAAAATAAGAATACTTTCTATCATTATTTTTTTATTTTTAATTTTTTGCAACTTTTCGGATTTGTTATCATTTTAACAAATTTCAATATAAGTACAATTTACATAAAATTTTAATAAGATTTTATTATAAATTAAGTTAAATTGAATTGAAGTGATCAATACTCATATTTCGAACAAATCTAAAGTAATTTAAGGATATAAATTGATTTTCTAGCCTGAAGAGAAATTATGTGTTTCTTCTATCACATTTGATCCCTATTTTTTTTATTTTTTTTATTTTTTTTTTTATTTTTTTTTTGACAGGAAGCTAAGCAATTCATTAAGCTAAAACAAAGTCATTACACATGATGTGATAAACTTGGTCTGGGACATTCCCCAACCAAGATCTGGATCCTAGATTTCTAGCTACACCTACCAAAGCATGGGCAGCAGAGTTCCTCTCTCTTTTTATACTAGAAACAACAATATTTGGCCTCTGTGATAGAGTCTCTCTACAATCTTGAATAATATTTTCAATGCTATCAATTTTAGGCATACCTTTAAGACAATTAACAACCATTTCAGCATCTGTTTCTATGATCAAGCTTTCGAATTTCTCTTGGAGCGCCCATTGTAAGCTCCACCTCAAACCCAGAGCTTCCGCTGTTAGAGGGCTGACCCGGATTCCTTCTTTCTTTGTAGCGACAAACAGCACACTGACCAAGAGAATTTCGACTAGCATTCCCCATCCAGTTGCGCCATTTTCAAAACAACCAGCATCAACATTAAGTTTCGGGGTTCCTTGGAGGCGCCTCCCATTTTAAAGGGTCTTTCCTCCTTGGGTCTTTGGGACACAGGTTATTAGCTGCATTAAACTCAGTGATAAAATCAAGAATGGCTTTAGCAGTAGCCAGAGGGTCAGGTTTGGCTTTTTTAAAGATAACATTGTTCCTAACTTTCCAAATCTGCCAAAGAGTAATGCTGAAAAACTGGACAGCTAAAGAATCGGAGTTGTTTAGCCATTGCTTCATCCGATTATTGAGGCTTACGAGTTGGGACATGCACACCAAGATGGGTTGTGAACCACAGAATTTGAACTAGTTGGCAATGCATAAATAAGTGTTCTTGTGTTTCTGCTTGTTTCCAAACAGAGGGGACAAACTCGATCCAGATGCATGCCTCTCTTTCCCAGGTTGGATCTAGTTGGCAGGATGTTCCTTGCAAGTCTCCAAAGGAAGTTCTTCACCTTGTTGGGGATAGGGGCTTTCCAAATGTTCTTCCAAAGGCTTTGATCCCTCATCTCCGAGGACTCAGGGTTGTTTCTCTCATTTTTGTCACAGAGCATGTGGTAAGCTGATCTCACTGAGTAGTTTCCATCTCTTTCCCAATGCCAAGTTAGACGGTCACCCGGTAGCCTCAAAGAGATAGGAATATTGATTATCTGTTGGGCTTCATAGGGGCTGAAAATATCAAAGATCATGTCCCTTCTCCAAAGTTTTGTATCCTCATCAATAAGTTCACTAACTGTTGCCTCTGGATGGAGAATGGATGGAGGACTCCAGACCTTGAAGTTGGATTGCTCCGGTAGCCAATTATCCTTCCATATTTTTTTATTTTTACAATACGTTGTTGCAGTGGAAAATGTACAGACAAATACAATTGAACTGAGACACGTACAAATTAAAAGAGGTGGGATTGCACTTATAGTTCACCTAACGAGAATCCTGTTCATGATCGTGTACTTTATATTGACCACAAATAAATTTACACAATGTCTTGGTCGTCCCTCAACTAGCCAGTTGCCGTAGCAATGGGGCACTTGACTTGACTATTCAAGAAGAAAAACAGTAAAAAGTCTCATGATATATATTATTAGTGTCCAAGTAATTTTCAAGCATCAATATATTATTTAATTTTCCTGCAAGTACTCCATCGCACTTTTGACTCCTATTTTCCCTGCTGTCGCTTTCAAATATAAGTTGCATATTCTGAACATTACTCTAATTTCATTTTCAATTTCATTGCTCAGTAACTCATTAATACTCATTAATATTGTTTTGTAAATTATACAGTTATACCAGCGCAATATACGAGTTTAATTGGTATATATTGTTAGTGTAAAGTTTTTTATACTGTCAATCAATCACAAATCAAGGTATGGATGACTTTTAAAGTGATTTGGATAAGAATTAAAGATTTTTAATGATGTGACGATTTATTATTGATTGACAGTATAAAAAATCTTTACATTGACAGTATATAACAATTAAACTCATATATATATATATATATATATATATATATATATATATATATATATATATATAACAATTATACTACCTAAAACAATTATACTAGGGCACATCAGACATCATTTTGAGCAAGTGTATGATTAGCAGTTCACCTAACGATGAGCCATCGACATTGACAAGGAAATAATATCAAGCATTTAGGAGTCACCATATCATGGCAATATTAACCAATGACTGAAGTTCAATGCATGACTCATTCCACACATGAATAATTCAAAATCTGAAAATAATAATGGTTGAATGGAAAATTTATGCCATCCCGAATTTCCTTCAAGTCTACATTAGTTGTCATGTCTATATGATGATGATGGATTTTAAAAATAATAGAATAAGTTTAAAAAAAACTTTAGAGAAAACTTATTTTAATTTATCAAAATAGCTTATGATAAAATGATTATGAAAATAGTTTAAAATCCTTCTATATATATTTTATTAGCTTATATAAATTTTAATAAATTTGTAAAAAAAACTGATAAATGAGAGATTTTTTTTAGCTTATTTTAAAACAACTTATTGAATAACTGTTTAATTAAATTATATACATCAGTGCCTCCTAAATATTTTTCTACTATTGAGTACCGACTATAAATTTTTTGTTGACTGTTATACTATTGACTATAATTGATCGACATTGAAAAGGAAATAAAATCAAGTATTAAGAAGTGGCCACTAAATATATCACTAAAGTTCTGTGCGGGACCCGTTCCATACATGAATGATACAAATTCCAGAAAATAAAAATGGTTGAATGGAAAATTAAGGCCAATCGAATTTCATCGAAGGTCACGAGTCCCAAAGCTTTTTTTTTTGTTGACAAAAACAAGTCCAAAAGCTTGGTGGACCTTAATTTGGACAGAGTGTGGACCAACGTTTAATTGTCATGTGTCGTGTCGTCTATTAATATAAGCAGTGCCTAACACGACTTCTAATAATTGATAAAATTTCCTTCTTGATTGACTCGTACATGAGTAATGGTATATTTTTCAAAAAATAACAATAATAAAAATACAATAAATATATATAAAGAAAATAATAAAAATACAATATATATATATATATATTAAAGAAATACAATTTTGTGAATAATATATTTTATAACATAATAACAAAGAAAACAGTTAGTTACTTTTCTAACACATCATGCTGTCAATTTAATTAATTTAAAATACCACAGTCAAATTATAAAAGAACATATGCATACAAAGCATATTTAGTTTCAAACAGTTTGAGGTCTATTCATACATGAATGATATAAATTTTGAAAATAATAACGGTTGAATAGAAAATTAAGGTCAACCTGATTTTCTTCAAAGGCCACAAATCCAAAAGCTTGGTGGAACTTAATTTGGGTAGAGTGTGGATCAATGTTTAATTGTCATGTGTCGTCTATTAATATAATAGATAAATATATTTTTCAAAAATACTTAACTTGCATGGAAAAAATAGGAGAACTAATTCAAATAACTTTCCTAAAGAGAAGAAAAACAATATGCTAGATATATATTTTTCTAAAAATGGTTAATTTGCACGAGGCAAAAAGAAGAAATAAATTAAACCGATTTTCAAGAGAGAAAAGATCACAACGACATATTTAGTATTAATATTTAAATAGATTATATTTATAAGAGTGAAGGCCCAAATTTGTTTCTGAAAATTTTGGGGACACACTTTTAGTCCTTAAAAAAATAAATTAATCATTTAGTCCATCAAATTTTCAAAGCGGGACACATTAGTCCTTAGATTAGTTTCAATATCTATTTACTTGCCTACGTGTCCCATTAACCAACCTACTTGACCCTTTAGTGGTCCTGCGTGGCTATGACGAATTTCTGCAATGAAAAATTAAAGAAAAGTGAAAAACTTGCATAATTTTCAGGTATTTGAATTTTAAAATTGTGCATGTTTTTCACCTTTTATTCTTTTTTCACCGATGAAATTTGTCATAAGTCGTGCAGGGCTACAAGCAGCCAAGTATGATGGTTAATGAGACACATAGACAAGTAAATAGATGTCGGGACTAAATCTAGGGACTAATGTGTCTAGCTTAAAAAATTTGAGGGACTAAAAGTGGATCCCTGAAAATTTTGAGAGACCAATTTGAGTCTTCACTCTATTTATAAATGATTATTCAGGTTGAAAGTAGTAGTTGCTTTGAAAATGTATATTTACTATTAAATGTTCATAAAAGTGTGATATTAGAATAAATTGTTAGTGTTAACATTTTGCTTTGAAAAAAAATCACAATAAAAATTTAATGGCTATTTTCAAATATTATATTTTTTATATTCTTCATACAATTTACATAAAATTTAAATAGGATTTTATTATGAATTAAATTAAATTGAATTGAAGTGACCAATACTCATATTTCGAACAAATCTAAAATAATTTAAGGATATAAATTGATTTTCTAGCCTGAAGAGAAATTATGTGTTTCTTCTATCACGTGTGGTCCAATTTTTTTTACAATACGTTGTTGCAGTGGCAAATGTACAGACAAACACAATTAATATGAGACACGTTCAAACTAGAAGAGGTGGAATTGCACTTATAGTTCACCTAACGAGAATCCTGTTCATGATCGTGTACTGGTCGCGCTGTCGCGCACGCGTCAAAAAGAATGAGCGGTTTTTAAAACTGTAGTTTAGGGCGACAACTCGGATGTCGTCTCACAAGGACTCTTAAAGTGTTATTTATCCCAAAAATCAGTTTTTTTTTTTTTGGGGGTTGGATTGGGATGCAAATAAGAAAACAAAATAATAACAGAGCAATGAAACAAGGCAATTCAAAGAGATTGTCAAATAGCTAAAAAAAGATTAATCTATTGTTCTCGATTTCCCAACTATCATAGATTCATGCAATTTCCAAGCCCTAAGCAGATTCTAATCCCCTCCCGGTTGTAGCAACAATTTACAAGCGAAACCACTACTACAGATATATGTCCCTATTCCCGAATTAAGCAAACGGGGTTAAGCCCTTCGTGAACTAAGCGAACACGAAACATACACATGCGAATTAAGTAAACGCGATTAATTATAGGAACATAATATCACCGAAAATAAATCAACACAATACAATATACTCCTGAATTAAGCAAACAGAAATATAAAGCATGGCATTGAAAAGGGAAAAGCATACAAAACAGGAAATACAAGAACCTCAAGTATAGTGGAAATCGATTACAATAGATTAATCCTAGAAACTTAGTTCTCCATGGAAAAACGAAAACACACAGAAAAAGGTAAAAACAATGGAGAAGCCAAAAGTCCTTTCAATCTGTCCAGAACAGCCTTTTATAATTATTCAGAGATTCAGTCCACTCGCGAGGCGAGCCCTAATTCGCGAGGCGAATATTGTGAAGAGTCAGCAACCTTTGGCATTCTCGCGAGGCGAACAACGGATCGCGGGGCGAAGAACTGAAGAGTCTTCTTATTACGCCTGTTATGAACATCAGGGGCCAACCGTGATGCTTTCTGACTTCCATGATCGCGAGGCGAAGATTTTATTCGCGAGGCGACCCCGAGAGCTGGCATATTTCTGGAACAATCACCCTTCAGTGTTGCGAGGCGAAGAGCTGTTCGCGGGGCGAACCAGAGAGGATGACATTTTTACTGTTCTGCTGGCTTTCAGGTTCGCGAGGTGAGGAAACTCTCGCGAGGCGAATCCCCTGTTTCCTTATTTCCTCAACTTCTACTTAACCTGAAAACAACAAAATAGCCATAAGTACTTTATTTGACTCAAAACTGGCTAAATTAACCTAAAACTACTTTATAGACTCAAAATCTTGCTTGAGGACAATCTAATCTAATTTGGGTGAAAATAGGATATAATTTGCACAAAACCCTGGTCATACTAGCCATAAAACTAGATGAGCCAGAGACTTATCAGGTACTTTATATTGACCATAAATAAATTTACACAATGTCTTGGTCGTCCCTCAACTAGCTAATTACCGTAGCAACTGGGCACTTGACTTGACTATTCAAGAAGAAAAACAGTAAAAAGTCTCATGTTATCATCCAAGTAATTTTCAAACCTCAATATAATTAATTTCCTGCAAGTCCCCATCGCACTTTGGACTCCTATTTTCCCTGCTGTCGCTTTCAAATATAAGTTGCATATTCTGAACCTTACTCTAATTTCATTTTCGTTGCTCAGTAATTAATATTGTTTTGTAAAATATACAGTTATACCAGCGCAATATATATACCTAAAACAACTATACTAGGGCATATCAAAACATCTATTTGAGTAAGTGTTTGACTAGCAGTTCACCCAACGATGGTCCATTGACAAGGAAATAATATCAAGTATTTAGGAGTGGGAATACCATGGTAATATTAATCAATGACTGAAGTTTAATGCATTACTCATTCCACACATGAATAATTCAAAATCTGAAAATAATAATGGTTGAATGGAAAATTTAAGCCATCCCGAATTTCCTCAAGTCCACATTAGTTTTTTTTTAAGCAGAATAAAGTTATTTTATTTCATCGAATAAAAGTTGTTCAAGAAACAAAGGAGCATAATAGAACATATGGGGGCTAGTAAAGGATAAGAAAGCCCTAACAAGACTATTAGTTGTCATGTCTATATGATGATGATGGATTTTAAAAGTAATAGAATAAGCTTAAAAAAAATTTAGAGAAAACTAATTTTAATTTATGAAAACAGCTTATGATAAAATGATTATGAAAATAGTTTATGAAAATAATTTATAATCCCCCTATATATTTTTATTAGCTTATATATATTTTTTAATAAATTTGTCAAAAAATTGATAAATGTGAGATTTTTTTCACTTATTTTAAAACCGCTTATTGAATAACTGTTTAATTAAACTATATAAACCAATGCGTCATAAATGTTTCTCTACTATTGAGTATCGATTATAATTTTTTTTTGACTGTTCTACTATTGACATTGACAAGGAAATAAGTGACCACTGTATCACTAAAGTTCTATGCATGACTCATTCCATACATGAATGATATAAATTCTGAATTTCTTCGAAGGCGACAAGTCCAAAAGCTTGGTGGACCTTAATTTGGATAGAGTGTAGACCAACGTTTAATTATCATGTGTCGTGTCGTCTATTAATATAAGCAGTGGCAAACGTGACATCTAATAATTGATAAATCTCCTTCTTGACTGACTCATACATGAGTAGTGGTATATTTTTTAAAGAAGAACAATAATAAAAATACAATATATATATATATATATATATATATATATATATATATATATATTAAAAAAAATACAGTTTTGTGAATAATATCTTTTATAACATAATAATAAAGAAAACAGTTAATTACTTTTCGGTCATATCATGCTATCAATTTAATTAATTTAAAATACCACGGTCAGATTATAAAAGAACATATGCATACAAAGCATATTTAGTTTCAATAGTTTGAGGCTATTCATACAAGAATGATAGAAATTCTGAAAATAATAATTGTTGGATAGAAAATTAAGGCCAACCTGATTTTATTCGAAGGCCACAAATCAAAAGCTTGGTGGACCTTAATTTGGGTAGAGTGTGAACCAATGTTTGGTTGTCACGTGTCGTCTATAAATATGAGTGGTAGCAAACACAACATTCTAATAATTGCTATAACTTCCTTGCTTGACTGACTCGGTGCTTTTTTTTTGGAAGAGGACTCGTACATGAGTAATGATATAGTTTTCAAAAAATAAAATAATAAAAATACAACATAATATATATATATATATATATATATATATATAATATTAAAAAATATAAAAAATATAGTTTTATAAATAATATCTTTTATAACATAACAACAAAGAAAAAAGTTAATTAATTTTATGTCATATCATGTTATCAATTTAATTTAATTAGAAATACCATGGTTAAATTATAAAAGATCATAAGCATACATAGCATATTTAGTTTCAATAGTTTGAGATCTATTTTGCACGTAAAAAGATATCAATATTTTTTATTATTAGCTTTCGCATAGATTAAAACCTATTTTCTAAAGTAATCCGGGGGTTGGTAGTGGTGGAGGGACGAGGTGGCGTGGGGCAGCGGGATGGGATGGTGTGGTGGAAGTTAAGGTGGTGGTGACATTCGTCCAAGAAAAGTAGACGGTGAGAAGAGGGAAAATAAGAATTAATATATAGTTAAATATTAACTTTTCAGTGTTTTTTTAAAGATAAAAGAAATATTATTAACATATAAGGGGTACCGAACCCAAACAACTATACAACCAAAGCACTAAAGCCAGCAGCTGAAAACCATCTCAATAAACCTCCCACATAACCAAGGTCCCAAATATCTCAATTAACTTTCAATGTTAGCTACTATCCAATTTATAGGTTTTTTTTTATAGGCAAAAAATTGTATTAGATAGAGTACTAGGTGTACTCAGCCCAAATACATTGTATCATACAGAACAAAACAGTAACCAACAGAAGAAGAAAACAAAGCTAAAGGAGACTACAACTCGTCCCTGTAATAAGAACCAAAAAGCATAGATCTCCCACCACCAAGCATAACCGCAAGGAGGAAAAACCAGCAATTAAATTCAATTATCCTAATGATATGAGCCAAATAAGTTGCATGGACCAAGAAGCACTACATGGACTTGGTCAACCTATGAGAAGAGTTAGAACCAAGAAAGTCCAACAAGCTCTTAATCACATGGTGGCTATTTTGATAGAAGCACGCCCAAGATCAAGACTAAATGGAATGGAGCCCAAGTTGGTTACTTATCTCATTCAACTAGAAGACCCATGAACATGCTTAAGTGGGGCGTGCACTAGTTATTAGCAGATTTTACTTGTTTTGTTTTAATTCAATAAGTGTAATGGGTTATTTGAGTGGATCCAAGTTTATTAGTGTTGCAATTGGGTCAAGCCCACTTCATATTGAACACAAAATTAGAGTCTTCTTGATAGGGAATCTTTAGCTTGCATGCTAAAAGAAACTCGTATTAGTTATGTTAATGATTTATGTAATTATAGGAGGGTTAAGTGAGTCATGATTAGGCTAGTTATGTGGGGGTTATAGAATAATTGAGAAGGCAAAATGTAAATTTGAAATTAGGTAGTCACACTCCTATATGTATTGCGCCTATTACACCATGAATGATAACTTGGATGTTCATTTGGATCAAATTCCATTTGTGAAAATTTAGTTCTATTTGGTTCTTGGTTGAGCCAACCTTGTTCTTATCAAGAATCCACGATTCTTGTGGCGAACTTCCCTTAGCTTATCAAACTCTCTAGTTTGTGGTGCCATCATCATCTCTATTTTCCATCCATTTGTTTCTTTTCATCCCTTTATTTTAATCTCAAAACTGGTTCGCAAATTAATTGTTAAAATTCAACCAAAAGATCATCTCCAAAGGCAACCCATCCATTTGGTTGTCATCAAGTGTTTGATGACAACCAAAGGATAGGTTGCCTTTGGAGATGATCTTATGGTTGAATTTTAACAAGTTAAAAGTGCAACTCAGTTTTGTAACCCAATTAAAGTGAAGAAAGAAACAAAATGGATGAGAAAGAGATGATGATGACGCCACAAACTAGAGAGTTTGTTAAGCCTATGAAGTTCGCCACAAGAATCTTGGATTCTTGATAACAACAAAGGTTGGCTCAACCAAGAACCAAGGAGAACAAAATTCTCAAAAAAATGGATTTAATCCAAAAACAACTTCCAAGTTATCATTCCAATGTGTTAAGGCGTCATACATATAGGCACATGACTGCCCACTTTTTGATTTACATTGTATTTCCCATATTCCACAACCCCCAACTAATGATTCACATAATTCAACAACTAATGACTAACTTAACTCTCAGTTTAACTCAGCCACTAAATGGTGAGTTTATTATTCTATCTCCCTTCCATTATGTAGCAGCCACACTTGCTTCTCATATTAAAAGTGTAACCCCGCATAATTAACAAAACACAAAAGACTAATAATGTAAAAGGAGTTACTTTTGGCATGCAAACCAAAAAGATCCCTCCAACTAAGCCTAGAATTCATGTACATCATGGAAGGAAGTGGGCTTGACGCAAAAACAACACTTAGTAATTGGACCCACTCACATAACCCATTACACTTATTGAATTTAAAAGAAAACAACTAATTGGTATTTATTCTTGGTGCACGCCCCATTTGAACATGTTCAAGGGTCTTCTAGTTGGATGAGATAAGTCATTAATTTGGGCTCCATTCCATTTGGTCTTGATCTTGGGCTTGCTTCTATCAAAATAGCCACCATGTGATTAAGAGCTTGTTGGACTTTCTTGTATCTAACTCTTGTCATGCGCCCACCAAGTCCTTGATTTGATTCTTGATCCATGGTCTTCATTGGGCTCATATCATTCTTGTTGAAAAGTTGACTTGCCCTGCTGGCTCATATCATACCCTCCTTCTTTAAGAAAATTTGTCCTCAAATTTATGACTTCAATCCCAAGCATGTTATCGAATCTTGTGTTAAGATATCCATACTTTTGGGTAACCATGCAAGTTCCCAAACCATGGGGTACCTCCCTTGGGATGAACTCTTCAATTACATCGGTTGTATCAAACTTAAGTTCAAAATATATTTCAAGAGGAGTTAAAGCATGAGTGGAGAGTCCATGCAAGTTCCAAAACCATGTGGTTCTTCCTTAGGGATTAAATCTCCAAATTTCTGCAAAAGAGTTACAACACCACTAGGCAAAGAGAGATCATTAGAAGTATTAGCAACCAAATAAAAATTCTTGAAATAAAATTTGCATAGGGGCTGCCTTGAAATCAAATCCCTCTTCTCTTCACTTTTTGTTGCCAAATAACTCTCTTTTTTCTCACTAATTTTCACATTATTTTCTCAATATTTTTCACACTATTTTTATCATCACTCTTCTTTTCACTCTTTTTTTCTTTTTCCTCTTGATCATCACTCTTCTTTTCACTCTCTTTTTCTTTTTCATATTTCTTTTCTTTCTCTTCAAATGTACTCTAAACTTTTACCTCATTCTCTTGTTTTCTTTCTCTCCCTCCTTCTTCTCAATCTCTTTCTTGGAGTCTTCAACCATCTTCTTCCAACTTGCTTCATTTATTTCTATTTGTCTCTTCATTCTCGTCTTTTTTCCCAACCTTCTTTCATACTCTTTTACCTTCTTGTCATGTCATGCATTTCTCGGATCCACTTTTCAACCTCCTTCTTATGTGCTTGCACATAGTCGAATTTGTCAAATCACAACATTGCAAAGAAAACAAGTTAGAAAATCATAAAATATATGTAAGAAGCAGTACACTCGCCAAGTGTACACAATGTGTATTTCACTCAATTAGGCTTTTTTCCACATAAGATGTAATTTTCACTCTTGCCTTTTACCACTCAATTATTCTCTTTTAGGCCTTAGAGGAGTCAAACAATAATTCACACAAAAATCCAAAATCAAGTACCAAAATTTCAAAAACTTATCAAAACAAAGGAAAGGCTAGAAAAGGAAAAGCTTTGAAAATAAAGAAATAAGGAAAAAGGGAAATGCTTTCAAGAACATAAATTGCCCAAATAGAACTTTTATTATCTTCTTTTTTTTTCTCAAATTTCGTGCACAATATATATATATATATATATATATATATATATATATATATATTTTAATTCTGCGTAATTTTTTTTTTTAAACTTTGATGAAGAGAAACACACTTGAACACTTGTTTTGGGGCAATAACAACAACCACGAAAATCCCTTCAAAACATAATCAAAGTAAATTTTTTTTTGATTTTGGGTTGAAAAGAAGAAAGGTAGAAGGTAGAAGATGAAGAACAAAACTCAAAAAAATTCAACCAAAGCCTAAGCTTTGATACCACTTGATGACAACCAAAGGATAGGTTGCCTTTGAAAATGATTTTATGGTTGAATTTTAACAAGTTAAAAGTGCAACTTGGGTTATTGAGTTGCACTTTTAACTTGTTAAAATTCAACCATAAGATCATTTGCAAAGGCAACCTATCATTTGGTTGTCATCAAGTGGTATCAAAGCTTAGGCTTTGGTTGAATTTTTTTGAGTTTTGTTATTCATCTTCTACCTTCTACCTTTCTTCTTTTCAACCCAAAATCAAAAAAAAAAAAAAATTACTTTGATTCTGTTTTGAAGGGAATTTTCGTGGTTGTTGTTATTGCCCCAAAACAAGTGTTCAAGTGTGTTTCTCTTCATCAAAGTTTAAAAAAAAAATTGCGCAAAACTATATATATATATATATATATATATTGTGCACGAAATTTGAGAAAAAAGAGAAGAGAACAAAAGTTCTATTTGGGCAATTTGTGTTTTTGAAAGTATTTCCCTTCTTCCTTATTTCTTTATTTCCAAAGCTTTTCCTTTTCTAGCCTTTCCTTTGTTTTGATAAGTTGTTGAAATTTTGGTACTTGATTTTGGATTCTTGTGTGGATTATTTTTTGACTCCTCTTGGTAAAAGGCAAGAGTGAAAATTACATCTTATGTGGAAAAAGCCTAATTGAGTGAAATACACATTGTGTTCACTTGGTGAGTGTATTGGTTCTTACATATATTTTATGATTTTCTAACTTGTTTTCTCTGCAATGTTGCGATTTGAGAAATTCAACTATGAGCAAGCACATAAGAAGGAGGTTGAAAAGTGGATCCAAGAAATGCATGAGAGACATGACAAGAAGGTTGAGAAAAAAGGCGAGAATGAAGAGACAAATAGAAATAAATGAAGCATGTTGGAAGAAGATGGTTGAAGACTCCAAGAAAGAGAGTGAGAAGAAAGAGGGAGAGAAAGAAAACAAGAGAATGAGGTAAAAGTTGAGAGTACATTTGAAGAGAAAGAAAAGAAAGATGAAAAAGAAAAAGAGAGTGAAAAGAAGAGTGATGATCAAGAGGGAAAAAAAATTGTGAAAAGAATAGTGATGATAAAAATAGTGAGAAAATAGTGTGAAAAATATTGAGAAAAATAATGTGAAAATTAGTGAGAAAAAAGAGAGTTATTTGGCAACAAAAAGTGAAGAGAAGAGGGATTTGATTTCAAGGCAGCCCCAATGCATATTTTATTTCAAGAATTTTTATTTGGTTGCTAATACTTCTAAAGATCTCTCTTTGCCTAGTGGTGTTGTAACTCTTTTGCAGAAATTTGGAGATTTAATCCCTAAGGAAGCACCACATGGTTTTGGAACTTGCATGGACTCTCAAAAGCTCACTAAAGCATCGACTCATGCTTTACCTCCTCTTGAAATATATTTCGAACTTAAGTTTGATACAACCGATGTAATTGAAGAGTTCATCCCAAGGGAGGTACCCCATGGTTTGGAAACTTGCATGGTTACCCAAAAGTATGGATATGTTGACACAAGATTTGATAACATGCTTGGGATTGAAGTCATAAGTTCGAGGACGAATTTTCTCAAATAAGGAGGGTATCCAAATCAACATCCCAACACATTCATAGCCAAGATAATGAATTATAAGAGTAAGCAGAAAATTATACTTCTTGTGAAAATTTACTTTCAAGTTTACCTTTCTTAGCTCGAATATGGTCATCAAAGAAAATGTACTTTCTCTTTTTAAAGGCTCCCAAGAAAGTTGAGCCTCATGGACATTCTCCTTATCACAAACAAGGGATGGTTCTTTTTGAAACAAGATAATCCTCTCAAATACATTAGGATCATCATATGAAAGCTTAAAAGAATTTGCAAGAATAGGTAGAGTAAGAAGGGGAATAGTAGTTAACCCATCAATTATTATCACATGCAAACCTTTTGAGCTCATAACAAACCTCAAAATACTAACTTTATTTTGAACAAAAGAGTACGTGAGCAAGTTAGCAAACAGACTTTCTCTAAGTAATCCAACACATTCCTCAAAATTGTTGTGATGAACCAAATGAACATTAGAAAGCACAACAACACATTTATCAAGGAACTCATTCAAGTCTTGATTCATAATTCTCAAATCAATCTTAGGAAGATGGCAAGAATCATGCAATTCATCAAGCAAGTTTTCATCCCTATCAAATGTAGAAGAATAACAAGAACCATGCAATTTACCAAGCACATTATCAAATCTTGTATTAAGATATCCATACTTTTGGGAACCCATGCAAGTTCCCAAACCAGGGGTACTTCCCTTGGGATTATCTCTTCAATTACATCGGTAGTCTTGCAAGCTTCCATTGGAGGAACATCTTCGATTTCCTTCAAAAAAAAAAAAATCAACACAACTAGACAAAGAGTTAGGACAAGCATAAAAAAAAACATTTTCTTTTTCCACCTCACCTTTTGCTTTGCTCTCATCTTTTTCTTTTCCCTCATTCTTTTCCTTACTCTCATCTTTCTTTTTTTTCTCTTCAAATTTACTCTCAACTTTTACCTCATTCTTTTCACTCCTCTTTTCACTTTCTCTCAAATTAGGAGAGGCTTCCATAGGTTTCTTTCCATGAGCACTAGCCACGACCTCCTTAGAAGTTGAAGTGTTACACTCCTTCTTTGATTTGAAGTGGTATGGAACAAATCTTTTCCTCATCATTTTTCTCATTTAGGTACAAGTCTCAATAGGCTCCTCCTCATATCTTCTTCTATCCTTTTTCAATTTATCCCACTAAACTAGCGCATAGTCCTTACATTGAAGAGTTGCTACCTTCACTTTCTTTCTGTCACTGTAATTGTTACAATTGAACACTTGCTCTATGATCATCTCCCATTTCAAATAGGTTTCGGGATCATTCTTCCCATGAAAAGTAGGAACTTGGATCTTGATCCCTTCTCTATTTTGGGGGTGGCAAGTTGTTGAGTGAAATTTGTATTCATTTGCTCCATTTACTGTGTGAGGTTTTGTATTTGAGTAGCCATCCTAGCATGAAGAGTTGCTAACCTTGGAGATAGAGGTTGACTATCATCATGGGCTGCCATCACTTGAACACACAAGATCAAAAGATAACAAGATATTATAAAATTCCTCACTACACTCCCTCACTTGTGCACACAAATGTATTTCACTCAAATTGGCTTTTTCCACACAAGATGTAATTTTCACTCTTGCCTTTTCCCACTCAATTATTCTCTTTTAGGTCTTGGAGGAGTCAAAAAACAATCCACACAAAAATCCAAAAATCAAGTACCAAAATTCACAAAACTTATCAAAACAAGAAAACAAAAAGGAAAGGCTAGAAAGGAAAAGCTTGGAAAATAATGGAAACAAGAAAGAAGGGAAATGTTTTCAAGAACACAAATTGCCCAAATAGAACTTTTTATCTTCTCTTTTTCTCACTATTTCATGCGCTACTTCACTATATTTTTTTTTGAAAATTGAGCAAATTTTGATTTTTTTGAACTTTGATGAGAAGAGTAATACTAATTGCAAACTTGAAGTTTTGGGGCATAAACACAATAAAATCGAAAAAATTCCTTTCAACAAAATCAAAGTGTAATTTTTTGTTTTTTTTTTTTGGGTATAAAAGAAGAAAGGTAGAAGGTGAAGAACAAAGAAGAAAATGGAAAAACAAAAACCAAAAATTCAACCAAACCTGAGCTTTGATGCCACTTGATGACAACCAAAGGATAGGTTGCCTTTGGAAATGATCTTATTGTTGAATTTTAACAAGTAATTTGTGTAATCAATTTTGTAACCAAATTAAAGTGAAGAAAGAAACAAGATGGATGAGAAAGAGACGATGATGGCGCCACAAACTAGAGTTTGATAAGCCTATGAAGTTCGCCACAAGAATCTTGGATTCTTGATAAGAACAAAGGTTGGCTCAACCAAAAACCAAGGAGAACAAAATTCTCACAAAAATGGATTTAATCCAAAATCAACTTCCAAGTTATTCATTCATGTGTTATGGGCATGATACATATAGGAAACATGGCTGCCCTCTTTTGGCTTGCCTTGCTCTCTCAATATTCCATAACCCCCAACTAATGATTCACTTAACTCTCAAATTAACTCAGCCACTAATGGTGAGCTATTATTCTCTCTCCCTTCCATTATGTAGCAGCCATACTTACTTCTCACACTAAAAGTGTAACCCCCACATAATTAACAAAATACATAAAAGACTAATAAACTCGTGTAAATATTCGTATTAAACTTACATCCCGTTTTTTACAATGAAAGAAGCCGAATCAGGTTAAGAGGCTTGAGATATGATTTGTAGATAATTTAATTAGCTTTCCAACGCACCAAAGAATGCATCAATCAGAGATCCGTAGCTCAAGATACAGTCAAAACAAGTCAACTGGTTCATCATTGGTCTCCATGTCTTCATGACTTGCACTTGGGCTTGCTTCCATTATAAGAACCACCATTTGAATTAGAGCTTGTTGGGCCTTATTGATTCTAGCTCTTGTCATAGGCCCACCAAATCCTTGAATTGCTTCTTGATCCATGCTCTTTATTGGGCTCATATCATTCTTGTTGCAAAGTTGACTTGCCCATAGATGGGATAAAACTGAGCCAAAAGGTGCAAACCGAGACAGCAGTCTGCAATCCAACTGACACGCTGTCGTGCACGCGTCAAAAAGCGAGTGGCTTAAAAATATGTAGCTAGGGAGAGACAACTCGAGTATCGTCTCACAAGGACTCTTGGGTTGTTATTAGCACAAAATCAGTTTTTTTTTTTTTTTTTGGGGGGGGGGGGGGGTGTTTGAATTAAAGATGTAATTAAGAAAACAGTTAGAAAACAATATAAACTAAATGAACACCAATAAGCTAAAAACGATTAACCTACTGTTCTCGGTTTCCCACTATCATTGGTTCACATAATTCCAGGCCCTAAGCGGTTCTAAACCCTTTTCGATTGTAGCAGCAATTAACAAGCAAAATTGACACTACGAGATATATGTTCCTAATTCCCGAATTAAGCAAACGGGGTGAAGCCCTCGTGAATTAAGCAAACACGAATGAACACACGTGAATTAAGCAAACGTGATTAAGTATAGGAACACACAATCATCGAAACAAATCAATACTAATTCTATACAATCCTGAATTAAGCAAACAGAACATATAGAACAAATATTGAAAGAGAGTAGCAATGAGTTTGGGAATTACAGAACCTCAAATGTATCGGAAACCAATCACAGCAGATCAATCCAAGGAGATTAGTTCTCCATTAACAACTATGACAAAAACCCTAAACCTGATTCGCAGCTGTCTAATCAAAAAAGAAAAGAAGATGATGAGAAGATGATCAGTTCTGCCCTAAAACAGACTATAAATACATATTCTGGTTACGCTCGCTCGCGAGGCGAAACATGATTCGCGAGGCGAATCTTATAAACAGATCTTCAGTGTTTGGATTTCTCGCGGGGTGAGACATGATTCGCGAGGCAAGACAGAGAGGATGACTGTTGCTGCTCATGCTGGTCTTCGGGCTCGCGAGGCGAATCCTCCCAGAATTGCTTTTCTTATTTACCTGAAAACAGGAAATAGCAGTAAGTGCTTTATTTGACTCAAAATTAACTAAATTAACCCAAAACTACTTTAGAGACTCAAAATGTTGCTTGAAGACAATCAAGTCTAATTTGGGCGAAAACGAGATTAAACTCGAATAAAACCTATGGTCTTACTAGTTAAAAACTAGTCGAGCCAGAGGCTGATCAAAATACCCCAAACTTAAACTTTGATTGTCCCCAAGCAAACTAAAACTCAAAAAGGACTCAACTTGGCAAGCTTAAAAGATTCAATCAACTTTTGCACAAATTTCAAGCAAACAAAACAATTTTCCTTCAATGTTCCCCCCCCCCCCCCCCCTTTTCAAACAATGTAATCCCCACATTCATTTACTCTAAACATTTGAGAATTTCATCATTCAAACAATCATTAATCTAAGCAAGGGATCCAAGTTACACACAAAAGGAAGATCACCCAATTTAAACAATTGCCTTCCTCACAAGGGCATTTAACATTTCACTCAATCGCTCAATTTTTGTCTAGGCCATCAACTTTTCACTCAATTCACATTTCAAGAGCACTTCCCATGAATTTGATTTTCATATCAATCAAGGTTCCCACGAAAACATGCATGCAACATCAAAAGGTCTTTTAAAGGTTGTAATGGGGCCTGGCTAAGGGTAGGATATACAAAGGTACTGGGCTTAAGTCCCTAGGAACTAAGAGAGCATGAAACTTTTTACACTTTGAATTTTCACTCAAATTCCTTTTTTCCATTTTTCTTTATGCTTTTGGGCGACTACAGCCTTTTCCTTTAATACCCTTTTTTGACATTTTTGTTCTTTTTATTTCCCTTTTTTTCTTTTTTTTTTCTTTTGGCTCCAACCTTTTTATTTTTTTTTCTTTTTCTCACCCCAGAATGACATGTCACATCCTTGTAGCCACCCCAAACTTAGTTTCTTACAAACCTTCTCTTGCTAAGCATCCATGCTCTCCTAATCCTAAGATCGGGTTAACATGGTTTTTCCAGATTTTAGGCTCATAACATAGGGTTATCAAGAAACAATAGGCTTATTAGGCTCAATGGGGCTAACTAGGGAACATGCATTAGGGACTGGTTCTTTTCAGGCCAAGTAGTTAGTTCAAAGAAAATCTGCCTAAATCATCTGATGCAATCACATAAGCATGCAAACCAAGAAGAAATTCAAGCAAATTCGGGAAAGTGCAACTTGAAAGTGATTCACACAGTTAAAAACATGTTGGAGGCTCAAATCCTCACCCGGACATTTTGCAACTGTTTGACCGAGATACAATCCCTAGTGTGTGCATCCCTTCACCCCAAACTTATCATGAATCTTGCAATCATAACAAAATATCTCAAAGTTCAATTTTCAATTTTTCACATGGGGATCAAATTTTCAAATTTTAAAACCTAGGGGGAATCATCACATAAATCATGCAATCAATTTTTTGCTAAATCGACAAAATCCACCAAGCTTGCCGTTACAACACTCACACACATGCTCTTGAGCTTCTCAAATTATTCAAGAGCTAAAAGAAAACAAAACAAAACACAAGCAAGGAAACGATAATTAAAAAGAAGAGGGTTTAGGGAAACTCATGGAGGTGGTTCCACCGGGATCCCGTTGTCTGTGATACAGCGGCCACAGGATGCTCAAATTGCAATATGATCCTCCCGGATCCCATGGCATGCAACATAAGTATGGAAGTGGGCACTTGACAGTTATGGTGACCTCGCCAAGTGCGGTGGACTTCTCACTCCCTCTTCGGTCAAAGATGACCTCCTTGTCAACAAAGTCCTCCCAATAAAAATGGGGTTCAACCTCTTGGACTGGCCATAGTGTCTTCATATCCAAGGGTGCAAAATCCAGTGGCTTGAACTCCATCGCTGGTGGTTCCACAGGGGGAGGTGGCAAATACGTAGAGAGGGTCGCTGGTGCTGCTTCAACTTCTGCACGATTTTCATTCACTGCACTGACAAATCCATCACCTGCTATACATGCAGAAATCTCAGTACACACCAAACAAAGGTTAGTGTTAGTACAGTCAGTACATATAGTACAACAAACTGAATCAGAAAAGGCTTGAATGTCTGGAAATTCAACATACAGTTCATCAGTAATAGTGTTCTTGACATCATTATCAAAATCATGTTCAAAAGAAGTATTGTCAAGAACAACTAATTGTGAATCTGTATGTTCTTCAAGGAGACGTTGAGTTTGCAGTGTAGCCGAGGTGGGGGCAATGTGACCAATTTGAGTGGCCAACTTCTGAAAACCAGCTTCTATCCTCTGTTGGCTTTGATCAATTTGAGCGGCAAAATCTTGAAAACTTGCTTCTGTCCTCTGTTGGGATTGAAGATTGTGTTCTGCCATCTGTTGCACCAATCCCTCCAGACTAGTTGGACTAGTGTGGGGTCAGGCTGATATTGCTGCTCGCGTACAGTCATTTGATCTACTAAAGGAGCTATCTCATCCAAGATGCCCTGTCCTCCACCATGTTGGTCAGAATAATTGTTCACTCCGTTCATGCCAAAACTACTACTAAACTCATAATCACCAATGAAGTTAGGATAATATATGCATGATGGCTCATAATCAACATAAGGCACATAATTTTGCCTATAATTATCCATGGGAAGTATTAGGATTCATAATCAGACAAAGCAGCCATAACTAATTCAGCAATGCAATTTTTTTTCCCGTTAATAACAACAAGAGTCCCCGGCAACGACACCAATTTTGACACGCTGTCGTGCACGCGTCAAAAAGCGAGTGGCTTAAAAATATGTAGCTAGGGAGCGACAACTCGAGTATCGTCTCACAAGGACTCTTGGGTTGTTATTAACACAAAATCAGTTTTGGGGGGGTGGGGGGGGGGGGGGGGGGGGGGGGTGGAATTAAAGATGTAATTAAGAAAACAGTTAGAAAACAATATAAATTAAATGAACACCAATAAGCTAAAAATGATTAACCTATTGTTCTCGGTTTACCACTATCATTGGTTCACATAATTCCAGGTCCTAAGTGGTTCTAAACCCTTTCCGTTTGTAGCAGCAATTAACAAGCGAAATTGACACTACGAGATATATGTTCCTAATTTCCGAATAAAGCAAACGGGGTGAAGCCCTCGTGAATTAAGCAAACACGAATGAACACACGCGAATTAAGCAAACGCGATTAAGTATAGGAACACACAATCATCGAAACAAATCAATACTAATTCTATACAATCCTGAATTAAGCAAACAGAACATATAGAACAAATATTGAAAGAGAGTAGCAATGAGTTTAGGAATTACAGAACCTCAAATGTATCGGAAACCAATCACAGCAGATCAATCCAAGGAGATTAGTTCTCATTAACAACTATGACAAAAACCCTAAACCTAATTCGCAGCTGTCTAATCAAAAAATAATAGAAGATGATGAGAAGATGATCAGTTTTGCCCTAAAACAGACTATAACTACAGATTCTGGTTGCGCTCGCTCGCGAGACGAAACATGATTCGCGAGGCGAATCTTATAAACAGATCTTCAGTGTTTGGATTTCTCGCGGGGCGAGACATGATTCGCGAGGCAAGACAGAGAGGATGACTGTTGCTGCTCATGCTGGTCTTCAGGCTCACGAGGCGAGTAGCCTCTCGCGAGGCGAATCCTCCCAGAATTGCTTTTCTTATTTACCTGAAAACAGGAAATGGCAGTAAGTGATTTATTTGACTCAAAATTAACTAAATTAACCTAAAACTACTTTAGCGACTCAAAATGTTGCTTGAAGACAATCAAGTCTAATTTGGGCGAAAACGAGATTAAACTCGAATAAAACCTATGGTCTTACTAGTTAAAAACTAGTCGAGCCAGAGGCTGATCACCAACCAAGTTGAGCTATTTTCCTTTCCACAATAAACCAGGACAACATAAGAGTTACCACCTGACAGCAGCGAAAACAATACAGAAAAAACAAAGCAATCCAGCATATCCACAGGCCCAAGTTATTACACGCAAGACAGCATGCAAATTATAGGTGAAATGCACCAATCAAAGTAACAATAATTGCATCCTTTGCCTCTAAATTGGAACCATGTCCAAGCTCTAAATTTAACAAGTTCCAGCAAGTGAAGTACATCCAAATTCTCTTGGTTGAAGATGACACCATTTCTTGCAAGCTAAATTGTCCAAATTGTGGAAACCAAGTTACCATCCATAATTTTTTCATACCTTTCCCTCTGACCATGCCCCTATGGGATAGGTAATGAGCTTTTCCAACTGCTAGCAAGACTACCTCAAAACCTGCCCAACTGTAAACTGACTTCCATAGAATTGCAGACTTGCTACAGCAAAGTAACAGATGGTTAATTGTCTCCATCCCTTCATCACATAAAGCACATTTTTTCCCTTCCTCATCTATGATGATGTTCCTCTTCCAGAGTTTCACTCTTGTAGGAGCTCTGTCCAATAAAGCCAGCCAGCCGAATGCAAGTATCTTGGAGGGGATTATATGAATCCAGAATTTGTTCCAAAAAACATCCACTGTAGGTCTGTTTGGATCCTCCAGAAGCATTAACTTTTTAGAATTTCCATAATAAGCAGATTTGCAAGAATAAATTCCATCTTTGTTTAGCTTAAACCGCCAAGTATCCAGTACATCTCTCTTCAAAATCACACTTGATAGAATCCAGTTCAGTTGTTGTAACAAGATTTCTTCCCAAGCAAACAATCTTCTTCTCCAATGTAGGTTCCAACACCAGGAGTTATCCTCCCAAACCCCCATTTCAGACACCTTTGCCTCCTTGGATGTTGACATAGAATAGAGCCTTGGGAATTTCAATTTAAGACACAGTATCCGCCCAAGGCACATTCCCAAAACTCACATTGCTTCCATCACCCACCTGTTTAAAAATTGCTTCAGTAAACCATCCAGAAGGAACCTGCACTTGCCCATCAATGCTGCAAATATCTCTCCACCAAAATGATGAGGTAGCTGCTGGCCGATTGGACAATAAATCAAGGAAGCTCGAATTCCTTAGGCCGTATCTAAAATCCAGCACCTCAAACCACAAAGAGTGTTCCCCTCTAGCTATTCTCCATAGCCATTTGCCCAATAAAGATAAATTGAATAACCAAATGTATTTTATCCCTAGCCCTCCGCTTGTTTTTGGCTTGCACACCTCACTCCATTTGACCCAAGCCATTCTTTTCCTTTCGCAATTGCCTCCCCATAAGAATTTTTTTTGGATAGATGTTATCTCCTTGACCACCCTTTTTGGAGCTTTCATGAAAGATAAGAAATAGATTGGAAGGTTAGAGAGTACCGAATTTATAAGCATGATCCTTCCTCCAAGAGATAATTTCCTCCTTTTCCAGCTCGACAATCTTGTTTTTAGCCTATCAACCGTAGGTTGCCAAGTCCTTGCATGTCTTGGGTTTCTTCCAATCGGGATGCCTAAGTACGTGAACGGAACCTCACCAATTTTGCAATTCAAAAACAGGGCAACGACTTGTAGGAAGTGTTCCTCCACATTGATGCCTATAATTTTGCTCTTTCGGAAATTTATCTTTAGGCCCGACACTAACTCGAAGCACCTAAGAATGGATTTCATGACCCACACATTTTGTTCAGAGGCTTCACCAACTATCAGAGAGTCGTCCGCATATTGTAGATGGGAAATCACTACATCCTCCTCTCCAAACATAAATACCTTGAACAGCCCCTCCTCGACCGCTTTATAGGTAACAAAACTTTTCACCATGGATTAGATTTCAATATGAAATCAATGGTCTAGAGATAGGGCACCACGTGCACACCCCAACTTTCTAGGTGCATCCATAAAACTCTCACCGATATTGTAGTCCTCATATCACACTTATTGATTGTCTGGTAGGCGTAAACAATACCACTTGCACATTTGACTTCTCCTATGGATTCATTGACAATATGGTAATTGGTCCTCGTTCCACATCTATCGTCACAAATAATAGGTAACCACAACAACTCAAATACCTCAATCAACACCCTATGAATTTCATGATACAAAACACTAACATTTCCTATCTCCGCAAACGTCCTATTTACCAAGGTGTAGGGCTAGGCAACTGGCAAGTTTAGTCGGTTTCCGACTGAAAAAGTCCAATCCAAGGAAAACCAAGGAGGATAATACCTAGCCCATTCCCGCCCGTTTCTACCATCAACTTGAATACCAAATACAAGAGCGGATCTCATTGGATCTGCAACTACCAAGCAGTAAGAACCAAGCGCCTGACTAGATCTGGCGCAAAGGAACAACTAGCAGCAGGAAGAACCAAGCGACGAACCAGAACAAACTGGCATGGTTGCAGATCAAAGAATGCTTCTTCTTCTTTGGTAGATCTGAGAGGAAGATGCGAGGATGGTGGCAGATCTGAGGGCGGCGCACCACACATGTTACGAAGAAGATGATCGGAGGGGTGGAAGACGAGTTACGACGAGGGGAGTGGGTTTGCGGCGGTGAAGGGAGGGAGACTCGGGGTGCGTCGACTACTGTACTGGAGGGTGTGGATATATGCCTTGACATGTACTTTAGTTTTGATTAATGGCAAAAAGAAAAGTCGGACGGACTAAATTGCAAAAGGCGGTAGAAGGCCAAACAATCAATACAAGACGTGTTAAGGGATTTTCTTTATTGTATTGTTTGTTTTAGAACTTATGTGAATGGTTCATATTGCTCTCAAATTAAATTGATCACACTAACACATAAATGAGTTTTCCAAATTAAACTTAAATGGGTTTTATCTTAAATTAAATAAGTAATTATTTTCAGCCATCAAGTTTTCAAATTCAAATTTTGAAACAAGTCAAAATCAATTATACCAATCGATTATCTTTAGAATAAATAGCTCTTAATGTGCTTTTATGAGTAATCATGTTTAAAGTTGTTAAGAATTTGAATCAGTTGATTTTGGAATGTTGTAATCGATTACCCTAATCGATTATCTATAGCAGAACATGTTTTTAATTAACTTAAATGGCTGTAAAGAGTTTTAATGAGTATTAATTATTTTTTAGTTGTTGATTTTTTGAATTTGAACTTGAATAATCGATTATAAATATTTTAGAATCGATTATGATCTTTTGAATTACAAGACAGAGAGTTGCTAATCGATTTTGATAATCGATTATATACATTTTCAGTTCGCAAGATTTTAAATAGTACATATAATCGATTAGTGTAATCGATTATGATGTGACTATCTCAAGAAGCGCCTTTCAATTTGAGTTAAAATAATCAATTATACATTTTAAATAATTGATTACTGCGTGATAAAAATGAGTTTTGAAGAAGGTTTGACCTAATCTTCAGAGGTTCTATTTTAAGGACTCTTAGAGACGAGCACCAAATCCTTATTATTCTGAACTGTGTTTTCTCTCTTGAATAGCAAGGGGCTCTGACTTGCTTCAAGTGTGGAGGCCCACAAATGTTCAGTAACTGCCCTTTGTTGCAGAATGTTGTCTGCTACCAATGTGGACAAACAAGACATATGGCAAGATCTTGTCCTCAGAATAATGTAGTTGGAAACTCAACTCCGCAGCAAGGCAAAAGAGCCCAAGAAGGAGGAAAACCTCAAGTTAGTGGAAGAGTGTTAGTTGTGAGAGGGTCCCAGTCTTCTCGAAATCCTGCTCTGATACAAGGTAAGAGCCTAATGTTTGGGAGCTCTTATCTGTTTTGTTTGATTCGGGGGCTACACATTCTTTTATATCTTTAGAGTGCATGAATCATCTTAAATTTCCCGTTTCATCCTTACCCTATGAATTGACGGTTTCTTCCCCTACGGTGATTCCTTAACAACCTTATTTGTTTGTCGAAACTGCCATTTTGTCTTAGAAAATAGATAATTTCTTGTATACCTTATCTGCTTTCCTATGCAGCAGATTGATGTTATCTTAGGCATGGATTGGCTTTCAGCTAGCCATGTTGTGTTGGACCTCTCAGAAAACCCTTCGCTTTTTGGACCAATCTGGATTATTGCATGCCAGTGACAATGGTTCGGGAGAAGGACGATCGAGAGACTATGTAGTGATGAATTCTCTGGAAGCCATGGAGTTTCCAAAGCCGAATGTGCTGTCTGTTGTATGCCAGTTCCCAGAAGTTTTCCCGGGTGATGTTTCAGGATTGCCACCCAATAGAAATATAGAGTATACCATCAATATCATACTAGCACTAGTGGAAAATATACATTAGACGGTAAAGGTTTATGTCAGTTAACCAAAATCTAGACGTTAAAAAGGGGGCGGTGGCAGTTTTGTAATTATCAGACTTCATTAATTCAATTTTAACGTCAGTTGTTTTAAGGACTGACGTTAAAAGTGAAGTGACTCACTTTTAACGTCAGTTCAATAAACAACTGACGTTAACAGTGAACGTTTTAACGCCAGTTCTTTATAGAACTGACGTTAAAAGTGAGTCATTTCACTTTTAACGTCAGTCCTTACATCAACAGACGTTAAAGGTTATTTTAATAATTTTTTATCTATTATACGTACCCTTTCGCATTGCCTTCCTCAAAGTTTCAGTTTCACAATTGCTTTGATGTTTTGTGTTTCTGTTTTGAAAACTAAAATATATGTGCGAAGTATAAGTTGAATCAATAACCCAAACCGGATCTCATTCATGAAGTGTAATACAGACTAATACAGAAGATTGAAAGGGTTTAAAATCCTATAAAAAGTTACATTGAAAGGGTTTAAAATCCTATAAAAAGTTACATTGAAAGGGTTTAAAATCCTAAACATTAAAGCTACATCCCATCAGAGAGTTTTATGAAATATGCCAAAGGGAAAACTATACTCCGAAGACCTCAGAAAACCGGGGGGCATGAGAGAGCTCAAGAGAGGCAAAAACAGGTGCACTAGATCTATTTCAAGCAAAGGTAGTGGTTCCAGAGACTTCCATGACGGTCACTTGCTGCCAAAGCTGAGGTTTTGGAACTGTGACGCCCGAGCACCTGATTTGCCCTCCAGCAGCTGATTCTCCGGAAGGTGATAAGGTGAGCAACTCACATAATGTAGTTTACTCAAACTTATCACCCATGTAATGTGATTTACTCAAACTCAGAAGTTGTTTGACCATTAAGACAAAGACCTTTGAGTCTAGGAATAGGAAGAAAGAGTGATGAAGTTAATCTCCACGGCAGAGCCATATTGTGAAGCAGAAAATTAAAAGGATGGAAGGAAGCTATTTATAGGAGCAGGGGATGAAGTTACTAAGCTATTATGATTTTCTTGAAAACTTAATGCTCATTAAGAGGATTAAGTTACAAGGTGCATGGGTAAGTAGCACAGTAGTCAAAGGAATGAATGTTTTTGCAGATATCTATACACTTTTAACGCCAGTTGTTTAAAAAAACTGACATTTAAAGTGTTTTTAAAATAAAAAATATTTATTGTTAACGTCAGTTTTTTATACAACTGACGTTAAAAGTTTGATTTTTACTTCAGTTAAATAAATAGCTGACGTAAATAATCCTATATATTATAAACGTGCAGAATGAATATTGGAAATAATGTAATTAATATACGGGAACTTGGCAGTCATAAATTAAGTTGACGTTAAAAATGAGGTGGCGGCAGTTTGTAAATATTAAATCACTATTTGCGTCAGTTCTATAAATAACTGACATAAATAATTATGAAACTCATTTCATTGGTTGTAATGTCCTTGTTGTCCCTCTTAACGCAGATCACTCCAAATAGTACTGCAGTTTATTTATAAACCTTTTTTTTATACAAGTTTATTTTTAATTTTTATTAATTAGCTTGAATTAGTAAACAAATTCTTGTTCAAATTAAAATAAATAAACACTTAACATAAAACAAGTTATATGTATAATCAAATCGTATGACATTGAAGCGATTCATAAGTTAAAATTACATGATTAAAAGATAAAAAATTTCTGCAACATAGCCCTAAAATATAAAAAAGTTTCTACATCAACATCATTTTCTTCTAAGTCCTGTCATCAGAAACTCCAATGGATGCATCACCTCCCTCACTTGAATTCCATGATGCAAAGTAAATCCTCAGTCACTAGCAGCGAAAGCAAAGTGAAATGGATCTTTGCATCTTTCTTCTTCAGTGGAATTCCTTGATGCATCATCTTGAATCCACAATCACTTGCTTCCAAAGCAAAGTGAAAGGGACGACGGGGATGAAATAAAGTGAGAGAATCACATTACATGATTCACCCAACCTTAATATCCATGTAATGTGATTTACTCAAACTCAGAAGTTGTTTGACCATTATGACAAAGATCTTTGAGTCTAGGAATAGGAAGAAAGAGTGATGAAGTTAGTCTCCATGACAGAGCCATATTGTGAAGCAGAAAAATTAAAAGGATGGAAGGAAGCTATTTATAGGAGCAGTGGATGAAGTTACTAAGCTATTCTGATTTTCTTGAAAACTTATCTATAAACTTAATGCTCATTAAGTGGATTAGGTACAAGGTGAATGGGTAAGTAGCACAGTAGTCAAAGGAATGAATGTTTTTTCAGAAACTAATAAACTTTTAACGTTCGTTGTGTAATACAACTGACGTAAGAAGTGTGAGTGTTTTTAACGTCAGTTTCTTAATACAACTGACGTTAAATATATGACCTTTAACGTCAGTTTTTACTACCAACTGACGTAAGAAGTGTGAGTGTTTTTAACGTCAGTTTCTTAAGACAACTGACGTTAAATATATGACCTTTAACGTCAGGTTTTACTAACAACTGACGTAAAATGTTGTTTTATTTTAATTATAACGTTTACACCAGCGCGCCTTCTGTACTTCTCTGTACGTCTCTTTTCATCTCGCTCAACCCTCACTCTCGCTCTCACTATGCCCTAATCGCGAGCTCATCTCCACCGCAACCACCACGAGGGCTTCTTCGCCACCACCGTGAGGTACACTCTTAACCCCTAACTCTGTCTTTCCCGCTCATTCTTTGCAATAACTTGACATCTCTCTTCCCCCTTCCCGCGCACTAACTCTCCTTGTCCATCTGCTGTCAGTAACCACATTGAACGTTGGCCACCACTCGAGCTTCCCCCCCACCACCACGCGAGCGCCTATTTCTGGTGATTCTTTAGGGCACATTTTTTTATTTTTGGTTTTGAGTGCATGCATGTTGCTCTGCTGGTTGAAACTGTAGTCTCAGTAGTTGAAACTTGAAACTGTGAGTTTGAGTTGTTTGGAATGTCTCTATTTTTGGTTTTGAGTGTATATTGAAATTGTAGTCTCAGTAGTTGTAACTTTAAACCGTGAGTCTATTTTTGGTTTTGAGTGTATATTGAAACTGTAGTCTCAGTAGTTGTAACTTTAAACCGTGAGTTTGAGTTGTTTGGAATGTCTCTATTTTTGGTTTTGAGTGCATGTTGCTCTGCTGGTTGATCTGTCACGGCCGTGATGCTCATCACGTCTAGGCCGTGATCAGTTCTGCCTATGAGGGTCTGGTTCAGTTGGCACGTTACGGCCGTGATGTCCATCACGGCCAGGTCGTGACCAGTGCTTGGCAATCTTCAAAAACTATAGTTTTCAATCTCCCGTATTGTCCTTATATTGGATATATAGATGTTTTGTATATCTACAAGACCTATCTAGTTATTTTTATTTATACTTCTGTATTTATTTTGAGTTATAACCTATGTTAATACATATATATTGTTTCTGAACAGGCATACATATGGATCAGTCGGATAGCCCACATGCACGGGAGGACACTGTGGGGGTTTCGTAGGACCCGATCACGCCTACGCCTGATTCTAGTGTAAGTTTACATGTTATATACTATCTTTACTCCTTCTTTTTAATGTAAGTTTATAATGTTACAACCCTCTATTTTATCATTTTTTTTGTCCATACAGACATCACAGGCTCATAGGAAACGGGGTAGAGGAGCCACTTCGTTGAAGAAACTAGAGAAGGACAGGTAAAGCGGACAGAAGCTTGAGTTCTCCTTCGATGCTAATCTAAATGCCCAGGGACCCCGTGCTAAAGAATTTAATAAGTGAGTGTTTCTACAAGCGAAGCAGCACATAAGCATCAACTACAACCACTGGAATGACGTTCCACAGAACGTTAAGGATCAGATTTGGGAGGCTATCACGGTATTTTACCTTTACATTCGTTTGATTTACATTATTAGATAATTATCCGAGTTATAATCCATCCAGTTGTTATGTATTTAATGTGTAGGTAGCTTGGACTGTGCCAAATGACGAGGATCATCGTCATAAATGTATGAAAATGGCATCAAAGCATTGGAATGGGTTCAAGCATGATCTTACCAGGTACTATGTATCTGGGAAGAAGTGGCTTGATAAAATGTTCTCGGATTATCCCTGGATTGATCAAGATACTTGGGATATGTTTGCCAGGAGTCAACAGGATGGAGAATTTCAGGTTGGTTTGATTAAGTTAATTTTGTATGCTTATTATAGATCATTTAACTGTATTTAATTATGTGTTTTTGTTTGAATAGGCTAAGGCAAATAAGGGTCGGCAGAATCAGGCGAAGAACATCCACTGCCACACCATGTCTCAGGGTGGGTACCAGACTCGGATCGAGCAGATGATGGCGGATAGGCTGAGGGCGAAGCAGGAAGAGCACTCTGCTAGGATTGAAAGAGTAGAGGTGCCTGAGGGCACACCATCAAGTCCTCCGTCGGACATCGACCGCGAGGATGTCTGGTTAGCCGACCGCATGACAAAGACGGGATCTTTTAAAGTTGATGCCACTCGCGAAGTGACAGATAAGATTGTAAGTAAATAATTAACTTGATTTCAATTGATATTTGTATAGATATTTGCAACACTTTTCACTTGCACGTTTTTTCATTTTTTTTCATTGTAGATGGATCTTAAAGCACAATCCTCCCAGGGCGCATTCGTCCCTTCTGGACGGCAGGACGTCTTGATGACTGCTCTAGGCAAGAAAGACCATCCTGGTCGGGTTCTCGGTGTTCCTGGGAACGTGACCATCAAAGAATATTATGGCAAGTCTGCTTCACGAAAGCCGGTGGTCAATGAAGCATCAATTTTGGCTGACATTACTCAGCACCTCATGTCCAACCCAGCTATTACAACACATCTGATGCAAGGCTTAATATCTAACCCAGAATTCAAGCAGGCGCTTGCCAGAGAGCTTTCCTCCGTTGGTAAATCCCAGGACACCGTAGGGCATGCCAACCCTTCACATGTGAGCACAAAAGAGAGTTTTAGTAGGGCACATGTGGAGGACGATGAGTTGGCAACTAGGGAGCGGGAGTTGGAAGTCCAGCGCCACGAGCATGAGTTGGAAATGAAAAGGCGTGAGCTTGAGTTGGACTCCAAACGACGTGAGCTCGAAATGTTAACAAAGGTATTTATTCATTATTAATGTCCAAATTAGTCAAATAATTACTTGTGTTTTTTTTAATTATCAACAACTTATCTATTTTATTTTTCCTAAACTGAAGGCCAAGTCGACGTTGGTGTCGCTGTCACCTATCACTCATTTGTTCTCACTTGGTGAGGATTATGCGATTGAGATTTTTGAATGTCCATTGGAGCACGATGGATGGGTGGCACGCCCAGATCAACGGATGATATTTACCTTCTGTGGTGACGATCTCGGGAACGCTTGCAGAAATAACGTCTGGTTGAGTAGCAATGTTTTCAGTCTCTGGTGCACGTAAGTTAATTTTAATTTTATAACTTATTTATTTTTTGTATTTTTCCATTTAATAATTTATTTTAATTTCAATATATATATTATGTAATTAACATCCACACCTTTTCATATCTTAGGTATCTCCATCGTCTTCAGCTTGATAAGGGCGTTGCATCAGTTTACGGCTTCTTAGATCCGTCAGTCCTTCTGCCCCAATTATTTGCTGGCGATGCATTGAGTAAATACATAGCGAACTTGTTGGGAGAAAATCGGAAAGAATTATATCCGGCTCCCTACTGTATGAATGACCATTGGCAGTTGTTGGTACTTCACCCGTCTAGGCATACTGTCATATTCTTCTGCTCTCTCCACCATGATCCGCCACCGAAGGTGGTGGAAGCTGTAAATAAGTAAGTAACTAATCTTAAATTTAATGTAAGTTTTAATATCAGTTGTTTTTAGTTTATTACACACATGATATATGAATTTGTTAATTGATCGACATGATTATTTGTTTATGATAGCGCGCTGAAGGCGAGTAGCATAAGTTGCGCCAACGGGAGAAGTAGGACTTCTAAGGCTAAAGCAAATCCTGTATGGAACATCCTCAAGGTTTGGTAGTTTATTTATCAAATAATTAATGTTATAATTACTAATTTATATGTATATTCAACTGACGTTGAAATTAATTTTGTTGCCAGTCTCGATTTCAAATTGACGGGTGGTCGTGCGGCTATTATGTGATGCTTCATATGCTGAACATAGTCTCCGCATCTATTACGGATGGATGGATTAAGGTAATATTTAAACAACTTGTTAAATTATATATTATAGTTTTGAAGATGACTTGCATTGATGTTATTGTTATTATTTGAACGTGTGTAGCCATTTAGCGACCAATCGCCTATTCAAGAAGATGAGTTAAGAGACTTGAGGATGCGCTTCGCTGAATTCTTCTTCAAGTATGCGGCTGAAAAATGAATTGACAAGATACCTCCGCAATACTTAGATAAATAGTTTTTTTGTTAGACTTTAGAAACTATGGAATAACATGTATATATATATATCCTTAGATTGGTAGTTTTGTTTTTTAGACATTGGAACTAAAATTTATTTATATATATATGGGTTTTGGTTTTAAGTCTCCCAATTGTTCCATTTTTCCTTTGCAATTCTGTAATGTGTTGATATTCTGTTTTACTGGGATATTTACTGAATGCAGGGATAGCTGAGGGGAGTGATATTTTAAAACTGAATTTAAAAAAAAAAATCTATTAACGTCAGTTGTATCAAACAACTGACGTTAATAGTATTTTATAAAATATACAGTACACTATTAACGTCAGTTGTAATAAACAACTGACGTTAAAATTAAAACTTTAACGTCAGTTCTTTATAACAATGGACGTTAGTTTTAACAAAATTAACGTCCGTTGTCTTAAAGAACTGACGTTAATAGTTTTATGTTTAACGTCAGTTGTTTAAAAAACTGACGTTAATTTTTAAAAAATTAACGTCAGTTGTGTTAAATAACTGACGTTAATAGTTTTATATTTAACGCCGGTTCTAAAATCGACGTTAAAATATTAACTATTAACGCCACCGTATTTACGCTACCAAGATTCGGACGTAAAAAATCAATTTTAACTGACGTAAAAAGCACTTATTGCACTAGTGTAGGGACCAGACTGATATCAATAGCACTATATTTAATGTCCCCAACAGAGTTGGCAGATATAAAGAAACAGCTTGATGATATTCTCAAGAAGGAGTTCAATAGACCAAGTGTTTCGCTGTAGGGAGCGCCGATTTTGTTTGTAGAGAAGAAGGATGGTAGTTCCTTTTTACATAATAATGAAAAGCTACTTGCCCTATCATTACATGTTTTGTTCTTTGTGATGTTGACTTGCTCCTATTAGTGGTAAATGGTTATCTGAATTTATATAATTTGCTAAGAGGATAAACAACCAAGTTTTTGAGGTGTTGTGGAACAATGTAGTTTCTAAAAAAATGATGAAATACCAAACTCAATCTAAGTCGTTTTTTCATAGGTATAGGATCAAGATTAGAGTGATTGATGTCCCTAGCTATCAGATACATAACTCGTTGGTGCACTGATTATCTCTGATTTGCATAATTTATTACTTAATTTTTTCCCACAATGAATAGTAACTTTCTGTTATCATGATGGCATGTGTTTCCCTTGATAATTGTTGTTTTATTTTGATTATTTTTTCCTATCGCAATCTATAACCTGGCTCATGGAATAAATGTTGTTCTTGAAGCAATGATTGCTAATACGAGTCCACAAGAAACCCAAATGGTTCTTTTGAGAAGGTCTCTCCATTGGTTCATAAAATTGTTATGCAAGTGTTGATTTCCTGTCATATATTTTAATATGTTGTGATGCTGATAATAATTTTACATGCTTAAGAATTAATTATAATTGCAGCAACAAGTAAGCCAACAAGAATCTCGAAAGGTTCTTTTGATAATGGCCTCTTCATTGGATTATAAAATTGTTATGTAAGTATTGATTTCCTGTCATATATTTTAATGTGTTGTTATGCTGATAATAATTAAACAGACTTAAGAATTAGCTATAGTTCGGCAAAAGTAAGGGACAAACGACACAAATTGATAAATGATATGGTGACTGAGCATTACATTGTTATTCCTATTAGTTGATTAATTTTAATTTTTTGACACAATATGTCGAACCTAATGAGTTTGGCATATGACTAGTTTTTAGCACCCGTGCAAATGCACAGGTATAAATCCCATTAAGTAAATTTCTTTCAAATTTTATAATATTGATAATATTAATAATTTTATAAAGAATAAATAATTTTATATTATTATAAAAAATATAAAGGCAACATGATGCGTACATTAATTTTGTAATGATAGTATAGAAATATTTATAGAATGAATATTTTTTAATAATAGATCACTATATAATTGTCAAACAATATAAAAATCTTTAAACTAATAGCATTTACAATTTAATTCTATTTTGGCGTGCTGCAAATTATTGTTATGAGTCTTGGTGCCAACCTAGTTGGGATGATTTCTCTTATTGTGATGCTTTTGCATGTTTTTTTCTTAATTTTTTATAACAAAATCGATAGGACAAAGTCTTCCAAGGGAAAATTTTCCCTGTATCACCATAATCATCTACAAAGAAGAAATCACCATTTTCATTTAACACAACATCCACAATCTCATCATATATCAATCTTTCTCCAAAATTTACTTTCCCAACAAGCTTGTCAATCATCTCATCTCTATCATATTCAAGTTCCTTAACAATATAAATATTGTGAAAATGCGGTAAATCTTCTCTACTGGGATCAAAAGTACAGATATCAAAAATATAACTAAGCCAAAATAAAAATAAGAATAAGAATTTATTAGCATGTCTATATAATGCGTATCACTATAGTTTCATATTCTAAAATTTTATATAAATGATGTTTATACTTAAAATCAGAGTATGAATCCTTCCTTTTTTTTTCTATAAATGCAATTAATTTTAAAAATTTATGGACTAATTTTTTTTATATTCTATTCATATTGTGGCAATTCATTGTTAATTTTTTTTATCATGATATAAGATTGTTAGTTATTATTAAATTATATGGTTAAATCATATTGTTACATTTTCAAGAGAAAAGAAAAAATAATATGATAATTTCTAAAATTAGTTAACTTGCACGATGAAAGAGAAGAAATAAATATCAAGAGAGAAGAAAAAAAGAAGAAGATAAATATATTTTCTAAAAATGATTAACTTACACATGAAAGGATAAGAAATAAATCAAATATTTTTTCAAGAGATGAGAAAAATAATAACATTATATAAAAATATAATTTTTAAAAATGGTTAACTTTCATGGGGAAAAGGGAGAATTAAATCCAATAGATTTTCAAGAGAGAAGAAAAATAATATGATAAATAAATAAATTTTCTAAAGGTGGTTAACTTGCACGAGAAAAGAGGAAAAATAAATCAAATAGATTTTCAACGTGCTTGCCATTCATCTCATCTCTATCACAGTTAAGTTCCCTAACGATATAAATATTGTGAAAATTTGATAAGTCTTGACTATTGGGATAAAAAATACATAGATCAAAAATACAATTAAGCCAAAATCAAAATCAAAATTTATTAGCATCTGTGATATATAGCAAGAAATTGTATTTATGCACAGTCACATAAAGCAAGAAAATAATAAAAAAAACCGGTAAAAAAAAACTTGGAGGGGAAATAATAAAAATGTTTATATTAATTGTAGATGAGAGAAAGATATCGAAAATTATGTTTCTAAATTTCGTTTGTAAAAATAATTTAATATATATAAATGTTATTTTTATAATATCTAAAAATTAAGTTTATTATATTAATTTCATATATATTAATTATAATATCATAAAATGAATCAACAACAACAACCAAGCCTTATCTCACTAGGTGGGGTTGGCTATGTGACACCCTAAACTCGGGTCATCACATGGTTACCCGTTTGCGGAAATAAAACTTTATTTGCTGGTTACTTTCGGAAAATAATGTTTTCTCAACGTTCATATTTTCAAAATATGGTGATAAATTTTTTTTTTCTTTTAACTTCACAACAATAACAACTTAATCAAATCACACTTAACAACACAATGTATATAAATCTTACAACTATACTGCCTCATATATTTTCGTACCTAAATCAACATCAGTTTTATCTTCAAAACATAATAGGACCTAAGCTGGTCGTGACTAACAGACACTACCGCTAATCGGAACAAAGACAAAGACGCTTTCAACTAGACAACCTTCTTCTTCGTGTAGGGATCATACCCCTTGTACGTCTCTGAGATGTGTTGTAAGGGTGAGACACCAATATAGGGATTTTACAAAATAACTAAATGCTCGCACAAAAGAAGGCACAAGTACAATTTCATGTTATAACCACATAAGCATCCCTACTATAGCATACAGTTTATCAATGGGTTTCACACCCCAAACATCAACTTTGGAAAATTATGCATGAGCACTTCAATACATCATCTAACTTTTCCTAATCTCATGAGATATCTCCAACATCCTAATGAGTTGATCAGACTCGATAGTTACAGGCACGCAGCCACAGACACGCAAATCAAAACCCATCTCACACTTTGTCCAACATCGAGGCACAGGTGATATCAACGTTGATGGGGCCTCATTGTCCACCCGGCACAATAAGAACATCTTTATGATCTACCATGACGCCGCATGGTAATCACTCATATAAAACCTATCACACACTGTCCAACATCGTGGCACAGGTGTTCACAACGTAGATAGGGCCTCATTGTCCACTAGGCACAATAAGAACATCGTTATGATCTACCATGACGCCGCATGGTAATCACTTGTTTGATCATGGCACGTCTGCCAAATGCATGCAATAAAAACCTTTTGTTCTCAACACTTTTCTTTGTGCTATATCTTTATTTGTCAAAGCTCTCAAAAGCTTTCGACCCATCATCGTTTTTAAACATCAAAACTCTCAAAAACTTTCATCTTATCATCGTTTTAAACATCAAATGCTCTCAAAAGCTTTCAACTTATCATCGTTTTCAACATCGAATGCTCTCAAAAGCATCATCGTTTTCAACCTCGAATGCTCTCAAAAGCATCATCGTTTTTAACATCGAATGCTCTCAAAAGCATCATCGTTTTCAACATCTTTACAACTTTTATTAACAACACAGGACCTCATAGTCCGAGTGCTCAATCACGAAGCCCTTAGACCGTTGCAATCAGTCTTAGGTTCGTGGTAATAGAAAACATCTCAAAACGTTTTAACTTATTTACGTAGATACCCAGTCTACAACACAACGAACCTTAATACCCCAACGTCTCGGTTATTAAGTTCCATATCATCGTTTTACATCGTTTTTGTCTGTGAAAAACAAATATAAAATAAGACAACGTCATAAGAACACTAGCATCCCGACATCTCGGTTACTAAGTTCTATATCGTCGCTAAGTAAAACTCATTTACAGAAAATCATTTCTACTTGAAAACTCTTTTACTGAAACTTCAGCTTTAAAAATTAAATCAATTCCGATTAAACCTCTTTTCAAAACCAGTACTGCTATTTTTAAACTTTCACCCTAAATAATTTCAAAACTTGCCATCGTTTATCATTTTCCAAGAAAATATTTCTAAAGTCAAACTTTGACTTTTTATTTTATATTATTATTTTATTATTTTATTATTTTTATTTTTATTTTTATTTTTATTTTTATTTTTATTTTTATAAAGTATTTTTTGAATATTAATTTCACAAAATAACTTTTCACAATATTTCGGAATTTCTTGCGTAAAAATTAGCAGTACTAAAAAAATTTCACGGTTACGCTCTCACCGTGACTCACAAATTTCTTTTACACTGATAAATTATTAAAATAATAATAGTTCTCAAAAACTCATTATTTTCCCAAAATAATATTTTCCACCATTATTATATTCCAACATTTCCCATAAAACGTTGAATATAATTTTCACAACTTATTAAATCTTTTATCTGATTAATCGGTTGTGCACTGACCACTGTCAGGCCTCTCAAACAACATTCAACATTCATCATCCAACAATATCATCATAATTATATCACCAGGCAGATCATGCATCATAGCAACATAATATACTACTGCAGATAATTAAATCAATTAAAAGCAGATAAATCACCGATACTCAGATAAACAACACAACGTAAGCCACATAAACAAATAATCACAACCACATATAAATCATATAAACCACACTACAAGCAAAGAGTTATTGAGAAAAATCCATCATGGCAAGCCCCCCTTACCTCTTGAAGATTGAACTAACCGTTCTCGTTAATCTCTCGATCCCGATCCGATTTTTCCTCTCCGTCAGCGTAAATCGGTTAACTCAGTTGTTTCCTTCAAACGAATTGCAACCAAAATAAATCAAATCAAACAACAACACACTTAAATCAATAGGGGTTAGGGTTCGGCTTTACCCAATTTTCTAGGTTAGGAAACTTAAAATTTGATTAACTTAGGGATTAATGATCCATAAGTTACTTAAGCATGATTAATCACTTAACCCAAGATTATGAACCAAGAACATGAACTAAAACTCATCTAGTTCCAAGAACTAGGGTTTCGGCCAAGGGCTGAGTTTGGAGTTAGAAATCTCTAAAATTTCTAAACTCTTGGATTTAATCAACATACAAAACCTAGAGTTAGATTCAAGTGTTACAAACAACTTTTGAATCATAAAACCAACAAGTGCTCATACCTAGGGTTTCGGTTTTGATGAGATCAATAGGTTAAAGTTTGATTTTTGATATTCTATATACTTGAATACAAGAACTATCAAGATATAATCATGAATCAAGGCATGAAATTGAAACAAAACCTAAGAACACAACTTTGACCTAGATTCGGCCATGACCAGAAATTAGGGAAAGAAATTTCACATGATCTTGTACTTTTAGATGATGAAAATAGAGATGATTATAAGATCATAGCAATTGGTTTCATGTCAAAAGGATTTTTCTAGAATTAGTTATGAATTTTTGAATCTAGCTTCAAGAACTTTAAACAAATGAAGAACATGTTGATCAAAGGCATAAACTCAAGAATCTTATGAAGAGAAAAGCTTAGAATAGCAAGATTAAGAGAGACTACCTCTTGATGATCAAAGAAAATGAGGATTTGGATGATGTTCTTCAAGGTTTTCTTATGGTGTTCTTAAGAAACTTAAGGGAGAAGATGAACATAGATAGGGTTTTAGAACAGTTTCAGTATTTTGGGTGGATCTCTCAACATACTTATCCGTTTTGGATGATCTTTATGTCGTTGGAAAGAAGAGAGAAAGATGGAAAACTTTCATGTTGAAAGTTGTTAGAGATTCAAAATAGAAACTGGTCAGAATTGCCAATCAAAATCTGGCGAATTATGAGCTCCAAAGAACATGAAAATGGAAAAATGCCTTAAGGAAGAAGATAACCTATTTAAATGAACAAAAAACCCAAACTTAAGGAAGAAGGCATTGGAGCCGTGAGGATGGGGCAAGGTTTGGTCAACTTGTTCAATGGCAATTGTTAGAAATTGTCATAAAAAGACAAGGGCATTTTGGTCATTTCATAAGAAAATTTAATGTTGCCATAAATGTGCCATTATGGCCATTTATGATAGGATAAACTCGTCATAAATGCTCGTCAAGTCGGTCAATCCAATGTCTCTGCTACATTGCCGACTTCCCGATTCATCTGACTCAGGCTCTGCCTAGAGACATCTCGACGTATAGGCCCGCAACAAATATAATATTTTAATTTTTTTACCAAAATTTTCAAAACTTCCAGTATCGTAGTAAATATGATAAAAATATTTTTCATCTCGTTCACGACTCAAAATTAGGTCTTCTGAGCAGTAAACTTTTCATCACATCAAGACGCAGAAAACAGCAGACCGGCTTCCGTCTGAGTTTTCAACCAAAAACTTCCCCGTAACCTTATAAAAATAAGTATAACAAGGAAATGAACTTGGTTTATCCAAAATCATTTTCTAAGTCTCGGATAAAAATATATATTTATATATTTATTACCGATATTACGAAGCAGCGAAAATCGGGGTGTTACAGGCTACATGGATCATACGACGCCACAATGTTCTATCATGAATCATGTTAATAGTTAAATTATTGGCCTCTAAATCTTTCTTAATAGTTTCTCCTATAGTTTTTCTTGGCCTATCTCTGCCTCTAGCGATTGGATTGCCCTCCACCTGGTCCATTTTCCTTACTACAGAATCTAAAGGTCTCCTCCATACATGCCCGAACCACCTAAGTCGAGATTCAACCATCTTTTCTACAATAGGTGCTACCCCAACTCTCTCTCAATTGCTATCATTCTTAATACTATCTCGTCTAGTTTTTCCACTCATTCAATGCAACATTCTCATCTCTGCTACATTGATTTTACTCTCGTGTTGATTTTTTACCGCCCAATACTTCGTCCCATACAACATCGCTAGTCTAATAGTTGTACGGTAAAATTTTCCATTTAACTTAAGAGGTACATTTTTATCACACAAAACACCCGAAGCCTTCCTCCATTCCGACCACCCTGATTGAATCCGATGGTTTACATCTCCCTCAATTTCTCAGTCATTTTGTATAATAGACCCAAGATATTTAAACCGTGTGACTTGTGGTATGTTGTGGTCTCCAACTTTCACCTCTAGGCTAGAGGTGTTTCGCCTTTTGCTAAACTTACATTCCATATACTCTGTCTTGCTTCTACTCAAACGGAAGCCATGTGCATCTAAAGCTTGTCTCCAAGTCTCCAACCTTCCATTTATTGTTAAGTCTCTAAAATGTTTGATATGCATTTCCCTAAATTTTGATGAAAACTAAACATTGGTTAATGATTTAATTAACCTTTATATTGGTTGCTAACCTATCTATTGAGTGTGCAGATTAAGAAATAGAATCATCCGTCCAACACTGTTTGAAGATTGAAGCTTTCGTCCATCGCAAATGTTTGAAGCGCACGTCCAAAACACAAGAGAAAGAAACCCGCGTCCAATAAAAATATCAGAAGGCCGCGTCCACTAAAAGTATCAGAAGGCCGCGTCCACTAAAAGTATCAGAAGTCCACTAAAAGTATCAAAAGGCCACGTCCACCACTAAAAGTATCAGAAGGTCGCGTCCACTAAAAGTATCAGAAGGCCGCGTCTACTAAAAACAACAGAAGGCCGCGTCTACTTAAAGTATCAGAATAGCGCGTCCATCAAAGTATCAGAAAAGCCCGTCCAGTGAGGTATCTGAATTATCCGTCCAATGACATGGCACATGGAGCTCATCCATCAAAGTATCAGAATAGCGCGTCCATTAAAGTATCAGAACAGCGCATCCATTAAGGTCAAATTGTATTCGTCCAATGACGTGGCAAGAGGCTCTCGTCCACTAGAGTAACTGAGACTCTCGTTCACTAGATTAACTGAGACTCTCGTCCACCAGACTGACTGAGGCTCTCGTCCAGTAAAGTAACAGAGGCTCTCGTCCACTAAAGGTGACAGAAGCTCTCGTCCACTAGAGTAACAGAAGTGCTCGTCCACTAAAGGTGACAGAAGCGCTCGTCCACTAGTCTTTGGACTTGCTGAGTCCTTAATATGGAGCTCGTCTACTAGCCCGAATGAAAACTCAAATGACTAGATAGACGTGATTATTTTCAAGATGGAAGCACTTATCTTATGAACGCAAATTCTTTAAAGATTATCAGAATCTTAGTTCAAGAACCAGAAAGAGACTTGAAGCATTCTCTCCTACTCAGTTTCACGATTATCAAGAAAAGTCAGAAGCTACTCTCTCAAGCAACCTTGGATAATCAGAACCAAAGACCAGTTAAAGAATGCTTCCAACGTGCTTTATTCCCTAGTACCTCTGGTCCTTACACAAAAAGGGAAGTGGACTCAGTAAAGTACAAAAAGCTCTCTGCACTGTGACACCCATACTCGGGTCATCACATGGCTACCCGTTTGCGGAAATAAAAACTTAATTTGCTGGTTGCTTTCGGAAAATAATGTTTTCTCAACGTTTATCTTTTCGAAATATGGTGATAAAATTTTTTCTTTTCAACATCGTCACAACAACGTTCACATAACCACACTTAGATATATACATATATATATCATACAACTATACTGCCTCATAAGTTTCACACTTAAACATTTATAATAGAAAGATTAGTCCCAAAACATAACTGAACTTAAACCTAAGCTGGTCAAAACACTACGACAAAAGAAACAGCATCAACATTTCTCGAACTACACCTCCTTCTTCTTCCAGACGCCATAGTCCTTAAGAGGTTCATCTGAATTTCACCACGTAGAACCCAGAAGAGAAACCACAAATAAAACATGCAAGAGTGAGAAACCGACAATTTGATCATAACACGAGAACCATATGTACGACACAACAAAACACATACAAACCTAGATCAGTTAATTTCTCATATTTAAATTGGAATACAATACAATATATCAAAGGGTCTCACACCCGAACATCGTCGTTTTTAAAATCTGAATGCCTGAACATTTCATATTCGTCGTCTAAAACTTCGTACTTAATCTCATGAGATATCCCAACCTCTTGATGAGTTGATCAGACTTGATTGCCACAGGCACACCGCCACAGGCACGCCCATCGCACACTGTCCAACATCGTGGCACAGTGATAACCTCATAGATGGGGTCTCATTGTCCAAACCCCGGGCACAATGAGGAACATCGTAGCATGATATACTTGACGCTGCAAGATAATCACTTGTAGAATCACAGCACGTCTGCCATATGCATGCAAGAAAACATTTGTTCTCGATATTTTTCTTTGTGTTATGTCTTTCTTTGTCAAAGCTCTCAAAAGCTTTTGACCAACCATAATTTAAACCTTTTTTAAAACTTCATTAAAACACAGGACCTCTAAGTCCGAGTGCTCAATCACAAACCCTAGACTGATGCCTCAAGCTTAGGTTCGTGGTAGTAGAAAACATCTAAAAAAAATGTTTTAACCTCTTTAAGTAGATACCCAATCTACAACATCACTAACCTTAGTACCCCGATATCTCGGTTACTAAGTTCTATATCATCTTTTAAGTCATTAAGTAAAACTCATTCACCTTAATTTCTTTCTACTTGTAATTCGTTTATAAAACGTCAAATCGTTTAAAACTCTTTTACTGAAATTTCAACTCTTTAAATCAATTCTGATTAAATTTTTCTTAAAATAAGTACTGCTGTTTTTCAACTTTCACTGTAAATAATTTCAAAACTTGTCGTTGTTTATCATTTTCCAAGAAAATGTTTTTAAAGTCAAACTTTGACTTTATTATTATTTTATTATATTATATTATTATTATTATTTTATTTTTATTTTTATAAATAAATTTCGAATATTAATTTCACAAAATAACTTTTTATAATATTATATAATTTCTTGCGTAAAAATCAATAGTACTAAAAAAATTTCACGGTTACGCTCTCACCGTGACTCCTAAATTACTTTTACACTAAAAAATCATTAAAATAATAATATTTCTCAAAACTCATTATTTTTCCAAAATAATATTTTCCACCTCTATTATATTCCAACATTTCCCATAGAACATTGAATATAATTCTTCATAGCTTATTAAATCTTTTATCTGATTAATCGGTTGTGCACTGACCAATGTCAGGCCTCACAAACAACATCCAACATCATTAAAATTATATCACCAGGCAGATCATGCATCATAACAATATACTATACTACTGCAAATAATTAAATAAATTATAAGCAGAGAAACAACCAAAACACAGATAAACAGCTAGAAACACATAGCCAAACAAAACAGACCAGACACCATAACCACATAAACAATGTATACAAACCACAAACATGGACATATGGTCATCCGAATAATCCGTCAGGTAACCCCTCTTACCTCTCGAAGATCCACAACAAGTTGAATTAAATTCGTCGGAAGCCGGAAACTCACGTACACCACTTTATACTTAACCTTCAACCATTGCAATCAAACAATCACAATTCAAGAAACTAAAAACATCCTAAAACCCTACTACATGGTCACGGCCTCTAGGGTTTTTGACTAACTAAAATTCCTAATCATGATTAAGTCATGGATTAATGATCCTTGATTAACCTAAATCATAGATTAGTGACTAAACAACTAAGTTTCAAACTCAAAACTTCCTAACTCTTTTATACAAGGATTCGGCCTCAACATGTTTATAGGGCTAGGGTTCTTAGTTTAATAAACCAACTTGGATTTATAAGGCATACATACTAACAGTTTGATTAACAAGATCATTAAGGAAAACTATGAACAAAAACTCAACAAATCTAACCACCTAGGGTTTCGGCCAACATAGGGATTTTTGAGTAAAGATTTTCATTTTAAGAAACTAACATAGATTAGAATGTGTAGACATACATGTCATATAGAATACATGATCATACATGACAACACATGAACAAAACTCTACCAAACCTACTTTACTAGATTCGGCCAAGGCTAGGTTTTTAGGAAAGAAATTGTTGATTACATCATGCTCTTGGATTTAGATAATATACATGATATCAAGAAGATAGAAAGTAGTTTCATCATCATTGGATTTTTCTAGAATTTATTATGATTTTTCAAAGTTCTAGGGTTAGAAACTTGAAAATGATGAACAACTATGAAACAAACTTTAAATCAAGAAACTTTCTAAAGAACATAGGCATGATTAAGGAAGAAGATTAGGATTTACCTCTTGAAGATCAAAGACAAAGGAAATCCAAGAAACTTGCTTCACAAATCTATCACTAAGAGACTTATGAACTTTAGGGTTTTGGAAACAAATGGCAAAAGAAACTAAGTGAAAAGTGAGAGTATGGTATTTATAGAGATTGCTTGCGCCACTATTGGAAGGATCTAGATGATGATGAGTTGTCTTGCTAAAGGATTCAAATGCAATTAAGTTCTAAGGACCACTTTGCAAAGATTCCATAAGTTGAAGGACTAGTTTGCAAATTGTCAAGAAAGTGTCATGATGATGATTTTGCCACATTAAATGCTAGCTTATCTTGACTTTGTTGTCTGAATTTATGAGTCAAAGATAGGTTAAGATAATTCAAGAATTTGAGAAGAATCAAGAACATTGTGGAAAAATCAAGGATGATGTAGGATAATGTAGAAAAATGTGGAACCTTGTGGAAAACTCTAGAAAATTGATTCAACAACAAATGAGGCAGCCATAAATCCTCATGGGCTTACGCATGGGCTGGGTAATTTTGGCCTTGGGTTCATTCTTGTGGGGCCCACTTGAAAATTTAAGCATTAGACTTAAGATAGGAAACTTATATAGTTTCAATTAGGCTTTATGGACTCAAACCATGAACTAGAAAATTTTGGGCTTCTAAGCCACGACCATTTGAGATTGGAAACAAGGATTCTAGCCCAATTCCCTTGAAAAAAACTTAAAAACTAATTTAAGGACAAAAGGGTAATTTACAGAAAGTTTAGGGGCTTAAGTGTAAAATTCCTAAATTTTCACTTTAACCATGAAAAACCTTCTAGACTTAAAAATATGATTCATACCCTTGAATCATCTCAAAATCCAAAGATAAACCCTCTATCTACTCTTAGAAACTCTAATTTCCCTTCCGTCGTCTACCCGATTACGTGTTTCGCTTGAAAAACGTAAATTATTTTTTTTTTTTTCTGAAATAAATCTAAAAATACATAATTGTAGAAAATAAAATACTAAACTTAAGTCTTTCGTTCACGAAGTAAAATTAGGTCTTTTGAGCAGTATTATTATACTGTCAATGGAATTCACGGGCCGGGTTTCGCCTGACCTTCCAACCTAAATTTTAATCGTCGCTTCCTACATTCAAGTAGGATTGATTGGTGAACTCCGTTTATTTAAAATAGTTTTCTAAAACTCTAATAAATTTATAAACATATTTATATGTATTACTGTTATTTAAAACAGTGAAATACAGAGTGTTACATGCACAACTTTGATATGGCTGTAGCACGATGAATAAAGTCATGATCCTTCATGTTAGAGTACAACCAACGACTCTATTGCATTAATGGGTGCTCATAACGACTCTATTGCATTTAATGAAGTTTTGCTTGAAGTCAACATCTGAGGAGATGTCTCTAACGGATCCTAAATGTTTGAAGACCATAAATACAGAAGTCATTGAAGATGAAGAACAAGAGAATACACACTGCATTAAAACGCCATTACTCTGCTCATTAATTCTTTTATTCTTTCATTATGTATTCTTCATACATTTGAAGTTATTACGCAGACTTTCCTAGACTTCACATTTAAACCACTCTCTAAGTGTTAGTGAAAGTTCTGCTTGTGAGAAGTTGTATTTTTACAAACCCAATCTCTCAAACAAACCTGAGTGAGCCTGAAGAGGCTAGGTGTGAAAACAATACTTGTCTTGAGCCTGAAAAGGCTAGGTGTGCAAATAATACTTGAGTCTGTAACCTTATCAGTTATAGTGGATAAATCTTGGTGCTGCCAAGGACTGGACGTAGCTCTTTGATTTGAAGAGTGAACCAGGATAAATCACCGTGTCAATCTTTCTTCCCTTAAACTCTTTAATTGCTTTAGTTTTCTTGCGTCTGTCAAGTGGTGTGATTGCAATAGTCACCCATCCATCCTGTATTATTCCACTCGTCCAAAGCTAGCTTTCTGTTTGTGAAAAGATTTCAGCTTTGCTTAAATTCTGATAAACACAATTCAACCCCCTTCTCATGTTTATAGTTGTCTATTTCATTTATATCCTCTCTCGACTCTCCAACTAGGACTATATCATCTGCGAAAAGCATGCATCGCGATGCTGCCTCTTGAATGTGCTATGTAAGTACATCCAGGACCAAGGTAAAAAGATAGGGGCTTAAAGCTGACCCTTGGTGCAGACCTATGGTTATTGGGAAATCTTCTGTGGCTCCACCCTGCATTCTCACACTAGTCATGGCCCCCTCGTACATATCCTTGATAGCTGGAATGTAGGTAATCTGAACACCTTTCTTTTCTAGGGCTTTCCATAAAACCTCTCTTGGCACCCTATCATACGCTTTCTTCAAATCAATGAAGGTCAAGTATAAATCTTTTTGATCCCTTCAATATTGTTCCATCACTCGTCGTAGCAAGTAAATTGCTTCCATGGTCGACTTCCCGGGCATAAAACCAAATTGGTCGTCGGTGATTTTGGTTTCTTTTCTTAGTCTCTGTTCAAGCACCATTTCCAATAGCTTCATAGTATGACTCATAAGTTAACCCCCCTATAATTTGCGCAATTTTGTATATCTCCCTTGTTCTTGTAAATTAGAACTAAAGTGTTTCTCCTCCATACGTTCGGAAATTTCTTTGACCTCATAATCTTGTTAAAAAACTTCGTGAGCCAACTAATGCCTCTATTTCCTAGACTCTTCCATACCTCCACAGGTATATTGTCTGGTCCAACTGCCTTACCACTATCCATCCTTAACTTAAAGCTTCTTTTACCTCATGCTCTTGGATTCTACGATAAAAAGTTTAATTTTGGTCATCCTCTCTGATGTCAAGCACCCGTGAGCATGATAAAACTTCAAATCCTTCATTAAATAACTTATGGAAATAATTCTTCCATCTATATTTAATATCTTGTTCCTTAACCAAAACTCTACCTTCTTCATCCTTAATACACTTCACTTGGTCCAAGTCTCTTATCTTTCTTTCCCTATTTTTAGCAAGCCTATAAATAGTTTTCTCTCCATCTTTGGTGCCTAAGGATTGGTATAACCCGTCAAAAGCTTTAGTTCTCGCTTCGCTCACTGCCTTCTTAGTCTCTTTTTTGGCCACCTTATAATGAAATCGGTAGAACAAAGTCTTTAAAAGGAAAGTTTTCCGACCATAACTATCTACAAATAAGAAACCACCATATTCATTTAACATAGCATCAACAGTCTCTTCATATATCAATCTTTGTTCAAAACTTACTTTCCTAAGACAATCAATGTGCTTGCCAATCCTCTCATCTCCATCACAGTCAAGTTCCCCAACAATATAAATATTGTGAAATTTTGATAAGTCTTGACTATTGGGATCAAAAGTACAACTAATCAAAAATAAAAAAAAATATCCAATTTATCAGCACCTCTTATATATAGCAAGAAAATGTGTTTATGCACAGCCATATATAGCAAGAAAATGAAAAAAAATAAAACTGGTAAAAAAAACATCATGTAAACATGGGCATCTTCTTTCATAGAAGCCTTAACTTGGTTGGTAGAGAGAAATCTTGGATCCTTAGACTCAACTGGCGTTCCAAAAACAATGGTCTTGTCAAACCAGTTTAAGAGGACATGGTTGGAAGATAACCAGTCCATACCAATAATAATATCAAGTTGTTTCAGGGGTAAGCTGTAACATCCTTTTTTTTATCTATATGTGAGACACCCCGTTGTGTCCTGGTGTTTTATTAGTTTAAAGCTTTCTTAATTAATTCCTTAATCGCTCGCTTAACGTGAAAAGACGTAAAAATTAAAAACTTAAGTTAAGGAGCATACAAACTTCAATTACTTAAAACTTCATACCATAATTATATTGTGAAAATAGCCATATGCCTTATACATATTACAGAACACTGTTCAGGGTATCCTCTCAGTGGGATCCCTCACAGGCATATACTTAAAAAAAAGTTGTACTTAGCAAAAAATATAAAACGTCTCACGAGACGAACCTGCCATAACTATCTAGACCCTATCACCATGGATCACAGCTCGTCCTCCCGCATCCGGTTCATAAGGAATCCCATCCAGCACCTCAGCAACCGGTTCCTCCATCGGATCTTCTCATACGATCACATGATAAAATAAATACACAATATAGAACACGGGGGATAAGAAATAGTTCTATCATCAAAAGCGGAAAAGAGTCATAGCATATAATACAATAAATGTCACAGACAATCAACATACATAACTAACAAATCATCCTCTAATTAATGTATCATCCTCTACCCTAATCTCATACAACTAAACTTTTATACCGACGTGGCCATCTCTATTCCTATCACGTTAGTCAGTAGTCCAGAACGGTCCAGTACCAATAACTTTCGAACGCATCAAAGACTAAATAAGTATTAGTCCAAAATGGTCCAGTGCCCAGAATATACGAACGCGTCAAGGAGTATCAGTCCAGAACGGTCCAGTGCCAAGAACCTTCGAACGCATTAAGAACTAAAAGAGTATTACGGTAGTCTACCTCGGCATCCATATCCGTAGGGTACTCACCCGCAATATCCGATATCCCAAAATAGTATATCCTGATCTCGTGTGTTCCACTCACACGACTGTGAATAACAATACATCTATATGAATCTCACCAACCCACATTAATAACATCCAAGTACCTTAACCTTCCATCAAAGCCTTAACACATATTCTATGTCACACTTCCTCTTTAAAATAATTAGTTTAGGCTAGGCACCTCTAAATCACCATTATCCTCACACCCAAACCAAAAATTATCTCTCGAACAATATATATATATATATATATATATACTTAAAATCCACTAAACACAATATTAAAACCAGATAGATCATCCATAACACAACATCAACAACATATTCCAATATCACCAAAATAACACAATATCAAGAATATTCAAACACTAAACATGCAGTGGAATACCTCAACCAGCGTATCACAATAAATTCAATAACATAAAGTCAAACATCATGAAATACTTAAAACCAACTTAATGTCGATAAACCTACAATCCCCGAATCAACATTGGTTTTAAAGAAACAATTTCCAACGTGATTTTGGTCTTGTCGATTACTCGACTTCTAGTAGGGTTTAGGTCACCCTGCACAATTATCATATAATCTACTACTTATCGATTCCGACGATAGGTTGATTCTTTCACCCACCTGATTGACGTGCACACTTTCTCGTAAAAGCTCCGAATGCGTCCACGCTACTGTCAAGAACCTCAACATGCTGTCCAACAACATCCACAAATCTGCCACCATCCATCCTTACACATCCACCGTTATGCTTTCCATCTCGATTACACGTACGAGTAACACAATTCACCGGAAACACCAAATACCAACCGAATCAAAAATAGGGTTTCAAATAAATAAATTTATTTGAATCAAGAAACAAAATCGATGGAAAAACTTACGAGAACAACGGCCGGACTTAGGAGAAATCGGATTCAAAATAAACTCATGAATCTTAGGGAAAAGCTACCAAAATAGGGCTACTGTTCGAGCTCTATTCCTCTGGACACAGCTTTGTTTATAAAAATGAATGGTGATAATGAAGAACTATCCTTCATAAACATTCTCACAAAGTTTCAACTCGATCTAACGGTTAACGAATCTCAGATCGCAATTCTATGGTGATAGGTTAGATGGTATCCAGGTTGAGTTTCTCACCTCCTAGGTCCACTGTCCGAGCTCAATATCTCATTATATGGAGCTTTGTTCCAAATTATGACCTTTGGATATGAAGAACCATAAGTCTTTAACCTTTTCTATAATTTGAGAATGATCCAACAGTTGAAGAGTGTTTGGCGACTCTCTCACTGAGACTGCTTCAACTAGGTTTCAAAGCTTCCAACAAAGGCTTCTTGTAACTATTGAGGTTTCTCTCTCAATTCTTCTCCTCTAATCCGAAGTAGTGGGTGATAAAGAGAGTTATAAAGATGAGGAAGATAACTAAGATCATAGAAGTGAGGGTTTACCACTGGATAATGAAAGAAAGTGAAAGAATGATCAAGTTGTGCAAGAACAACCATGGAGTTTTTGAAGAAAAAAGAAGAAGAAATGGAAAAGATGAAGTGAGAAATGTGGAGGGGGACTGCTGCTGCTACGGTTTGGGGGGTTTAAATAGGATAGATCTTAGGCTTTGTTTGGTTCCTTAGAGTCCAATTAATGGGTTTTGTGAATATTAAATAATATAAACTTAACCATAGTTAATAGTTAACTTAACTAGGGTTATGTTACCAACTTGGGTTAAAAAGTATGTGGCTCACAATTAATTTAGGTGTGTCTGATTTTGGGTCACATCTAATTAGTCATCCATGACTCATTGATCACATCCATTAGCGGTTCCCGGAAATCCCGTACACAACTCCGTCATTTACCTGATTTCAGTTTTTGATGGAAAAATGATGTAACGAAAGCAAAATGAAATAGGTATGATTTAGTATATATATGGCTGCACAAAATTGAGGAGATATGGGAGGTTTACAACCATGTAAAATGAGTGGTTAAGAGTGCTTAGATATGTCTTGTTAATAACCGTGAAAGCTTGGGAGTATTTTGGTCATTTTACCTAAAAGTCATGATTACTAGTATTTAATGCTCATAAATGCTTTATGACTCATCCTCCATGAGTCATTATGTATGACTCGTTGTCCCGATCTCTTGACGTGTCTCCGCAATTCCGTTTTCGACTCCGTTGATTTCCCGATTAGGGTTTCTGTCTGTTTTTCGATCGAAAATTTTCAAAATAATCAAACCCGTTGGAAATATGTTTTAAACATAAACCATTTCGTTAACGAGTCAAAATTAGGTTTTCTGATCATTAAAATCTTACTGTCAGTGAAAACACCGACTGTTTTCCATTCGAATTTTTACCAAAATTCGTCCGAATAAACAAAATATTTTATTTCTGATCAGAAATTTGGAAAGTAGGATTCCTCACGGACATAATATAAAAAATCTACAAATTTCAGTTTTGGGTCAAATTAGGGTTTTCCGCCGGTATAAAATTATACTGTCAGTAAAAACGCAGATCGATTTCCGTCTTAGTTTTAAACCCAAATTTTAATTAGAGTTTCCTACCATAGAGTAGGTTCTAGATATGATTTTGTTTTCTCCAAAAATCATTTCCTAGGTCTCAGATAAAAATATAAATAAATATATCTTTACCGTTAATACAGTGTATCCGAAAATCGGGGTGTTATAATACGTGGTATTACCGGTAATGATATATTTATTTATATTTTTTTATTTGAGACCTAGGAAATGATTTTGGATAAAACAGAATCATATTTATACTCTACCTTATGGTAGAGAGTTACGGTAAAAATTTGGATTTAAAACTTAGACGAAAACAGGTCTGCGTTTTTGCTGACATTATAATTTTATACCAGCAGAAACCCTAATTTGACCCAAAACTGAACGATTCTAGATTTTATCATTATTTCAGTGATAAAGCCTATTCTTAAAATTTTTGTACAAAAATAAAATATTGTATTTTGTTCGAGCGAATTTTGAAGAAAAACGGACAAAAACCTTAATCGGGTAAACAACGGAATCGGATAGGGATGTGCAGAGATACACAGGGAGATAGAACGGCGAGTCATCCATGATGACTCAAATGGTATGAGTCACCATGGTGAGTCATGATGGTGACTCACCTTCACCATAAATGCTCATAAATGCAAAACCTAAAATATCTAGATATTTATGTATTAACCTAACCTATGCTTAGTTAACTTCAACCATAGTTCATTTAAGGTTAACAAGGAAATTTCTTCTCCTCTTTTGCATGAAGTGCACGGCCACAATCCAGCCTACACACACATTTTCCTTTCACATTACACTTAGTTTCATTTCATAAAAAACCAAAGTTCTTTCCTAACCAAACATGGTTACTACCTAAGGTTATAACTAAGACAAAACCAAGTTGGCTTCTCCTTCCTCCTTGTGGTACATACATGGCCACACCCTCTAGACACACCTCCACCACACATTTCTTTCATAGCATGATGATTTATAAAATAGCTAGGTTATAATATAGTATTTTCTAACTTAACCTAATCAAGCTTTGGCTATCTCCCACCATGGTTCTCATTTAGCATTAACAAAGCCAATTATTTTCCTCATTGGACCCCTACCCTACACAGTCCAAACCCTTCTCCCTTCACTTGGTCATTTCATTCATCAACTTCACAAAATACACTAAGTCATTCTATTTGAAAAACCTAAGACTCCATTTGTGTAAAGCTTGAGTTTTTGACCATTTTTCTTCAAGTTCTTCATCAATTTTCTTCCTTTCAAGGTGAGGTTCCTCTTCCTCATCACCTTAGCTCCATTGATCATCCACTAATTTTCATTTTCATCAAGTTTTTCTCCATTTCAAGTTCTAGATCTAGTTTTTCAAAAATCTTGCAAAAATACTTAGAAAAATGTTTGATGAGTTATGATTCTTGTTTTCATCTCTCTTATACCTATACTTTCATTATCCAAGAGCCTAGAATCAAAAGAAAATCCTAGCCCTATTTCCTCCTCTTGGCTGAATCTATATATATGTAGGCTAAATGAGTTTTCTTCAAATTTTTACTTGGATGATGATGGTTATAAGCTATCTAAGACTTTTATATTCTAGATCCAAGAGTATGTGAGCAAAAGAAATTTCCTCCCTAAATTTTTGGTGTCTTGGTCAAAACCCTAGCATATGGGTTAAATGAATTTTGTTTTCAATTTTTGAATTGTAACAATTTCTCCATGCTATCTAAGACCCTAGAAACTAGTATCCAAAAGATTTAAATGAAAAAAGAACCCTAGCCCTATTTTGAACTCCTTGGCTGAACCCTCCTAGTTCTTAGGTACTCCCAGAATTATGAAAATGGGAGGCAACCCAACAAAGAAGTAAAATCAAGAAAGGTTTATGTTCCGAAGGCTAAACCAAACCCTGTAGATATTGTTATGGATAATCAAAGGACTAAGAATCATAAAGAAAATCTTGGTGATGGGAATCAGGTTGCTGTTAATGGCAATAAGGATAACGAGGCCGGTCCTAATGATGCTCAGAATCAGGTTATGGTGGAATCTGTGCAGGATCAAGAAGGACATAATAATTTAACTCCCCCTATTAATGTCCTTTATGTGGTTGAAGTGATTTCAAGAACTGATAGATTGGTATATACTGCCACTCCGGGTTAGGGAAATAATGTTCAGTCTAATAATGTAGTGGAAAACACAGTTCTGAAGGCTAGTCCTCATGCTGTTTCCGACAACAATCAGGATTAAGTGGATCATGTTTCTGACACTATCCAAAATTCAAGCAATGGAACAGCAATCAATCTCCAAGGATCAATCAATAAAGGTTCCACTCCTATTAATATTGGTTCTGCTAATGGAAATCAGCATAATCCTAGTGATAGGAATGTTAACCCCAATGTAGCTCATGATTTGAGAATTATGGGACGACTTTGGGAAGATGATACTGATGAAGAAATTGAGGTTGATTCCTTGGGTAATGCTAATGCTCATTTTGTCGATAATGAAGATGCAAATGCCAATAAGTATTTGCAGACAGAACCTATGCAGATTCCTGACCCTGGGTTTACTCCGGTTTTGTCAAGATCCCAGAAGAAAAAGCTCAAGCAGAAGGCAAAGCAGAATCTAAAGAATGGTAAGCATAATGCCCGAAATAGGGCCGGTCCTCAAAAATTTGCTTGATGAAAGTCTTATTTTGGAATACTAGAGGCCTAGGCAATATTGAAACTAGGCTTGTGTTGAAAAATCTGTGTTCTTCACAAAATCCTGATTTTCTATTTGTGGCTGAACCTTGGATAGCTTTAGATCAATTCCCATCTTCCTTTTGGAGGAATCTGCACCTTAAGCCTTTTCTGGTTAATGATAGAGGTAGTTTGCTTCCTAATCTTTGGGGAATCTGCAAGGACTCATTGGATCCAATGGTAATTGTAAATTCCTCTTAACATATCTCAATTTCAGTTCAGTGGGAAAACAACTCTATTTACTTATCAGCAATTTATGCCAGCACTTCTTACTTTGTGAGGAGGAATCTGTGGTTGGAATTGGCTAAGTTGCAGGAGGATTTCCCTGGTCTCTGGCGTTATATTGGTGACTTCAACTCAATCCTTGGTGCACATGAGATGAGAGGTGGTAACAGTCCTAATCAGCTTTCTTGCAATGAATTTAGAGCTTGGAGTGATAGTTGTTCTCTTACACATCTTATCACTAGAGGTTCTGAATTCACTTGGATTAGAATGAGGCAGGATGGTAATCATTATGAGAGGAGATTGGACAGATCGGTGGTCAATGATGCTTGGCTCTCTTTTTGGACTTATTCTTCTTGTTATACACTGACTAGAAGTCAGTCTGACCATCATCCTTTGTTGTTATCTGTCAGTAGAGGGATCAAGAATTTTGCCTCTCAGTTTAAGTTTCAGCAGATGTGGCTAAATCATTTGGATTGTAGGAAGGTTGTTTATGAAGCTTGGAATAAGCACTTTGTGGGTTGTCCTATGTCTATTATATGTCCCAAAAGCTTAAAGCCTTGAAACATGATCTTAGAATTTGGAATAGGAACAGCTTTGGTGATGTGCATAACAATGTTAAGCAAGCTATTGCTGAAGTGGACAGAGTTCAAGAAGCTATTTCAACCAGTGGAATTTCTGATGACTCACTGATTGAAGAGCAGAATGCTCAAAATTCTCTGCAGCAAGCTTTGCTATATGAGGAGACCTTTTGGAAAGCGAAAGCTAAAGTCAAATGGCACTCTTTTGGTGATAGAAACAGAACTTACTTTCATAGGATTGCCAGAATTAGATTTGCCTCTAAAAGAATGACTTTGCTTAGGGATGGGGATCAGGTCTTGGACACTGCAGATGACATAGAACAGTATACTTTGAATTTTTACAAGCCTTTTTATGCCTCTGATAACAATTGCTCCCTGAATGAGCTGATTTCTAAAGTTATTCCTTCCTTGGTGACTGTCCAAGATAACATAATGCTTACTAATTTGCCTTCCCTTGAAGAAATTAAAGGTGCAGTTTTTTCAATGTGTGGTAGCAGTGCTCCTGGCCCTGATGGCTTTGGAGGCTGCTTCTACCAAAAATACCGGGACATTGTTGGCACTGACCTTTGCAACTCTGTCATCCAGTTTTTTACATCTAGTTGGATAATGCCAAATATGAATTCTAACTTGGCGGTTCTCTTGCCAAAGCATCCTAATGCAGACATGATTGAACAATTTAGGTCTATTGCTTTGGTAAATTTTCAATTCAAAGTAATCACTAAGATCATGGCTGATAGGCTTGGCACGGTTGCTTCCAAGATAATCTCCAATCAGCAGAGAGCTTTTATTAAAGGGAGAAACATTGTTGATTGTGTTTGCACAGCTTCTGAAGTTGTTAACATGATGGATCAAAAATCTTATGGTGGTAATGTGGCCCTTAAATTTGATTTTAAGAAAGCATTTGATACAATGGACTGGTCTTTCTTGCTTCAGGTCTTGTCCTCTTTTGGTTTTGATGCAACCTTTGGTAATTGGATTCAGGCTATTTTACGATCTGCAAAACCGTCTCTTTCCATTAATTGCAAGCCAGTTGGCTACTTCCCTTGCAAAAGAGGAATCGGGCAAGGTGATCCTTTGTCACCTTTGCTCTTTTGTCTTGCTGAAGATGCTCTCAGTAGGGGGATCACTCACCTAGTCAATGATGGTTTGATTGATCTTGTCTCTGGTCCTAGCGGCCATATTCCTCATTCTCATATTTTTTATGCTGATGACCTGTTGGTTTTCTGCAAAGGGAATAAGAAGACTTTGCAGAATTTAATGTCTCTTTTTAACCTTTATGGCCAAGCTTCTGGTCAGTTTCCTCTATCATTGACTTCTCATATAGTCAACTTCCTTTCACTAATCCTGGAGTCCCTATTTTTAAAGGGAAACCGAAGAAGCTTTACTTTCAAGGCATAGCTGACAGAATTGTTAATAAACTTGCTTCTTGGAAAGGGAGTATGCTTTCCATTATGGGAAGGGTTCAGTTGGTTCAATCTATCATTCATGGCATGGTCCTGCACTCATTCCAGATCTATGCTTGGCCTTCAAATTAGCATTTGGATAAGTTCATTAGGAACTTCATTTGGTATGGAGACACTCTAAAGAGGAAAGTAGTTACTGTTAAATGGCATACTGTTTGTTCTCCTAAAGCTGAGGGTGGTCTTGGTTTGAGAAGTTTGAGATCTATCAACAATGTAGCAATGTTAAAACTCGCCTGGGATCTGTTTGCATCAGACAAAGAATGGGCCAGATTAGTCAAGCCAAGGTTTCTTAGATACAAGCATCCAATTGGTCATTATGTCAAATCATCTATCTGGCCTGAAATCAGAGCTAACATTCATACTGTCCTCGGTAACAGCTCTTGGCTGATTGGTAATGGCAGGATCATCAACTTCTGGACTGACAAATGGCTTGACGCAGCCTTGGTGGATTTGCTTAATATTCCTTCACCTATTCACAAGCATTTGATATCTTCAGTTGCTGACTTTTTACAAGGAAATTCTTGGAACATTCCTGCTTCTGTTTATGCTAAGTTCCCTGGGATTCATAACCCGCTATCTCAGGTATTTCTGCCTAGAAACCAGATTATTGATCAGCTTATTTGGACTAGTTCAGATTCTGGTGTTCTGAGTTTCAAAGAGGCTTACCAATTCCAAAATCCTCCCAAGCCGCAAATTTCATGGTGTAATTTGATTTGGATCAATTCTATTCCTCCATCTAGGTCCTTTATGCTCTGGAGAGTCATGCATAATAGGCTATCAACTGATGATAATCTCAGAAAGAGTGGTTGCACTATAGTCTCTTGCTGCAGTAACTGTGTTCAGTCAGATGAATCTTCCTCTCATCTATTTTTAGAGTGCTCTTTTGCTAAGAAGCTGTGGTCTTGGTTTGCTTCTGTACTGGGCAGATCTCTTGACACAACCTCTTTCAGCTGTCTTATATCAGTTTGTGATAAAGGCTATAGTCCTCAGGTTAAACAAGTTGTTCTAGTTGGAATTACCAACATTCTTTGGCAGATTTGAAACAGGAGAAACAAAATCAGGTTTGACAACCAATTCATATCCTTGCATTCGGTTATTCAGTCTATTAAGGCAGACACTGCTTTGACTGGTAATTTCACAAATGAGCATATGTTTTCCTCCATTGAGGAATTTTCCATTCTCAAATCCTTTAACATTGACTGTCATCCAAATAAAGTTCCTAACATCATTGAAGTAAGGTGGAATCCTCCTAATTGTGGTTGGATAAAGTGCAATATTGATGGTTCTGCAAAGGGTAATCCAGGCTTTGTTGCTGGTGGTGGTATATTTAGGGATAGCAATTCTACTGTGCTTGGTTGCTTTGCCTCTTATCTTGGTTTGGCCAACTCTCTCTGTTTGCTGAACTTTCTGCTGCAATGGTTGCTATTGCGATTGCTTTTGATAGAGGTTGGCATTCTTGCGGGGCGATCCCAGTTTTAGTTTTAGATTGTGCAGCTATATTGTCATTACTTTGCATAAGCACCCTTGAGAGAGAATCAGGGTGTGCACCGACTGTACTATGCAACTATAATGTCATTGCTTTGCATGAGCATTCTCACCATGGATGAATATGTGCATCGATTTTAGAGGGGATGCATCGCTTGGACGACTGACTAACATCCCTCGGTGGGAAAGGGATGTGTGATATGATTGGTGGTGGCCACGTCAACATAAAGATTTAGGCTGCATGAGATTCAGGGTAGAGGAAAATATTATGAGTTAAAGATGATTGTTAATGATGAGTGTTGTTTGTCCGTGACCGCTATTATATTATATACTATAAAGGCTCGTTTGGTGATCAGGATAGGATAAGGACAGATAGGACAAAAAGCTGGATATGAGTAAGATAGTATATGAGACTAATAAGCTCTTTTCCTATCCGATGTTTGATGCGTACCAAATAACTCGTCGGATAGTGTTATTTTATCCCAATATGTATTTAACAAATGACATAATTACCCTTATGTCATGACACTTTCTTTCTCCCATCGTCATCGTTATGTTCCTCCTTTCTCCTCTATCAAACAACCGGCATTGATATTCAATACACCAAGCTTATCCCATCACAAAAAAATCACATATTTCATCCCATCAAACAAAATCCTGTCATTTAGTTACCAACATCCAAATTATTTAAGCCCATTTGTTATCAAGGGAAGAGTTTTAAATTAAAAGATAGTTAACAAAGAAAATAAAACAAAAACTCAGAAGCCATGGAAGAAGAATGGGCTCCTTATATTCAGAAGCTATAAGCGATATAGACGGCGGAAACGGGTGGAGAGGCACAGATCTGTGGGTGACGCACAGATCTACCAACAGAGACGCACAACCTGGTGGAGAAGCACAGATCTGCCGTTGAACCGCCGCCGTCGAGCTCCATGGCTGAATCTGCACCATCACCTTGCTGGAGTCATCAAGATGTCGCTTCTGTCCTGTCTATCGGAGCATATTTGGAGATTGGAGTGAGGATATGAGCGATAGATATAGATCGACGAACGACAGAGGGGTAAGAGATGAAGTTGTAATAGCCAACGCACGTCGGAGTTCACGACGGAGGGGCAGATCGCAGTGAGGCAGCTATGCTAGGCTTGGAGGATGGTTTTCTGAAATGTGTAGCGGGTGAATAAGGAAATATTTTCTTATCCTATCCTCTTCTCTAATCCAAGGATACTGGTGGGTTACAAAATTGAACTAAGTGTGAATGACCGAATAGGATAAGAATTTTTTTATCATATTATATTGACTCCCCAAATAAAAAAATAACAATAAGATAGGATAGTCTATCATATCTGGCCTCCTTTATCAGGTGCGCCAAACGGGCCGTAAGTCTTTTCCAATTTTGGTGATAGAACTGTTTCTTATCTCCCTATTTATGTATTTTTGTGTATGTCTACTTGATTACGTTAGAAGACCCGATGGAGGAATACGTTGTAGAGGAGTTAGATGGAACTCTGTATGAAACGGATGTTGCTTAGGAGTTGGATGGGACTCCGTATGAAGCAGATGTTGGAGGACAAGCGACAGATCTTAACGATATAGTGTAGTAAGTTTAGGGTTAGTGAGTCTTATAAGACATTTTATTTTCCGCTAGTTATAAGCAGTTTGTATAAATAAGTACCTGTGAGGGATCCTACTAATAGGATATCCGAAACAGTGTTTTGGTAATGTAATGAATAATCATGTGTGTATTTATATATTATAACGTTTGTGTGTTTAATTTGCAGAAGTTATATGACTATTAATTAAGTTTTAATTTTTACGTATTTTCAACGATAAGCGTGCGATTAAGTAAATAAATAATAAGGTTTTAATTTAATAATACAATGGGGCACAATGGGTGTCTCACTTATGTTCTTTTATAATTTAACCGTGGTATTTCTAATTAAATTAAATTAAATTGATAACATGATATGACATAAAATTAAGGGTCAAATATGTTTTTAATACCTCAAATTTTACAAAAATTTGGTTTTAGTCCCTCGTTTGGAAAACATACTTTTTTAATCCCGTTTTTTAAAATGTGTCAGAAGTGATCCCTACACCACATATTTTTAGTCCCTCATTTTATAAAAAAATTCGGTTTTAATCCCCCGTTTTTCAAACGTAAGTGTGGTGTAGGGATCATTTCTGACATATTTTAAAAAACAGGGGGCTAAAAAGGTACATTTTCCAAACGGGGGACTAAAACATAATTTTTGTCAAAAATGAGGAACTAAAAACATATTTAACCATAAAATTAATTAACTTTTTTCTTTGTTATTATGTTATAAAAGATATTATTCATTTTTTTATGATAAAAAAGATATCATTCATAAAACTATATTTCTAATATTATATATGTTGTATTTTATTATTTTATTTTTTTGGAAAATATACCATTACTCATGTACGAGTCAGTCAAGCAAGGGAATTTTATCAATTATTAGGATATCGTGTTTGCTACCGCTCATATTAATAGACGACGCATGACAATTAAACGTTGGTCCACACTCCACCCAAATTAAGGTCCACCCAGCTTTTGGATTCGTGGCCTTCGAAGAAAATCAGGTTGGCCTTAATTTTCTATTCAACCATTATTATTTTCATAATTTGTATCATCCATCTATGAATAGACCTCAAACTATTGAAACTAAATATGCTTTGTATGCATATGTTCTTTTATAATTTGACCATGTTATTTTAAATTAATTAAATTGATAGCATGATGTGACATAAAAGTAATTAACTGTTTTCTTTGTTATTATGTTATAAAAGATATTACTCATAAAACTATATTTTTAATATTATATATTATATATGGTGTATTTTTATTATTTTATTTCTTGGAAAATATACCATAACTCATGTACGAGTCAGTCAAGTAAGGAAATTTTATCAATTAGTAGCATGTCGTGTTTGCTACCACTCATATTAATAGACCACACATGACAATTAAACGTTGGTCCACACTCTACCCAAATTAAGGTCCACCAAGCTTTTGGATTTGTGGCCTTCGAAGAAAATCAGGATGGCCTTAATTTTCTATTCAACCATTATTATTTTCAGAATTGGTATCATTCATGTATGAATAAACCTCAAACTATTGAAACTATTATTCTTTTATAATTTGACAATGGTATTTTAAATTTATTAAATTGATAGGATGATGTGACAGAAAAGTAATTAATTGTTTTCCTTGTTATTATGTTATAAAAGATATTATTCACAAAACTGTATTATTGTTCTTTTTTGAAAAATATACCACTACTCATGTACAAGTGTCAAGAAGGAAATTGTATCAATTATTAGATGTCGTGTTGTATTTGGATTCGGGCACTCCTAGTACCCCATTAATACAATTTTGCATTTACAAAAAAAAAATTAGACGTCATGTTAGCCACTACTCATATTATTAGACGACACGATACATGACAATTAAACGGTCCACACTCTATCCAAATTAAGGTCCACCAAGCTTTTTGTAACACCCCGATTTTCACTGCTTTGTAATATCGATAATAAATATATAAATATATATTTTTATCCGAGACTTAGAAAAATGATTTTGGATAAACCAAGGTCATTTTCATGTTATACTTATTTTCATAAGGTTACGGGGAAGTTTTTGGTTGAAAATTCAGACGGAAACCGGTCTGCCGTTTTCTATGTTTTCACTGATAATAAAAGTTTACTGCTCAGAAAATCTAATTTTAACTCGTGAACGAGATGAAAAATGTTTTTATCATATTTGCTACGATACTGAAAGTTTTGAAAAATTTAGCGTAAAAATTAAAATATTATATTTACTGCGGGCGAATACGTCGAGATATCTCTAGGAAAAACCTGCGTCAGATGAATCAAGGAGTCAGCAACGGAGCTGAAGTGACTGATGTGACGAGCATTTATAACGAACCTATCCGAGTCATAATGACCATAATGACGTATTTATGACAGTAGGATATTTTTGCATAGAAAAGACCGTTTTACCCCTGATTTACATGGAAAATTGCAAGTTTGCCATACTACAATTTTACCCAAAAGCCCCCCACCCACACGGCTTCCTCCTCCATTCAAAGTATTTGGACATCACTTTTCCTAGTCATAAATGAGCATTTATGTTAAGTGGATGAATCATTCAATTTTCATTAATGTCAACAAGTGAGTCATAGGCAAAGTCATTTTCTCCTCATTCCCCGAAACTATCACGAAATTCTTACTCTTTTATGTTCTGAATCTCGGAAAACTTTCTACATGAAAGTTGTTCATCTTTCTCTCTTCTTTCCAACGACATAAAGATCATAAAAAACGGACAAGTATATTGAGAGATATGTCCAAATTACCGAAACTGCTCTAAATCTTCATCATCTTCATCTTTCTCTCTAAACTTCTCAAGAAAACTTAGAACACCAAGGTGATTTTGTGAAGAACACCATCCAAATCATCATGGCGAGTCATGGTGATAATTTACTCTAGTCATCATGACAACAAAGAATATACCTAGATATTTTAAACGTTAACCTAACCTACGTCTAGTTAAATCTAACCAAGGTTAACTAACCATGATTTGCAACCCAAAATATCTTCTCCCTAATATGTGGTATAGGAGGCAGCCACATCTCTTCAAATTTTATGACCACATGTTTTATTAACCATGATTATAAATAAACCCTAGTTAAGTTATTATTAAACTATGTTTAAGTTATTATATTATTTTCTAACTTAACCTTGATCAAATAAACTCAACCATGGTTCTTTTATCTCATTAAACCACATATTTTCTCCTCACACCCACCTCTAGGCCGCACCCATCTTCCACACTTGAACCATTTTCACTCATTTTCCTACTTCATCATTTTGTTTCTCCAAAACTTCATGTTCTTCATTTTCTCTCACAAGTTCTTCACTTATTCTTCATTTGTTCTTCACTTATTCATCATTTATCTCTAACTTAGAAACATAATCTCATGATTCTTCTTTCATGAAACTTGTTCCTTAGATCAATTTCCATCACTTAATCCATTTTGTTCTTGAAATCCATGGACTTTCAAGTTCATCTTTTCTCTCCTCAAATTTCGGCCCACGCCCATACATAGCCATCCAAACTTTGTTTTGATCTTCTAAGATCATATTCTCACTTATCTAGAGGATCCAAACAATTTCTATTTCACATCTCAAGTCATTTCCCCACAAAACACGAAGAACTCCTTAGTGTTCTTGCTAAGATCATCTTTGTTCTTCAAGTTCTAGAATAAATCTTTTTATTCCAAGGTGAGGAATCTCTCTCTAATCTTCGTATCTTTATTAATACTCCATAAAATTCCATTTTGATCAATTATTTCATGAAATGCAATTCTTAGATCTATAACTTTAAAGATTTCTAGAAAATTGTAGAAAAATCCATTTGACATTGTACTGGCTGAGAATAAAAGACCGAGAACTCACCTACACACTGGGCCAACCGAGCTTACCCCCACGAATGGGCCTTAGCCCAAACTCCTCCAAAGCCGAGAACATGTCAGCACACCTGACACCCGAGGATAACTACTCGGCCCTTTTCCATGCCAGGCCACGCACGAAGATACCTCGGCCCCAAGCTATCCAGCCGCAACTAACTGGGCTGAATATCTCGCTAGTCATAATATCTCTCCGCATAATCAGGGTCCGGATATCTCTCCGCATAATCAGGACCTGATCCTAATATTTCTCCGCTTATCTCGGAGCTTGATCCTGAGAGATCTCTATAAATAGGGGGCTTACCCCCTCATTCAGAACTACGTTTTGCTTTGATTCCCATTTGGATACGTAGGAGCAGAATCTCAATTCTGTCAAGCACATTCCAAAACACCCCACTAAACCTAGTTCGGCCGAGTATCTCTCATCCGAGGTATTTGGACGGAACATTTGGCGCCGTCTGTGGGAATCGAAGCAAATATTCTCCCATACCACAAAAAATGGTTAGGACGAGGAGCGGGAACTGCAGGAGGGAGGAGCCAGGGAATGCCAACAACGGGGATAACGGAGAGCGATCCATAGGCCCAGCAGCAATGGCCGACAATCCCATGGTTCAGGAGCTTCTCGCGCAAATTGCAGCGCTGAGAAGGGAGAACGAAGAGATCCGCCGGAGAATGTACCCGTCGCGAAAGAGAGCAGAGCAGGGAAAGGTCCATCTCTTCTCCCCAAGAGAGGGAGCGCCGACCACCTGAGAATGAGGGGTCCAGAAACTTGCACAGAGAAGGGGGCCCACAACTCCGAGCTTCCCATCATACCAACCGAGCAAAGGAGGAGGGATTTCCTAGGCGAGGCCCTGAACTTTCACTCCAGACAAATAGACTCAATGACAGGGCCAGCGTGCGGAAGCCGAGGCATCCCTTCACAAACGCTATCATGGAGGTTCCCCTACCAGTCAACTACAAGCCGATCAGCATTGACAAATATGATGGCACCTCAGACCCCGAACGCCACTTGGACGCTTTCACCACTCAGATGTACCTCTTTACCGATGACGACGCTGTCATGTGTAAAGTCTTTCCGACCACTCTGAAGGATGCTGCGTTGACCTGGTACACCCAGCTACCGCCAGCGTCGGTAGACTCCTTTGATACATTCGTAGCTAAGTTCAGTGCTCAGTTTGCCACGAGTCGGGCCCATCAAAAAACCTCGGCCTCGCTGGTAAACTTCAGGCAAGAAAAGAATGAGTCCCTGCGCGACTTCATGGCCAGATTCAGCAAGGAGGCGATCCTCATCCGCAATCTTAGTGCCGATGTTGCACTACACACCATCTTGACCGGGTTAAGGCCTGGCCCTTTTGCCAGACACTTGGCTCGGAAACCACCAACCAGTATGGATGAATTGAGAAGAAAAGCTGTGGGGTTCATCAATATGGAGGAGGTTGAGGAATCTAAGAAAAGGGAGAGAACTGATGATGCTGACAGGCGAGAAGGGAGAGAGAAGAGGAGGGCAGGAGGTGATAGGCCGAAATCCAGAGGCCCGTCCGAGCATTTGCATAGGGGACAAGTACGAACATTATACTCCCCTTAACACAAACCGAGCTCGTGTGTTTGAAGAAGCATACAATGCGGAACTTTTGCAGCTCCCTAATCGTGGCCACACCCCCTGTATCGCCGATCTTGTGCGAAACATTGTCGGTATCATCGTAATTTTGGCCATACCACCGAGGAGTGCTGGGTCCTACGAGATAAGATTGAAGAGTTGGTTCAGGCTGGCCACCTTAATAATTTTGTTCGGAGAAACCACAACAACGGTGAGAGGCGTGGCAGAAGGAGAGAAGGTGGCCGAAGCCCGAGAAGGGGGGCGGTCAATGAAATAATGAAAGAACAGAAACCAGAGAGGGCCAGAATGAAAGACCAGAGGAGGATAATGTGATCTGAGGCGTGATAAACACCATTTCAGGAGGATTTGCAGGGGGAGGCACTACAAGTTCAGCTCAGAGAAGACACCTGCGGGCCATCAGTACTCGGCCAACTCGCATCCAGTAAGCCCCCAGAAGTTCCCCACCTATTATCTTTTCTGATGAAGATTTTGTGGGGGTAGATCCTAACCAAGATGACCCTATGGTGATCACTGTACAGTTGACCAATTTCTCGGTCAAAAGAACCCTTGTCGACCAAGGGAGCTCGGCAGACATCTTATATTACTCAACATTTCAGAAGCTCGGCATCCCAGAGAAGTCTATTCAACCGTACGATAGTAAGCTCGTCGGATTCGCAGGGGAACAAGTTGATACACGGGGATACATTGACCTCCTGACTACTTTTGGTGATGGCAGAGCATCCAAGACTATCATGGTCAGGTATGTGTTAGTCAATGCTGTTACATCGTACAATATCCTGATCGGAAGACCGTCTTTGAACGAGCTTGGAGCTGTGGTCTCTACTCCCCACCTCACGATGAAATTCCCTTCCAACTCGGGGGACATAGTCACTGTCCGGGCGGATCAGAAGATGGCCAGACAGTGCTATGCAGATAGTTTGCGTGTGAGCAAACTTAAACCCACACCAGCAGAGACCCTAGACAGGGGGAAAGACAAGTCAGTGAATTCCGTTAACTCCGTCGAACTGGATCCGAGGATGGACATGCAGGAACAACGTCCACAACCTATTAAGGAGTTAGAAAAGTTCCAGCTCGGTTCACAGCCTGAACAGTGCACTAAACTCGGCGGTCACCTTGAGCCGATTTTGAAAGAGGAAATAAAGCAAGTGCTACGCAGCAATGCCGATTTGTTCGCCTGGACCACATCTGATATGCCGGGAATTGATCCCAACTTCTTATGTCATAAACTGGCAATTTGTCCCGAGGCAAAACCAGTGGCCCAGAGGAAAAGGAGACTAGGCGAAGAAAGGAGAAAAGTTGTGGAAAAGGAAACAGCGAAGTTGGTCAAGGCCAATTTTATCCGAGAAGTAGAGTACACTACCTGGCTGGCCAACGTCGTTCTGGTCAAAAAAGCGAACGGCAAGTGGCGCATGTGCACCGATTACACAGATCTGAATAGAGCTTGCCCGAAAGACTCCTATCCTTTGCCGAGTATTGACAGACTGGTGGACGGAGCTTCCGGATACAGACTTCTGAGCTTCTTGGATGCATACTCCGGGTACAATCAAATCCGAATGTACCCCCCAGATGAGGAGAAAACAGCTTTCATTACTGAGGGTTCGAATTACTGTTACCGGGTGATGCCGTTTGGGCTGAAGAATGCGGGAGCTACATACCAAAGGCTCATGGACCGGGTATTTGAAAAACAAATCGGCAGAACTATGGAAGTTTATGTGGATGACATGGTGGTGAAATCCGATGACCCCAACAACCATCCAAAAGATCTGGAAGAAATTTTTCAGCAGCTGAGGAAGTACAACATGAGATTGAATCCGGAGAAGTGTGTTTTCGGTGTCCAGGGTGGAAAATTTCTCGGCTTCATGCTGACGCACCTGGGAATCAAAGCCAATCCTGATAAATGTCGGGCTGTGATTGAGATGAGAAGCCCATAGAACGTTAAAGAAGTGCAAAGACTTGCAGGACGACTCGCATCATTATCTCGGTTCCTACCCAAATCTGCAGAGAAAGCTCGGCCTTTCTTCAGACTACTAAAGAAGCCCCAAACCTTCACGTGGACCGAGGACTGCGAGAAGGCCTTCGTCGACTTCAAGGCCTTTTTGTCTTCACCGCCGATATTAACTCGACCCATCCCAGGTAAAGAATTGTACTTATATCTGTCTGCCTCCGAGAATGCCATCAGCGCAGTCATTGTACAGGAAATAGAGAAAGCTCAAATGCCGGTGTACTTCATCAGCAGGGTACTACATGATGCCGAAACTCGGTATCAAGTCATTGAGAAGCTGGTTTTAGCCCTGGTAACCGCAGCTCGGCGATTGCGCCCGTACTTCCAAAGTCATCAGGTGATTGTCAAGACTGATCACCCGATTAAACAGATACTCAAAAAGCCCGAGTTGGCAGGACGTATGATTGCTTGGTCGGTAGAATTATCCGAGTTTGGCCTGAAATACGAGTTGAGAGGACCTATGAAAGCTCAATGTCTCTCCGACTTTGTAGCCGAGCTCCATACGCAGCCAATAACCGAGGATATATGGTGGAATTTGTACGTGGATGGATCCTCGAATGTCAGGGGCAGTGGAGCTGGGGTGATTCTGGAAGGTCCGGGAGATCTGATCCTGGAACAATCACTAAAGTTTGAATTCAAAACCTCGAACAATCAGGCCGAGTATGAAGCTTTGATAGCAGGATTAATGCTGGCAAATGAAATGGGAGCAAGGGCTGTTAGGTGCCGGAGTGATTCACAACTAGTCACTGGGCAAATATCTGGAGGGTATCAAACGAAGGAGCCTCAGCTCACCAAGTACTTGTGTAAGGTCAACCAATTAATTTCCAGCTTTGAAAAATTCACTATTGAGCACATCCTCCGAGAAGAAAACACTCGGGCTGATTTGCTGTCCAAGCTAGCCAGTACAAAGAAGCCGGGTCACCATAGAACGGTTATTCAAGAAACCCTCAGTGAACCAAGCATCGGGTCAGAAGAGGTGATGGTCAGCGAGCTGGTTGACCGCGAATGGATGACACCCATATGGGAATACTTATCCTCAGAAACTCTGCCCTCGGATCATGCCGAAACCAGAAAAGTCAGGCTCAGGGCAAGTCGCTTTGCTATCATCTCTGGAGAGTTGTATAAACGGGGGTTCTCGGTACCGTTGCTAAAATGTCTGACGAAGGCACAATCCAAGTACGTCATGGAAGAAGTTCACCGAGGAATCTGTGGTTTTCACTGCGGGGGCAGATCAATGGCCTCCAAGGTAGTCCGAGCAGGGTACTATTGGCCTACCATCCGAGCTGATTGCATGGAGTGGACGAAGCAATGTGATGAGTGCCAAAGATTCTCCAATATAAATCGTACCCCTCCTGAAGGACTTCACACATTAAACTCCCCTTGGCCTTTTGCTATGTGGGGAATGGACATACTGGGGCCATTCCCTGTGGCCAAATATCAAGTCAAATTTCTCCTGGTAGCAGTAGACTACTTCACGAAATGGATTGAAGCAGAGCCTTTGGCGAAGATTACCGCCGAGAAAGTGCAAAAATTTGTATGGAAAAGCCTCATCTGTAGGCACGGAATTCCCTTTGCAATCGTCACAGACAACGGAAGACAATTTGTAGATAAGACATTACGGGAATTCTATGACAACCTCGGTATTAAACACCTAGTTACATCGGTTGAACACCCCCAAACCAATGGGCAAGCCGAAGCAGCTAACAAGGTCATCCTCGGAGAACTGAAGAAAAGGGTAGGAAGATCCAAAGGAGCTTGGACAGAAGAGTTACCGAGTATCCTCTGGGTCTACCACTGCACGCCTCAATCTACCACTCAAGAAACACCCTTCAGGCTGACGTATGGAACAGACGCCATGATCCCAGTGGAAGTTGGTGAACCGTCTTTCCGACGTATGCAACATGAGCCGAACGATAATGAAAGCAATTTAAGGGTCGAACTTGACTTGGTAGAGGAAGTCAGGGAGGAGGCCAAAATCAGAGAAGAAGCTTGCAAACAGAGAGAAACTAGGAGGTATAATTCAAGAGTGAGGCCGAGGAGTTTTCTGCGTGGAGACTTGGTACTGAGAATAAAAGGAGAGGCAAGGAAGGATCACACGGAAGGCAAGTTGGCAGCAAACTCGGGAGGGCCATTCCGAGTAGTGGAAAACCTGGGGAACGGGGCATATAGGTTAGAAGAATTGTCAGGAAAGCCTATCCCGAGGACTTGGAATGCTTCTCATTTAAAGTTTTATTACAGCTGATGTATATGGTCGGGTGATGTACACTTTTTCCTACCTCGGTATTTTGTCCCAAAAAGGGTTTTGACCGGGGAGGTTTTAACGAGGCACACCGCAGACTCCATCCAATAAAAGAATTTATTATGAATATTGTTTTATGTTCTCTTATTTTGCCGAAGTATTTACTCTGCAGGCATCTTATTCTGATGGCCGAGTACGAGCCAGTTGAATTTCTAAAGGCCAAGTTTGAGCCTGGTGGCCGAGTTCGAGTCAGTCAAATTTCTAAGGCCAAGTTTGAGCCTGGTGGCCGAGTTCGAGCCAGTCAAATTTCTAAGGCCAAGTTTGAGCCTGGTGGCCGAGTACGAGCCAGTTAAATTTCAAAGGCCAAGTTTGAGCCTGGTGGCCGAGTACGAGCCATTAAATTTTTAAAGGCCAAGTTTGAGCCTAGTGGCCGAGTACGAGCCAGTGGCCGAGTTCGAGCCAGTCAAATTTCTAAGGCCAAGTTTGAGCCTGGTGGCCGAGTACGAGCCAGTGGCCGAGTTCGAGCCATTAAATTTCTAAAGGCCAAGTTTGAGCCTGGTGGCCGAGAACGAGCCATTAAATTTCTAAAGGCCAAGTTTGAGCCTGGTGGCCGAGTTCGAGCCAATTAAATTTTTAAAAGGCCAAGTTTGAGCCTGCTGGCCGAGTACGAGCCAATTAAATTTTTAAAGGCCAAGTTTGAGCCTGGTGGCCGAGTACGAGCCAGTTAAATTTCAAAGGCCAAGTTTGAGCCTGGTGGCCGAGTACGAGCCATTAAATTTTTAAAGGCCAAGTTTGAGCCTGGTGGTCGAGTACGAGCCAGTGGCCGAGTTCGAGCCAGTCAAATTTCTAAGGCCAAGTTTGAGCCTGGCGGCCGAGTACGAGCCAGTGGCCGAGTTCGAGCCATTAAATTTCTAAAGGCCAAGTTTGAGCCTGGTGGCCGAGAACGAGCCATTAAATTTCTAAAGGCCAAGTTTGAGCCTGGTGTCCGAGTTCTAGCCAATTAAATTTTTAAAAGGCCAAGTTTGATCCTGCTGGCCGAGTACGAGCCAATTAAATTTTTAAAGGCCAAGTTTGAGCCTGGTGGCCGAGTACGAGCCAATTAAATTTTTAAAGGCCAAGTTTGAGCCTGGTGACCGAGTTCGAGCCATTCAATTAAATTTTTAAAGGCCAAGTTTGAGCCTGGTGGCCGAGTACGAGCCAATCAATTTGTTACAAGCCGAGTTCAAATAGTCAAAGTTCGAATTTAAAGGCCGAGTACGAGCCATTATTTTATTAAGGAAACCGAGTACAACGCGTAAAGCAAAAATAAATCCAAGTTTGACTCTTGAAAAGTACAAACAAGTGAAAACATTAAGGGAACCGAGCGCAAAGCCGAAATTGAAAATAAGGTCCGCTCGGCAAAACTGTAGCAAGTCTAGTCGGCCCCCAATCCCCCGAATCGAACGCCACGACTCTCTCTTAAGGGAGGATGTAGTCACTTCCCCCTGAGAAAGCTGGATGCTGAGGTGCTCGGCTGGATCCGGGAGTAGACGGCCTTTACCCCTTTCTCCACTCCCGAAGCCCGTTTTTCTCCCAGGTAACATCCTTTTTGTTGGATTAAAGTGTGGAAGGAATTCTGGATCCTATCTCCCACTTACATCCTTTTTGGTAGCTATTGAGCTCAAAAAAGGATGTTAACTGGGAGATAGGAACATAAAACCCTGGTGGCATTGTGGAAATATTCGAGGTGAGGGTTACTCGGGTCACACAAGAACGAGCTTGGTAGATCAAGAGGATGAAGGATGAAGAGGGGAAGCAAATGAGCAGTCCTATTTATAAGGAGAAAAGGACGGTGAAAGGAGTAATGGTGCGAGGGAATAGACGTAAGGAAAGTATGAACATTCATTGGAAAATGACACATTGAAAAGCATAAATCTTGGAACTCTACAAGAAGCAGTAAATGCGTGAGTTTTCCAAAGCGTATAATGCGCGAACGCATACGTAAGGCGTGAAACATGTGTTTCACCACCGTCCATTCTTAACATAGACGGTTGATTACCTTGGTCCTAACCGAAGATTTGCTTAAACGGGCCAAACACAAGTGTATCTCGGCCAAACAAGAGGCTACAAGGAAGAAGGAAAGACAGCAAAATCGTAACAGTTTTCATTAAATAAAGCCAAATTACAGGGGTACAAGCCCAGTACAAGGGATAAAGAAAAACAAAAGGCTAAGTTACTCCCCCCTATGACTCTCCTCGGCCTCAATGTGACCCTCGGGAGAATCCCCCACCACGTCTACCTCTTCTTCCTCCTCAGGAATGATGGGGACAAGTTCCCCATTCACCACCTCCTTATTTACATCGGCTCCCGAAAGATCAACGCCAGGGGCTAAAACCTCAACTTGGGCAATGGCCTTGTCAAAACCTTTTCGATGCTCGATGATAATACAGCTGGTGGCCTCTTTCACATCCTCCTCGAGCAGCATCTTGGCCTTGGTCTCAGCCTCCAGGGCAACCTTAAGTCGCTCAATCTCAGCCTGAGCCTCTTTGAGCTTTTCCTCGGCGCGAGCCTTGTCCTCTTCAACCCGAACTTTGCCTTCCTCAGCCGATTTCACCCAGGAATCCAGCTCGGAGTTCCGAGTATTAATCTCGGCAAGGGTGGCAGTCAGGCGTTCGTTGCCGCGAGCCAGCTCCTCGCGTTCAGAGGAAATCCGGGAGAGAACCCCCTTCAGCCTCTCAATCGCAGCAAATTCAGATTCCAACTGTTGGGACTTCCTCTCGGTCTCTGTTAATTCCGGCTGAGCTTGAGCCGAGCGGCAGCCCGAAGGCAGTAGACCGAAAGGGCCTCCATGCTAGACCGGGCCCCCTACTGCTTAATTAGCCGGAGATCGGCGGGCTTTAAAAAGTTGGAGTCAAAAGAAGGGAAGGGGTTGAAGTCTTCACCCCAGAGAGATGAAGTCCCTGCCTTTAAAGAAGTATTGTACCACTTCAGCTCGGTGGAGTGAGGAGGTGGTTGTTCTCGCCCTGCAGGTCCTGTCTCCTGGGTAGTCGGGTGTGGAGGACTGGGGCGAGGAAGGGGAGAACCTTCGGTGTCTGCTTCAACCTCCACCCTCTTCCTTTTTTGAGGGGCTGATGATGAAGCCCCCTTCGCAGAGGCCTTGGCTGGAGGAGGTCTTTTCTTCTTCTCAGTTGAGGAGGGCCCCTGACCCTCTTTAGCAGCAGCCTTTACAAGCTTTGAGAAGTCAAATTTCCCCATGATGACTGCCAAAAAGAAAGAGTTGTTAGTACAGCAACGCATACAGAAAATATATATTAAAAAAAAAACTAAAAAGCCGAGCACTTACTTTTAAGGTCGGCCCTTGGGGTGGAGGAGAAGGGGAGTTTCAGGAGACGTCCGCAAGGGAGAGAGGCCGAGGAAGTTTCTCTAGGGTGTCTATATCCCTTTTCTCCTCGGCAGGAAGGGACTCATATTCGAAACCGACGAATTTAGTGGGGGACGATTGCCAATACAAGGGGAACTTAGCACACCCATCCTCATCAAAGAAGTAAGAACGGTGAGAATCGGAGGGACGAACTCGGAAGAAACCAACCTTAAAATCCTTGTACGAAGATTTAAACAAACTGATCAACCCCCTTCGGTTCAGACCGTTGAGGGAGATCCACCCGGTTTTCTCGCCAAACCTTGTTTGATAAAAATACAAAAATTTGGGAGTAGTAGGCTCCATCCCGATGTATGCACACAAAACTTGAAAGGCTTTCATAAAAGCCCAACTATTGGGGTGAAGCTGAGTAGGCGCGACGTTCATAGTCCTCAGAACGTCACACTCGAAATCGGTAAAAGGAAGGGAGACACGCAGGTGAGAGACAAGTGTTCTGTACATATACGTAAAAGGAGGCTCGGAAGGACGAGCCCGGAGGAAAACATACTCGGTATCCGAGCATGGAGAACAGATGAACTCGGACTCGTCCCCAGAGGCCGAAATGGCAATCTGGGACCGAAGGTCAGCGATTGAGTCCAAAGTCTGATAGCTAGAAAGGTAAGCACCAACTTCGCCCTTGACCCAAGTGTACCCGGGGAGGGTAATATCGGGAACAGGATCTTTTGGAACCCGCTGGAGTCGTTTGCGCGCGATGGGTTGGGAGATTTGTGAGGAAGAAGAACCAGACCCGGAAGAAGACGACCCGGAGGAGGACGACCCCACAGGACAGACGTTCGGTCCTTGGGGAGAAATAGGAGAGGTGGAAGGAGAGCCCCCAATGGGGGAAACCTCCCGTTCCACCAGAGGAGAGGTGTTTGATTCGGTGGAATCAGACGAACTCTTGACCGGAATTCAAAGATAAACTTTAAAAGAAGGAAGGAGGCTGGGCGTACCTGGAGAGTGTGAGGCAGAAAGATAGTCGCAGAGGCTGGAAAGACAAAGCTGAAGAGTGAAGGGAAGTAGGCTGAGAGGGGGAATAAGGGGAGACTTGGGGATATTTATAACTGTTGCGGGTGAGGGCGCGATCAACGGCCCACGTCCCGTCCAACCCAAAGGGCGCGACTCTTGATTTTCCCCCCATTAAATGGGCGCGAAACTCTAGGGTTTCTTGCCTGAAGCATGCCGCAGAAGTATTAGGGGAATGATTGCTTTCTCTGACAGAGAGAGAAGACTTGATTGAAATGACAGCTGGGAGTGCGGATACCTGCATAGCCGAAGAATAAGCTCGGTTTCATACTTATCAGCTATTTCGCTTATTTAAGCTCGGAGCTCGGGGGGCTTGTGTACTGGCCGAGAATAAAAGACCGAGAACTCGTCTATACATCAGGCCAACCGAGCTTACCCCACGAATGGGCCTTAGCCCAAACTCCTCCAAAGCGAGAACATGTCAAGACACCCGACACCCGAGGAAAACTACTCGGCCCTTTTCCATGCCAGGCCACGCACGAAGATACCTCGGCCCCAAGCTATCCAAATATGAGCTAATCGGGCCGAATATCTCGCTAGTCATAATATCTCTCCGCATAATCAGGGTCCGGATATCTCTCCGCATAATCAGGACCTGATCCTAATATTTCTCCGCTTATCTCGGAGCTTGATCCTGAGAGATCTCTATAAATAGGGGGCTTACCCCCTCATTCAGAACTACGTTTTGCTTTGATTCCCATTTGGATACGTAGGAGCAGAATCTCAATTCTGTCAAGCACATTCCAAAACACCCTACTAAACCTAGTTCGGCCGAGTATCTCTCATCCAAGGTATTTGGACGGAACAGACATGAAACCAATTTCTATGAACTCACTATGATCTCTATATTCATGATCTAAGAACATGAATCAAGGGAAAATTTCTTTCCTATTCTTCCATAGTGGACCGAATCTAGGTCTTAGATAGACTAGATGAATTTGTTTCAATTCCTATGATTGATACTTGTTTTCATCTCTCCAGTACCTATGATTATTGAATCCAAGAGTTTAGACACCAAATCAAAATCCTAGCCTAATTTGTGAATGAAGGCCGAAACCTAGCTTTTGATGAATTAGAAGATTTTGTTTCAACTTTTAAGTTATAACCATTGATCTTATTTTTCTAATGCTCAAGGATCATTGATCCAAAAAGCTTGTAAAATTTTGATACCCTTAGCCTAATTAACTCATGTAGGCCGAACCTAATCATGTGTGTTAAAAGGATTTTGTTGTTTCATTTGGTTAATTGTGTTGTGTTTTGTGTGAAGGACATTTATTGTGGTTACCATATTGAGTTTTGTGGAGGAATCAGGATTCCGAGAAGAAATTTACTGAGGAAATCTGTAACTCCAAGAGGTAAGGGGAGTATGCCTGAGGAGTTTAAGATAAGCACATGCTTATTGTTGGAGTCATTTATTAATTTTCTGTAGAAAATAATTTATGATCTTGCATTGTTTACTGTTGACTGTTGGATTGATGTGATATTTATCTGAGTAACTGAATTGATGTGATGTGTGGATTTACATGATTATAATTATTTGGTTATATTATAATTGTGATGCATGTCATGAATTGATATATGCCATGCTATTTTGTGATTGAAATTTATCTGCTGTTGAGTGTTGGACTGAGAAACCTGACATTGGTCAGTGTTAAAAAAAATTTAATTAAGGATAAAAAACTTAATAAGCTTGGATAATTAATCAGAGGGATTAATTTGGGAGATTTTGAGGAAAATGAAAAAAATTATTATTTTAGTAATATTTTGTGGAAACTGTGTAAATAAGCAATAGTAAGGGCGAAACCGTGAAATTTTTCACAGGCTCTAATTTTTGTAAAATAAATTCAATTTTATTATAAAATGTTATTTAAAGTGATTAAGTGTCGAAAATAATATTTTATAGCAGTCAAAACAATTACTTATGACAGAAAAGTGTTTTAAGTTATAAAAAGAATTTTATTAAAAATTTTGGGAAAAGATTAAATATCTAATTATTTTATTATTACAAATTTATTTATTGATTACTTTTAAAAGTTGACTTTTATTTAGAATTAATTTCATAAATAAAATAATTAGAAATGAAAGGAATTTATCAAGGATTTTCAGGTTTTGTCAACGTTTTAACAGAAAAAGGATTCTGTAAAAGTATTTTTATTCAGCGAAATTATTCCGTTAAACTTGGATAAGTTTTCGGAGCTTTTGTTTTGTATTTGTTTTTCACTAAGCGAAATGTTTTACAAGCAGATAAATAAACCTAGGAACCGAGACGTCGGGGTTCTAGTGTTCTATGGACACGTAGATCAAGGATCTGTGTCATTGGACGGAGTGTCCTGCAATAATTTTGTTTTTGGACTGTGTGTCCTAAATTGATGTGGAAAGTGTGAGTTTCATATCCGCGAAGCCTAAGACTGGTGCATCGGTTTAAGGGCCTCGTGATTGAGCACTCGGACTGTGTGTCCTGTGTTTTGTTTAAGGGGGGAAAAGTCTTAATAAGAAATTAAGCATGGTCGTTAAGCTTTGTGCTTCGACAAGGAAATATTATTACGACAAAGAAAACAAATCGAGAATAAAAGTTTTTCTCATGCATAGATGGCAGACGTGTCATGTGTTGTGATCATTGAGTCCGGAGTGGATCAATGTATCTGTTATGGACTATGTTCCATTTAAATATTCGGCCTCTGTACATGTGTGAGCCAATATATCTTTATAGGACTGTGTGTCCAATTTTATGCGTAAACTATTGTGATCTGTGTGAGGCAATAGGTTATGGACAATAAACTCCATAATTCGCGGTGATAGGACTGTGTGTCCAATTTTATGCGTTAACTATTGTGATCTGTGTGAGGCAATAGGTTATGGACAATAAACTCCATAATTCGCGGTGACCATTGTGCCTCAGTACATGTGTGAGACAATGAGTCAAACTTTTGAATAATAACCCTGGTGAAACTGTGTGTGGCCAGTGTGTTATGTGATTTCTTGGGCATTGTTTTATACTACCTCATATGTTTTCTCACCTAAATCATAATCGACTTTATTCTCAAAACATAATACATTATAAGAGTACCTAAGCTAGTCGTAACTAACGGACACTACAACCAATAGGAGCAACACAACATGCCTCGAACTAGACAGCCTTCATCTTCTTGTAGATATCATACCCCTCATACGATTCTGATATGTTTGTAAGGGTGATACGCCAATATATGGATTTACCACAATAACTAAATGCGCAACACAAAAAAAAACCCACACATATACATGTCCATAACAACGTACTCATTCATATTATATTACATCGTTTATCAATGGGTTTCACACCCCAAACATCAACGTTGGAAAACTATGCATTAACACTTCAATACATCATCTAAACATTCATACTTAATCTCATGAGATATCTCCAACCTCTTGATGAGTTGATCAGACTCGATTGCCCAGGCACACATCCAAAACCCATCGCACACTGTCCAACATCGTGGCACATTGATAACAATCTGAGATGGGGCCTCATTGTCCAAACCTCGGGCACAATGAGAACATCTTTGTATGATCTACCCTAACGCCGCAAGGTAATCCCTCTTCTGATCATGGCACGTCTGCCAAATGCATGCAAGAAAACATTTTGTTCTCAACACTTTTCTTTGTGCTATATCTTTATTTGTCAAAGCTCTCAAAAGCTTTCAACTTATCATCGTTTTAAACATCTTTACAACTTTTATTAACAACACAGGACCTCAAAGTCCGAGTGCTCAATCACGAAGCCCCTAGACCGTTGCAATCAGTCTTAGGTTCGTGGTAATAGAAAGCATCTCAAAATGTTTTAACTTCTTTAAGTAGATATCCAATCTACACACAACGAACCTTAATACCCCGACGTCTCGGTTATTAAGTTCCATATCATCGTTTTACATCGCTTTTTTCTGTGAAAAACAAATCCAAAATAAGACAGTGTCATAAGAACACTAGTACCCCGACATCTCGGTTACTAAGTTATATATCATCATTTACGTCATTAAGTAAAACTCATTTACCGAAAATTCTTTCTACTTGAAATTCGTTTATAAAACGTCAAATAAAAAAAAATCCACTTTTCTTTTGGAAACACATTTTTTTTCAAAATAACGTCAAATCATTAACAACTTCTTTTTACTGAAATTTCAACTCAAAAATTAAATCATTTCAGACTGAATCTCTTCTTAAATTAAGTACTGCAGTTTTTAAACTTTCCTCGTAAATAATTTCGAAACTTACCGTCGTTTTATCATTTTCCAAGAAAATGTTTTTAAAGTCAAACTTTAACCCTCTTTTTTTTCATTATATTATTATTATTATTATTATTATTATTATTATTATTATTATTTTAAAGTATTTTCGAATATTAATTTCATAAAATAACTATTTATAATATTTCAGAATTTCTTGCGTAAAAATTAGCAGTACTAAAAAAATTTCACGGTTACGCTCTCACTGCGACTCATAAATTTCTTTTACACTAATAAATCCTTAAAATAATAATATTTCTCAAAAACTCATCATTTTTCAAAATAATATTTTCCACCACTATCATATTCCAACATTCCCCATAAAACGTTGAATATAATTTTCACAGCTTATTAAATCTTTTATCTGATTAATCGGTTGTGCACTGACCACTGTCAGGCCTCTCAAACAACATTCAACATTCAATAACATCATCATAATTCTATCACCAGGCAGATCATGCATCATAGCCACATAATATACCACTGCAGATAATTAAATAAATTACAAGCAGATCAATCACCGATACACAGATAAACAACACATCGTAAACAACATAAACAATTAATCACAAATCACATATAAATCATATAAGCCACACTAAAAGCAAATAGTTATTGAGAAAACCCCTCAGGTAAGCTCCCCTTACCTCTTGAAGCTCCTCGGTGAGATTAACAGAACTCCGTCGGTTGTCGGAAACCCTTGTACGCCGTAAAACAATTAACCTTCAACAACACATCCAAACAACCAATCAAAACAAGCTAAACAAACACCTAATCCTTTCTAATAGGTCACAACCTCTTAGGGTTTTGGGTGACTAAAAATTCCTAATCATGATTAAATCATGGATTAATGGTCCTAATCAGCCAAGATCATGGATTAGTGGCTAAACAACTAAATCTTAAACTCAAAACTTCCTAACCCTCATACACATAGATTCGGCCTTGACATGATCATAGGGCTAGGGTTTTTAGTTTGATAAACCAACTTGGATTTATTAAGAATACATACTAATAGCTTGATTACAAAGGTCATTAATGAAAACTTTGAACAAAACTCATCAAATCTCATCCACCTAGGGTTCGGCCTTTATGAAACAAATAGGTTAGAGTTTGATTTTTGATCTTCTATACAAGAATTATCAAGGTACTAGAAGATTGAATCATGAATCAAGACATGAAAATGAAACAAAACCTATGAACATGATATTGACCTAGGTTCGACCCAGTCCAGAAATTAGGGAAAGAAATTTCTCATGATCTTATGCTTCTATATGATGAAAATATAGATGATTATAAGATCATAGCAATTGGTTTCATGTCAAAAGGATTTTTCTAGAATTAGTTATGAATTTTTGAAGTTAGCTTCATGATCTTTGAATCATATAAAGAACATGATGATCAAAGACATAAACTCAAGAATCTTGTGAAGAGAAAAGCTTAGAATAGCAAGATTAAGAGAGACTACCTCTTGATGATCAAAGAAAATGATGATCTTGATGATGTTCTTCACAAATTTCTCATGGTGTTCTTGAGAAACTTAGAGAGAAAGGTGAACATGATGAGGATTTAGAACAGTTTTAGTGATTTGGGTATATCTCTCAACTTAATTGTCCGTTTTGGATGATCTTTATGTCGTTGGAAATAAGAGAGAAAGATGAACAACTTTCATGTTTAAAGTTTTCCGAGATTCAGAGCAGAAATTGGTCAGAATTTCGTGGCAGTTTCGGGTGATTGATGAGAATGTGACTTTGCCTATGACTCATCCACTTCACATCAATGCTCATTTATGGCTAGGAAAAAGGGATGTCTAAGTGCTTAAAATTGATGAAGGATCCGTGAGTTTTGGATTGATTTGGTCAAACTTCTCAATGGCATTGGCTTGTAATTTTCATGAAAATCCAAGGGTAAAATGATCATTTCCAGGCAAAAGATACCTTCCGCCATAAATGCGCAATTATGGCCATTATGACTCGGATAAGCTCGTCATAAATGCTCATCAAGTCGGTCAAATCCATCACCTCAGCTCTGTTGCCGACTCCTAGGTTCATCTGGCGCAAGCTTTTCCTAGAGATATCTCGACGTATACGCCCGCAACAAATATAATATTTTAATTTTTTTACCAAAATTTTCAAAACTTCCAGTATCGTAGTAAATACGATAAAAACATTTTTCACCTCGTTCACTAGTTAAAATTAGGTCTTCTGAGTAGTAAACTTTTACTGTTAGTGAAAACACAGAAAACGGCAGACCGGTTTCCGTCTGAATTTTCAACCAAAAACTTCCCCGTAACCTTATGAAAATAAGTATAACAAGGAAATGACCTTGGTTTATCCAAAAATCATTTTCTAAGTCTCGGATAAAAATATATATGTTTATATATTTATTACCGATATTAGGAAGCCGCGAAAATCGGGGTGTTACAAGTTTGATGTGAAAAAAGCTTTTGACACCATTGATTGGAAGTTTTAAATTCATGTTCTTAAGGCTTTTGGTTTTGATTCAAAATTTTGTATGTGGGTGGAAGCTATCGATCATTGTTTCTGCAAATATCTCAATCTCTGTAAATGGTCATATGATTAGCTTCTTTAAGTGCAAGAGGGGTGTGAGGCAGGGCGATCCACTATCCCCCTTGTTGTTCTGTCTAGCAGAGGAGGTTTTGAGCAGTGGCATTACTGCCTTAGTGAATTCAGGTAAATTGATACCAATGTCTAGCTCTAGAGGTTTTCAAACTCCTTCTCATATTATGTATGCAGATGACATTCTTGTTTTCTGCAAGGGAACTATAAAGAACTTAAGGAATCTTATGAATCTGTTTAAGTGGTATGGTGATTGTTCAAGGCAGTTTCTAAGCCTTGAAAAGTGCAAATTCTTTCTTGGAAGCATGCCTAGTAATAGAGTGACTAATTTATCTAGGTTTTTAGGTTTTGGAGTTGAAAATCTCCCTATAACATACTTGGGAGTGCCTTTATTCAAAGGCAAACCTAGAAGATCCCATTTGCAACCAATAGTAGGTAAAATCAAAAGTAGGTTAGCTAGCTGGAAGGGTAGTATGCTATCTATAATGGGCAGAGTCCAGCTAGTTAGAGCCATTATTTTTGGCATGGCTTCTTAAATCAAGTTGCCATTTGCATAAGGAATTTTATTTGGTCAGGCCAAGTTGAATGTAGGAAGATTGTAACTGTTTCATGGTTTAAGGTATGCTCTGCATATGTTGATGGTGGTTTGGATTTGAGGTCATTCAAGGCATTGAATGATGTTGCAACGCTGAAACTTGCTTGGGAGGTTCTTTATTCCTCTAGTCAGTGGGCTAAATTCTTGAGTAGGTTTTTGAGAGATTCTAAGCCTATCCCTTACCATGTACAATCCTCTATATGGTTAGGAATTAAATCATATATCTCCATTGCTGTAAGCAACAGTGGTTGGGTTATTGGGAATGGTAAAAACATAAACTTTTGGTCTCGTGTTTGGCTAGATGATAGGGATTTTGTTTTGAACTTGCTTAACATTCCTAGTTCTTTGAATTTGAAAGCAAAAATGGCTAAGTTCATACACAATGGCTCTTGGTCATTTACTGATTATATGATAAACAAATTTCCTAACATAATTTCTGTAGCAAATCAAATGGTTATCCCTCATAGCCCGATTGAGGATAAGCCTATTTGGATAAATTTTGAAACAGGTGATCTGAATTTTAAAGAAGCTTACTTTTGGTTTAAGCCTAGTTCCAATTCTTGTTCATGGGGGAAGTTGATTTGGAAAAATCATATTCCTCCATCTAGGTCTTTTATTCTTTGGAGAGCTATCCATTAGAGAATGCCGATTGATTTGGAACTCAAAAAGAGAGGTTGTCATATGGCTTCTTTGTACAATTTGTGTGGTATGGCTGAAGAAAGTCCAGTTCATTTGTTTCTTCAATTACCCTATGCTTTAGAAATTTGGAAATGCCTAAGTCATATGGTTCAATTTAATATTGATAATTCTTCTTTTATAAGTTTGTTTTCAATTTGTGATAAGCAGTGGAGTTCTCAGCTGCAAGATGTCATTATCTCTTCAATTGTTCATACTATTTGGGCAATTTGGTTTGTTAGAAATAAATGCAGGTTTGAGGAATCAAAGATGCAGCCAAGGCTTGCTTGCAATATGATTGATGCTGCTGTCAATATGTTAAGGAAGTTATCTTCAGGATCTTGCTCTAATTCGATTGATGATTTTAGAATTCTAATGCTTTTCTTGTTGATTTGCATTTTAGTAAAGCTCCAATAATTAAAGAAGTGCTATGGATGCAACCTCTATGCAATTGGATCAAAGTAAATTCGGATGGAGCTGCTCTTGGGAATCCTGGAAGATCAGCTTGTGGAGGCATTTTTTGAGGATGGAATGTTGCTGCTTGTGGATGTTTCTCAGCAAGCTTAGCCACCTCAACTTTAGTTTTTGCAAAACTTGTGGGTGCTATGTATTCAGTTGAAATAGCTTCAAGGAGAGGATGGACCAATCTTTGGCTTGAAACCGATTCACAGCTTGTGGTTTTTGCTTTTAGGAGTAGATTATGCATTCCGTGGAAATTGCATAATAGATGGAAGAATTGTATTGTGTTAGTTAAGTCTATGAATTTCAATGTAACTCATATATATAGAGAAGGCAATGTGTGTGCCGATAGGCTAGCTTCTTATGGTCTTCATCACCAAGGTTTTACTTGGTGGGATACTTTTCCACCTTTTATTGGTGAAGAGTTTGGTCGAAATAGACTAGGCCTTCCCAATTATAGGTTTTCTTAGATTTTTTCTTTTTGCATAGGTTAAGGTTTTATGTCCCCCCAGGTCCTTTGTTTCTTTTCTTTGTATTTTTTACCTTTTTTATTAATAGAATTGTAGTATGATGCGGATGATAGATAGGAGTGATGGTGCCAACCTGGTTGGGATGATCATCTACTATAGTGATGCATTAGCATACTACTTTGATTAAAAAAAAATCAGCAAACATCCCTAGTTTAGTTTTGTGTTTGTTTACCTTTTAAATATAAATCAAAATAACAGTATATGTTACATTTAAAAATTTAATTCATATCATAAATGATTTGTCACTCAAGGTTGCGAAAAATAAATTTCACATTATAAAATTATTTTAAATTTCCTATTAGTTTTAATACATATATGATATCTATCTATACTATATACATTTAGGAATGATTTCATTGAATGCCCTTGCACGTGTTAGCTTATGAGAAAAACATAATTTAATTCAAATCTTCTTAAATACACTCGATATCATATTATCAAATGAAATTATTAAAAAAATTGAGTCACAGGAGATTTGATTCGAATTTTAATGCACCCAATCTATCTATACTGTGTACATTTAGGAATAATCTCGTTGAATGCTCTTCCACATGTCAATCTATGATAAAAACATCACCTATCTATCTATACTATATATATTTAGGAATAATCTCATTGAATGCTCTTCCACGTGTCAGTCTCTGAGAAAAGAATCATTTAATTCAAATCTTCTTATATACACCGGATATCATATTATCAAATGAAATTATTAAATATCCAAAATTAAGTCACAATAGATTTGATTCGAATTTTATCCATACTATATACATATAGGAATAATCTCGTTGAATGCTTTTTCATATGTCAACCTCTGAGGAAAAACATCATTTAATTCAAATCTTTTTAAATGCACCTAATATCATATTATAGAATGAAATTATTAAATATCCAAAATTGAGTCACAAAAGTTATTTGTTTCAAATTTTAATGCACCCATCCCAATCTATCTATACTATATACATTTAGGAATGATCCCACTGAATGCTCTTCCACATGTCAGCCTTTGAGAAAAACATCTTTTATTTCATATCTTCTCAAATATACATGATATCATATTATCAAATGAAAATATTAAATTTCCAAATTTGAGTCACAAGAAATTTTATTCGGATTTTAATGCTCCCAATTTATCTATCTATACTATATACATTTAGGAATAATCTCATTGAATGCTCTTCCACGTGTCAGCCTTTGAGAAAAACATCATTTAATTCAAATCTTCTCAAATATACATGATATTATATGAGTTTAATTGGTATACACTGTCAGTATAAAGGTTTTTTACACTTTCAACTAATAATAAATCGCCACGTCATTGAAAATCTTTGATTTTTACCAAAATCACCTTAAAAGTCATTGATTCCATGATTTGTGATTGGTTGACAGTGTAAAAAACTTTACACTGATAGTGCATACTAATTAAACTCAAATCATATTATCAAATAAAATTATTAATTATCCAAATTTGAGTCTAAGAGATTTGATTCAAATTTTAATGCACCCAATGATAGTCTAAATTCACTTTTAATGCACTTTAAAATTTTGGAAAATTTTGTGTATGATATAAGAAAATATTACAATATTAAATACATTCAAAATATAAAATTTTAAAAAAGGTACATTATAGCAACAACATACAATTTTTCAAATTTATACGAGACCTCATTATGATGGACGATCAATATAATATTACAATTTTTAAATGTATCAAACGCATTGAAATTTCTAAAAAATCAATTAATACTAATTTGAAGTCAATTTAATGCTTAAATAAATTATACTTTTTATTGGTACAATTAACCTAGCTTTTTCTCACATTGGGATTCAAAACAACACGCTACCCTCTCTTCTCTTTTCATCGTGTCCTCTTTACTTTTTTGCTTTCTACACTATTTTCTTTCTTTCTCCTTGGTGCTCACAAGGATTAATACACTAGTTATTCAAATTGAGAGACAAATTGGTAAGCCTTAATCTTCTCCATATTGTTTTTTTTTACATATTTCTCCATCTTTTTTGTGGTTGTTTTTTTGTTTAGGATGTAGGTGTTTGTTTTGGGGTTTCCATTTTCATACGCTGCTTAACTGATTCTCTCCCTATTGCAAGACTGCATATTGAAGTTTGACCTCAGGCTGTGACATCTGCTCTTCACATGCCAACTCTGTTCTCCTAATTAATAAACACCTATTTGTAGGGGTGGATCTACATAGCACTCACCGTGTGTATATGCACCCACTCGATTCTATAAAATTACCATTAATACTTTGAGTTAGATATATTTTGCTCCCGTAATTTTATATACGTGCAATCATTGTCTGATTACTTATATTGAGAAAAATGTGTTCAATAACATTGACAATGAACTTATCATGCAATAATTTTAAAACATGAAATCATGTAGAAAATAATTATAAGGTATGTAATTTATTTGATTATATATAAAAAAAATTTAGAGATTAATTTCTTTGCATTGTCGATATAAAGGATTTTTACTCTAACATTTAATAATATATTAACGAATCAACATTATTGTTATTTTTTGTCTTAGTTATTAAAATAAAGCACACACGTCAAAATATTAGTAGATGTCAGTGTAAAACTTTTTACACTGACAATACATGCTACTTTAATCCAAAATTTTATGATTTTAACATTTATGTGTTTATCTTCATATGTATGATAATAATAATTATTCATATTTTTTGGAAATAAATTGCCCCTACTGACTCGGGGTCTTAGATCCGCCACTGCCTACTTGATTATTATTGAATCACATATAAAAACAAAATGGTTGCTACTTTGAGGGTGAACTGTTTCAATTTAACTATTATTTTGTGATAGGTATGGAAATCAAGGGAACCCTTTCGAGCAGGGCAAGCTCCATAAGATTTGGGGAAGGGGAAGGACAAATAGAAAATTCTCTGAAATTCTTCTCTACTTTCATTCATTGTTCATGGGTGAATTTATACAATGACATTGTTACCATCTAATGCGGATCTTCATACAGGTGTCATAGCTAGGTGGCAATTTGTAATAAGAAAAAATGGAATCCTATAGAAGATACAAGGAAATGGAAACGGAACTATGAGATGCTACTCTTGCAGATGCTGACTCATTTTGTAGCTCTATGCAGTTTTTCAACCATTTTGGTATTTTACAAATACACTTCTCTTACACTAGGCTGGGCTTGTCTTGTGTACTAGGCCCCAAATTGGAGCGAGCCCTTTTATTATCCGTATCATTACTCCACCCGTACACAACAACCTTGTCCTCAAGGTTGGAATTTAGACCAGCCTTCATAAATTCCATTTCATACTCCAAAGTGGTAGTGAGACCCGGTTGATCTTGCCAGTGAATAAGGGAACATCCTCCTGGATTCCATTGTTTGAAGGGTAAGGACTTTTCAGTTTGGAAAAAATAACAATTGCTACCCGAATTCCACTTCTTGGGGTGCTTTGGAAGTATATTTATTTTTTATGCCAGTAACAACCTTGAATTTTCATTTAAGAAAAGATCAGGACCATGCAATTCAACCACAAACTGAGATAAGGAACCAAGTTTGCAATTTAATGTGATCCCATAGCTTATAGTGGTCACATGCAAGTCAGCACCAAGCACTAATATTGTTTCGGTAACAAAAGAATGCCTAGCAAGTTTTATGCTATCAAGGGACTCTGGAAATATAGCCATTAATTGTTGATATATAATGCTATTGGTTGAGTAATCATAAACAACAAGCAACTCTCTTAGCTTAGTGTACCATCCATGAAGTTGCACCAAATTCCTATGGCGAAGCCTTCTTAGATTCTGGGGTTCATTGAAGAATCTATCACACAAAGTAGGACATGACTTCATCCCCAGGCATGTCACCAAAACATGGCAACTGTCTTCAAGGGTGCCATAATAAGCAGTTCTAAACTCTAGTTTTGCCACTCTAGCCTTGGTATGTAGGTTACTTCCTTCATGCTTGCCCGAACAGTATAGTCTGCTTGGACTGGAACTTTCAGGCTGCTCTTGAACAAGGAAATGCTTCAACAACCCCTGAACCAAATCCACATCATACACACGCTTACTTCTAATATAACAAAGAATTAGGAATGACCCATTGTTCGTGCTGTGTAATAAGGTCAACGTGGGAACCCAGACGAGAATTTTGCTACGAGCAATTGCATTTTCTGCTGCAGAGTATACCTCTGCCACTTCTTGTTCCCATTTTCAGATACCAAGGATTGCCCTAATAAGTCAAAAGAAGAGCCTGTGCCTCTCCATTCACTAAAGCATGAGTTTTGGGCAAGTAAGGTGTTCATATAAGAGTTAGGCACCAGATGAACTTCTATGGTACCCTTCAATTGATCACCAAGAGAAGCGGAATCTACTGGTAACGAAATCATCCTTTCTTTGCAAGGCGTATATTGGGACGAGAAGGTATCATTGAAACTTGCACAAGGAAAAACTTTCCTAAGCTCTTTAGAGGTTTCAGTAAGTAAATACTTGAGATGCCAGATACATGAGTTTTTTGAGGAAATGGAAGCCAAAAACTCAATTAGATCATAATATTCAAATTCCCTTGAGGAAACTGCATTTTCTATCACGTCAATATCAAATAACTGTAGAAAGGTATGAATAAATGGTTCATACTTCATCCTTTCTAATGAAATCCCTAAGAATATCTTCAGCACTTCAAAAGAATTTAACACATGAGTGTAGCTAAATATGGGTTAGTGTCCCAAATACATATTGCATACCTTCAGGAAGGTAAAATTAGCAATGGCGTAAAGATCGAGGTTTTGAGGGCAAGTCCATGGGGTTGTGTTCCAACCAACAGAAGATGCACGATGTAGATCGCCCAGTACTCCAACCCGGTCTAGTGGTTCCGGCGGTGGCGACACGAGCAGTGGTGGCAGAATGGCAACTCTGTCCGGCAGTTCCGGCGGGAGCGTCTCTGTCGGGGTTATCTCGGCAGGTCTATCGCGAACCCATAGCTCGGTCACAGTTGAAAATCCCATCCTGTCTTTAAGCGATTTTGAGTTGGGTTTAGCTGGTGATGGTTGTGGGTTGGAGCAGAATGTGGAAACGACCTCAAAAAATGGTGGTACCAAGATGGTGTGGAGGTTGACGCCATGGATGCCGAAGCCGCAATGGACCCTTTCTGAACGAACCGATTTTGGAATCGATAACTCCAAGTCCTTGACGACCACGAGAACACACTCTCTCTGATCTTCAGTAATTGCAGAGACTGGTTCCACTATGGTAGGAGAATTTCGACCATCTACGGGGAGCTCAATTGATGTCACCATTTTTTCTACATGTTTCACCGTGTGGGTTTTAGTTTCCACAACAGCGTGAAGTGAAGCAATCGACCGGTCATCTGAGGGTTTGGAGATGTTAAAATTCGCGCTGGAAAGTTGGGGAAAACCATTTTGCTGTGCTGTGGAAAAGTTCTTGGTCCAGAGAATGGACGCAGTCGAGGGTTCGGAGACAAGCAATTTTGCTTCAATACGCTTTTCCAATCTGATGGCCTTTCAGACAGGCAATAGGGTCGCAGCAACGTCAGTCGCGATGGATGTCATCTCGGAAGCCAGCAATGAAGCAACCGCGATGATCGTTGGCGTACATGCAGAGAACACGAAGCGAAATAATTTCGAATTTTAGCTGATATTCCAAAACTGACCCCGTTTGTTTCAGGTGCTTTAGAGCATATTGGCAAGTAAGGTCTAACAATGGGGGTTTGTAGCCATGGCCAAAACTGGGGTTGGTGGATGGAGCCGGAATGGTGAGGTTGGTAAAAAATGCAGGTGGCATGAGGATGAAATGAAAGCACCAATGATAGATAGGCATGGAAATCAAGGGAACCCTTTCGTGCAGGGCAAGCTCCAGAAGATTGGGGGAAGGGGAGGGACAAATAGAAAATTCTCTGAAATTCTTCTCTACTTTCATTCATTGTTGATGTGTGAATTTATACAATGACTTTGTTACCATCTAATGCGGATCTTCATACAGGTGTCATAGCTAGGTGGCAATTTGTAATAACAAAAAATGGAATCCTATAGAAGATACTAAAGGAAATGGAAACGGAACTATGAGATGCTACTCTTGCGGATGCTGACTCATTTTGTAGCTCTATGCAGTTTTTCAACCATTTTGGTATTTTGCTAATACACTTCTCTTCCACTAGGCTGGGCTTGTCTTGTGTACTAGGCCCCAATTTGGAGTAAGCCCTTTTATTATCCGTATCATTTTGCCAGATCAAACACAGGAGTCTCTCCTTCTTGAGTTACATACATTAAAGTAAAAAAATCACTGTCGTGATAAGGTAAGTTAACATTACTATTTACACAAAAGAATACAACCTCAAGAGAACAAAATTGTCTTGTTTTCTGGACAAATGTATCCGTAGCAAAAGCAAGAGCATTTCTGATTCCAGCAACTGCAGATATCTACAATCACACACAGTAACCAGATGCTGTTAATAAGAAGTCTGCATCTGGGAATGGAAACTACAATGTAATTTCATCTCAGTTTATAAACTTAACTATAATTGCCAGGTTTGGCCTTAGCAAGTCCAAGCTTCAAAGCCATCCTAACATGAAACAAAGTTGTATACAGATCTTTTACTCTTTCCTCAATAGTCTCAAGCTCACCCTCCAATTTCCTGCAGCTTCTCAGAGTCATACCATTTTTGTGAAAATTTAAAAATTGTTCCCGCCCGAAATAGTACAGGGCCACCTAGGTCGGGATAGCATAGAAATTGCTTATGGCCACAAAGTCGGGAAGCCTCTCTGCAAGGAAAGGTCATATCGGCAGAAGGTAGAAAGCAATCACTCGGGCTGCACATTGTAACAGGCCCATAAGTCTTTGGCAAAGGATCCTGAGATGGGCGAGAATGTCTCGGGCTAAAGAACAAAGGAACACATCGATCAGTCAAAGGTAACGGTCGTAATAAGACATCCCGATCGATCAAAGGTAACGGTCATAATAAGACAATCCAAGGGACGCGTCATCCCCTTCTATAAGAATCTTCTGATGATTGGAAAAATGAAGATCCCATGCATGAGCCCGCAAATCATGCTAATAGCCCGGTGGGGCCCATCTAGAGTAACCAACTCGCTTGAACAGTACGCGCCAAGGAGGCTATATAAGGAAGATATGCGTCCTTGACACACACTGTATACACACACCGAAGTACTGAGAATGACAAAGTTGTATTAAAATCAACATTGTTCTGTACTTAGTTCTTAATCAATAATACAACATCCACATATACTATTCCTCTTTATTATTTTAGGACAAACAAAACTAATAAATTATTGCTTATTAAATTAATATTTCTAAGCAATCATTTAATGTATGGTGAAGTGTCAGTTTCTTATTCTCTTAATTCAAATTGCTAAAAGTACATAATAACTCAAGCCCACCCTCCAAGAATAAAATGGAGACCATAAATTCATATAATACTTGAGGCAAACAGGGCAAGTGTCTGGCTTATAGTTAGGATTTAACTTGAAGAATGAACTTTTTTTTTTTGGTAATTAGAGGGGGCAAAAGCCCAAAAGAATGAACTTTTAAAATACAAAAGGTTTGACAAAAAATTATTAATCAAACTTACAGCAGACAAAGCTTAAACATGAGCAACACATTCAAGACATGGAAAGGACTTACAATGACAAATCTATACGCAGCTGATTTATTGGATAGCCCAAAAACTGGGAAGGCTTTCAATGCTAAAGTATGAAAAATTCTCTTAAAAAAAACCATTCTGTGTAAGACTGATTAACGGATCTATCATATTTGACTGATTTGCAAAAGTATAAAGGATCGATAACACATATTTAAAGGGAAACAAAACCAAACACAATGAAACTCTTCCTAATATCAGCTTACAATATTTATCTGCATCCTTCAAGAGTGCGTTGTGAGCAGCATCTGTCCGAGTAGCTAGTTCTTTCTCATTCTGTGGCAAAAAATTAAATCATTATATACCAAGTTCAACCTACTTGAATAAAATAAACACAATTCATGATTGGTAATTTATCCCATATACTAAAATTACACCATATTAACAGATGAATGAGAAACTACCTATTGCCTAAAACTCTTTGGTATCTCCCTCCATGGCTCATAAGGAGACAATTTTGTTGATTGTTTCTTCAAAACTAAAATCTAAAATGCTTGCTTTAGTTTTTTTTCAAGATCCTAGGTGCTAACTGCAGCTTCTCCCATTTGTTTCTAAGACTAATAATGTAATTTACTTATCAACAAAATAGTCCAAAATCATAAAAGAAAAACTTTTTAAAACCAAAAAAACTAATACACATACCAATATATTACTGGACTACTGGTGCTAAGGTAGCAAGCAAAATAAAGTACATAAAATTATCTGCCTCAGAGAAAAGAAACATGCTAAATATTTTAGAATTAGGAAACTTTGTAGGATTACCAAAGAGTACAGATCTAGAAAATGACAATGACAACTTAAAGCACATAGGTTGTCATAAGAGTTTCATGGAGGAAACCATACTGAAGATGAGCAAATAAATTCATAGTCAGCAAATTCTAAATCCAAATATATAATGCATTGATATAATTTCCACACCTCTCCAAATAGTTTCATCTTTGGTTGTTTGTGCCTTTTTGTTTTCTATTTACAGAAAATAAACCAGAGTCGCTATATGACGAAGAAAAAATAGAAGACCTTTTAATTAGTAGTTACTCCAAACTATTAGTTGAACCCAAGAAAACACGTATATAGCCAAAAACTCAATAACTTAAAAGGAATGGGAGAGTGACACCTTTATATGATATTATCTCATTGATATTAACATCCTTTCATTTTTTACCCCCTATAAAGTTGATATTAGCATCCTTAGAAGGTAAGAAAAACTCTTTGGCTGAGAAGAATACATATTCAAAATAATTTTACACAAAAACTCAAGAAAAATCATGTACATTAAAACTTAAAGAACTTTTAATCAAATGGTGGTTTCGACATCCAAGACATTAATCAGTAAAAGTAAATTGACATATGTCATGATATAATGACTACTAACCATAATATAGCAGTAACTTTTATTTCTAAAGTACAATGAATCACTTATCTGAAAATCAACATCATAAGAATTTTATCAGTATATAAGATTTACAGATTTAGCATCTTCAAGGCTCTCCATTGTAACAAATGCATATCCTTCAACCAAATATGTCATTATAATTCAATCGGACAAAATAGGCACATTTATCCCTAAACTTTGCTCACTAGTACGTACAGTATTCTAAAATATCTCCTTCCCCTTCTCATTCTTCTCACCCTAGTCCAGCACCACCATGTAAGCAATGAACAATTGAAATTAATGCTAACTTTTACCATTGACCAAAGCCATTGAAAGATAATAATAGAAGAAAAATGTTAATCGAAAGTTCACAGACAGAGGTGTCTTCAACACTTTTCTTGATAAACATAGATTTAGACCTGCACGAACACAATGTTCTTTCTATTGATCCCATTTGATTCATTGACAATAAATTACTAAGCAGAAGAAAATTGTCACTAATGATTAAATCATACAATGGAAGTGTAAGTTACCCTATCAACTCACAATCAAATTGGTTGAATTATAATCAAATGATACTTTAGCATTCATTATTTCTCAAATCAGAAATGTTTATGAACACAAATAAACAGTCATGATAACAATTAAACATTTTGACACTTACATCCAAATGAGCCATAGTTACTTGGTTTTCATTCAAGATGTTATCAACACTTGACACATAAGTTGCACGATTTTGTACATGTTCATTTTAATTTCTATGCTAAATAATGTGAACAGATATCACGAGAAAGGAATATATTGTTGCCTCCATTGAATGTTTTGGGGTGCGTATTATTTAATCTAAGCCATACAATATTTCTTGAATTTCATGCCACGTCAGAAATAATCTTAAATAGACAGATTCAACATATTCAACATATTCATTTTCGACAAATTAGAATACTCAATTTCTCTTTTCAAGAAACAAAACTCTTATTTTGCAAAGTGTATCAATGATTACCTTCATTCTTGAATCACTTCCAACTCCATAGGTCGTCTGGCCAAACTGATTTCACTAGTACCAGTTGAAGTGGTTGAGGCAAATGGATTAGGGGGCACCTTTAACAGGTTTTCCTCTCCGGTTTCCAACATTTGTACAACAGTTTTTATGGATGGACGGTTCACTGGCTGCCACTGAATGCACCAAAGTCCAACAATTGCAAGTTTTTTTACAATTTTATTATCACCTTCATCCTCAATATGGATATGTATGTCTCCACCTTCAAGTAAGTTATGGATCCATTCTGGGTATAACACTTGAAATGTTTGCCCAGATGACATGTCTATATTCTTCCTTCCTCCAACCATTTCTAGCAACAACATTCCATAACTGTAAATATCAGACTTATAAGACACATTTCCAAAGTTTCTAGAGAAAACTTCGGGTGCAATGTATCCCAAGGTTCCCCTAGCAGCAGTCAACGACACTGCACTAAAATTCTTGGAGCACAATTTGGCGAGACCAAAATCTGAGATTTTCGGAGTGAAGTTGTCATCAAGTAACACATTGTGAGGATTGATGTCAAAGTGAAGGATTGGATGACTACAACCTTGGTGAAGATACTCAATCCCTTTAGCTATGCCAAGTGCAATTTCTTGGAGCTTCTCCCAGTCGAGGAAACGATCGTTGTTATCAGGTGAGGATATGAAGTTTTGTAAGGAACCATTGGGAAAGAAATTGTAGACAAGGACACGATGGACTCCTTCTGCACAGAAGCCAAGCAAACGAACCACGTTGATATGATGGATTGTGCCCATAATTCCAACTTCATTAATGAACTCTTTCCCTTCTCCCTCAGCATTATTGAGAATCTTCACAGCCACCAGAATTTCATTGGAGAGTTTGCCTTTGAATACTGCTCCATGAGCACCTTCTCCTAGCTTTTCCTTAAAACAACTTGTGATTCTTTTTATATCAGCATAGGAGAATCTAGCAGGCTTTTGTGCCCTGTAGTCCTCTAGAAATTTTTCAACTCTAACGTTATCTTCTTCTTTCTTTCTAAAATAGCGGTAGACATGAAAGAGTCCAATAAGCACCAGCCCCAAAAGAATTGAACCTAAGATTACAGTTTCACAATTATATATATTTATCACCCAATTTTTAAAAGGGAAAAAAGAAGCAGCAAAAACCACAGTGATCGAGTCTTACCCGAAGCTGCAAAAATGAATGATTTCGGAATATGAATTTTTTTCCGTTTACCCTTGCAGTCAACACATTCAATGACACCTTCTGTGCTGTTGTTCTTCCATTGACACTTCTTGCCTCTAGCTTCGCACGGGATGCAATTTGGTATGGACCAATTCAAAGTTAAAAAATTATCCAGCAGGTCGTGTGAATCCACTGACGAAACGACACCAAACATCCTGGTGCAGGATACTAAGTCCAATGCGAGGACACTCTCGTAGGAGTTAGCAGCGTAAATCGGACAGGTGATCATATCTTGTGGTTCTGGGTACAACTGGTACTCATTTCTCAGGTGTCGATGCCCAAGTGAAGAACAATTGAAGAAGCTGATTCTGTTCGTTTGGATTCTATAAAAGTTTGATCCGAACTGGAAAGGGTGAATTGAGGAATTGTACAATTTTAGAAACTTTTTTGGTAGGCAATTTTCAGGATCAGAAACATGAATCTCCTGATCGTAGTAAGATATTGAGCGGACAAGGAATATTAGTGGACCTGAAATGGTAAGGAGCTCAAGCATGGTCTGATTTTTATCAGTACAATACAGACAGAACCCAGGATTAGAGCATCGGTCTTTCGTCCCCTTGACGAGTTGGAAGGGAAATCTAATAGACGGACCATAAGGCTCACAAGACAATTCCCTGCATTAGTTGTGACCGCTTCCACTTGTGATAAGAAAGAGGAAGAGTGTGGTTAATAAGGAAAGTTTGCGGTAAGAAAACATCGCTGGAGGTACACTTGCCATCCAAGGTATGGAGAGACGTTCTTTTTTATAAGCACTCAAGTTCCAGAAAAACAAAGTGAGAAAGTGAGGCACTCCGAGTGGTAATATCAGGTTCTAAGAATCCCCAGATGAACAAGAGAAAGGGTCAAAGCAGGTTTTTTATTCAAAAAATAATAGTTGGTGTTGACTAGTTACTAAGACGGTTTGATACGGGTTTTAAAAAAGTTCTCTCATATTTGTTATAAATTTTAAAGTTTTATTTTCAAATATAAAAGATTTTAGAGAATAGAATTAGTGAATAATATTTATAAATTTGAGAAAACTCTATTCCTAAAAATATAATTTGCCTAAGAATAAAATATTCCAGATATTAAATGCCACCTAAAGAAACAAGGGTCTTTTTCTTGATAAAAAAAGAAAGGTTAAAGTAACATTTTGGTCCCTACACTTGACACGAATTCTCGATTTGGTCCCTATACTTAAAAAATTCTCGATTTGGTCCCTATACATACAGAAAGTCTTTATTTGGTCCCTATACGTTATCCATTTGGTCCCTATACGAGCAAAAAATTATCAAATCAGTCCCTAAAATTTTGTACGGCAGGGACCAAATGGAGACTTTCTGTATGTATAGGGACCAAATCGAGAATTTTTTAAGTATAGGGACCAAATCGAGAATTCGTGTCAAGTGTAGGGACCAAAATGTTGCTTTAACCAAAAAGAAACAACTGTCTTTGTAGTTTGTATTAAAATAATAATTATAATTATAATTATAATTATAAATAACTATTATTACTCACACCAAATCAAAAGATAAAAAAAGAGTTGTGATATTCTTATACAGAATATCCAGAATATTGGGACAACATACGTTATTGTAGCACACTGTAGTGTTATTGTAGTACAACCTCTGTTTTTTTTTTTTTACAAATTTTGACTTTTAAAAAAAAATAAAAAATTTATTTCTAAAAAATCCCCATTAATCAAATAATAAACTGAATTAACCAGATATTTGTACATATTTAATCAAAAAACCAATTAACCAGATAATGAACTGAATTAACCAGATATTTGTACCTGATTAACCAGATATTTGTACGTACTTAATCAAAAAATTTATTTATCAAAAAAACTCATTAACCAGATAATGAACTGAATTAACCAAATATTTGTACCTGATTAACCAGATATTTGCACATACTTAACCAAAAAATCCACTAACCAGATAATAAACTGAATTAACCAGATATTTGTACCTGATTAACCGTATATTTACACATACTTAACCAAAAATTTTATTTCTCAAATTTAACAAAAAATTTTATTTCTCAAAAAACCCATTAACCAAATAATAAACTGAATTAAGCAGATATATGTACCTGATTAACCAAATATTTGTACATACTTAACCAAAAAACCCATTAACCAGACAATGAACTGAATTAACCAGATATTTGTACATGATTAATCAGATATTTAGACATACTTAACCAAAAAATTTATTTCTCCAAAACACTAAATATTTAAAAGAAAGAACAAAATATTTTTTTAAAAAAAGCTAAATATTTTTTTAAAAAAAAACTGCAACAGTGCCGCACAAGGGAGCAGCGTGTTTCAAAATTTTGCGTCAACTTATCATTATTGATAAAAAAAAAAATACAGAAAGCGCAAGTATCTTACCCTCCTCGTTCAATTTCTGTTAGAAACTTCAACAATTTCGGCCGGCTTAATTGCAGTTTTGGTCCCCCAAATATTGATAATGTGCGATTTTGGTCCCCCACTTTTTTTTTGAGCGTATTTGGTCCCCCAAATTTTTCATTTGTGCCAATATGGTCCTTCCGTCCATCCCTGTTAAATTTGTAACGGAAATTACTTTAAAATGTGCAGATTTGATCCCTCAACTATTTTTTATGTGCGATTTTAGTCCCTCAATTTTTTTCAAAGGCATTTGATCCCCTTAATTTTTCAAGTAACATGTTATTAAAATCACAGTAATAAATCTGCCATGAAAATCACATTAATAACTATCAGTGTGAAAATATGTTATTAAAGACACTTATATCAAGATTTTATAGTTTGGATTCTAACGGATTTGTATCATAAGAATTTATAAAATTTGAAAGAAACACGGTGGAGAAGTGGTGAATAAACACATAAACTCTAATTACAACATTAGAGAGCAAATTCAAATTTATGGTGGAAAAGACAACATATTCATTAAATTATTTTGTTCACATGTTATTGTATTTATGTAGTGGAAAATAAAATTGTGAACTTAAAACAATAAAAATCACTTTATTTTCATAATGTCACAAATAATATATTCTATATTTTCATTACTTAGTGTAACTGATAGGTTTGCCATAAAGAGTATATTTAAATTTGGTGTATCATAAATAAATGTGTACTTGCAAACCAATTCTTTTATGTATTTAGATAGCGTTTGACCCAACTTTTTTGCGGCTTAAAAGCCACTATAGTTTTATTTTTTGAAAGACAAAGAATAATATTAATAACAGGGTTCAAGGATATACGAACCCAAAAACAAAGTAACTAGCACAAAAGAAGCTAAAGATGCAATACAAAGTAACTAGCTTAAGCCCCTTGTTGATATTTATCTTTCGGATTTGAAGTTTATTTTTCCGATTTTTTTTTATGCAAAATCATTCATTAAATTATAATATAGTAATTAGCAACTAGTAGGTAAAAAAATTTCTTATTTTTTTTAAAAAAATGTACTTAACTAAATAATAACTACTAACTAATAAGTAAATTTTTTTTAAGCCTAAAACCCTTGCTCGGGTGGCTTGACCCTAAATCACCGGTGCTCATTTTTAAACATGAGTTATTCTATACAATCTTTCACTTGTCCATTGAATCATGTGACATCACTTATATTAAGTAATTTCTTTTATTATTTATTATATATATATATATATATATATACACTAATTAGCATTTATTACTTACAATAATTGTTACTTGTATATATTTTATTATTAACTTATTTTCATAAAGTTTTTCTCCTTTTTTGGGATAAAAATTTCTGAAATAAAAATACCTTTGAAAAAAATTGAGGGACTAAAATCGCACATAACAAATAGTTGAGGGACCAAATCTGCACATTTTTAAGTAATTTCCGTTACAAATTTAACAGGGATGGACGGAAGGACCATATTGGCACAAATGAAAAACTTGGGGGACCAAATGTGCTCAAAAAAAAAGTGGGGGGCCAAAATCACACATTATCAATACTTGGGGACCAAAACTGCAATTAAGCCAATTTCGGCCTCATAATTGAAGACAGTGAACAATAATTAAAATCAATTACAAACAACTTCGGTTCTCCGAGTGGTAATTTCTCGGCAGTTTCTAAGAATCCCAAGAACAAGAGAAAGAGTCAAAGCAGGTTTTTTCTTATTCAAATAAATGTGGTTTGTATTATTAATTATTAATAATTATATCACAAACATATTTTATTTTTTCAATATAAATAGACAGGGAACATTACCTTCAAGATAGAGAAGTCAAGTTTATCTCACCTTCCTCGTTCAATTTCTGTAAACTCAAACAACTTGGGCACCATGTGCAGACGGAGCGTCTTATTGGTTTCCTTGCTATTTGTACTTCAACTCCAGCAAAGTAGCAGTGCCGTTGATCAGTCATGTGTCCCTTCTTCCTGTGGCAAAATCTCCAACATAAGTCATCCATTTCGTTTGAAAAATGATCCGGAACACTGTGGCGACAGCAGGTATGAGCTAACATGTGAAAATAATGTGACAGTGGCATCTTTGTACTCTGGAAAATACTACGTGCAGGCCATCAACTACAACAATTTCACGATCCGACTGGTTGATCCCGGAGTTCAAGAGTCTAATTGCTCATCCATTCCTCGCTATTTTTTGTCAATATATAATTTCACCGCCCTTCATCTTAATAATAACTTTGACCCATACCAAGCTGATGATCTATTTCAGCACATAGTTTATATGAACTGTAGCCATCCAGTGATCGATGCTGAGTATGTGGATACTGCTTCCTGCGTCAATTGGAATTCCAAAGGCCATATTTATGCTATCGCTGGTGACTTACTGCCTGAGACGCTTAAAGTGGATTGCAATGTGAAGCTGGTTGCTCCCACATCTGGGTTGCAGAGTTCGGATGACTACAATAATATATTTTCCAATGTTTCCTACATTTCTATTCACAGGGCTCTAGCGTTCGGATTTCAGGTTTCATGGTTGAAGGATTTTTGTGAACTTTACTGTGGAGCTCGAGGCTACTGCCGCTTCAACTATACAAAGGAGAAAATTCGATGCTTCAGCTCCAGCTACCGCTCCCCTCGATTCTGCGATTTTCTTTTAGGTCGTACGGAAATCTGTGGTAAGGAAGAGAATATTAACTAGTAATTTTCTATAATATTTATGAAATTACGGAAATGGTCTTCTTTATCTCGTAAGTTTGACAAAAAAAAAAAACAATAACTGACGGTCTTCTATTTTTTGGGTCATCTAGGGATATGGTCACAGCTGCAATATTATGGGAAAAGTAAGAACTTAATCACCTTAATTTACATTTTTATTTTGTTATAAATTAGTTGTGCTTTTATACAGCAGTGCAACAATGTGTACAACTATGTATATTTGTGGATGTACGAATGTATTTGATATGGAGAAAAAAGTGTTACTTAATTGCAAGCAGAAATTGGGAATTAAAACAATTATTATTTGATAAAAAAGGATAGTCTATACAAGTAATAAATAAGCTTTAGCTAGGTATTATATATATAAAAAATAAAATAAAAAACTTTAATTAGCTGGGTAGGATACATTCAGAATTCAATATGAGGGAAAATATGAAATGCGGAACAACACGTCATATATTAATAAAATTAGACAAATTGAAAGATATATAAGTAAAAAAAAATTCATTTAGGTCTAAAATCTAATGATTTTAAATCAGAAAAGAATGTCAAGTCCATTAATGCGATTATTTTGCTTAGCACTTTAAAATTTAAACGTGAATCTGAAAGTGTTTTGAGTTATTCAAATCCTTACTTTGATTTCAACATTGAAGTCAATTATATATAAGAATAACATCAGTATCCTCAACAAAACTGATTATCAAAAAAAAAAAAAAAAAATCCTCAAGAAAACTTGTAAGTTTGAAAAAGAAAAAGATGATTTTCTCATATAATATATAGAATTTTAACCAATTTGTTAACCAACATGTTATGGCACAATTGGTAAATAATTTGGCTCCTTGAGCATGTGGTCAGGGATCTCGATACCTCGAATGATTAGTCTCTGGCTCCCAACCGGAGGATATCGGGTTCACAAAAAAAATTTAACCAATTTCTTACTCAATGCATGATATTGGCATGTAATTAGATCATTTATCATTTGATGGGTTTATTCACTACACTAAAATTTCTTGCAGCTACTTTCCAAGGAATCTTGATAGGTGAGTTGCACCACCATTGATTATACATATTTCTTTCTTTTGCTTCTGCTTTGGAACTTGGTTATATAGTGATATTTCAATACAGGATTGCTCGAAATAGTAAAAGGACAAAACAACCGATTTGAGCATGCCGATGGCTATGGACTAGGATTGATTATAGGGCACTATGTTCTACCATTGTTCGTGGCAGCTAGATATTTATTTGGGATGACGTTATTTATTGTCTTTTGATATACAAATGGCGAAGAAGGCATATGTCGATGTATGAACATATTGAAATGTATCTACAAGAAAATACCATGATACCCATTGGATATTCATACAAAGAAAGTAAGATGATGACTAGAGGTTTCAAGGACAAGTTGGGTGAAGGAGGCTATGGCTCTGTGTTCAAGGGGAAGCTACGTAGTGGGCCTGATGCGGCAATAAAGTTATTGGGTAAATCAAAAACTAACGGCCAAGACTTTATAAGTGAAGTATCAACTATTGGAAGGATTCATCATGTGAATGTGATAAAACTTATAGGATTTTGTGTTGAAGGATCAAAACGTGCTCTTGTCTATGAATTCATGCCTAATGGATCTCTTGAAAAATATATTTTCTCCAAAGAAGGAAGTGTCCCATTAAGTTATGACAAAATATATGATATATCACTTGGAATAGCTCGTGGGATTGCATATCTCCACCAGGGATGTGAGATGCAGATTCTGCATTTTGATATTAAGCCCCATAACATCCTTCTTGATGAGAACTACACCCCAAAGGTCTCTGATTTTGGACTTGCAAAGCTATATCCAGTAGACAATAGCATTGTCACCATGACTGCGGCAAGAGGAACAATTGGGTATATGGCTCCAGAATTGTTCTACAAAAATATTGGGGGAGTATCTTATAAGGCTGATGTCTATAGCTATGGAATGCTTTTGATGGAGATGGCAGGTAGAAGAAAAAACTTGAATCCCCATGCGGAACATTCAAGCCAGCTTTACTTTCCCTTCTGGATTTATGATCAACTTGAAAAAGATAAAGATATAGAAATGGAAGATCTAACAGAGGAGGAAAAGGAAATAGCAAAAAAGATGGTTATAGTCGCACTTTGGTGTATACAATTGAAGCCCCATGATCGTCCCTCAATGACCAAAGTAGTGCAAATGCTTGAAGGAGAAGTTGAAAGCTTGGAAATGCCTCCAAAGCCTTCTTTGTACCCACACGAAACGATCGCAGAGGGCCAAAGAATCAACTCTGATCAAACAATGTTAAGTGACTTTATCAGTTCTGCTAGTGATTCTATGGAAATTGAAACTAGTCCTCTAGTAGAGAATGTTAGTTAACAACCCATGATAGTAATTCATTTGCATCACCTATTGTTTGAACACTTTACTTCAATGTATTACATTGGTTTATCTCTTTCCCATTGTGTTCTACTTTGAAGGTTAGAAAATAAGTTGCCAAATTTAAGATTTTGTTCGAGTACCTATAGATGTAATCATTGTATGAACTCATTACTAGAATCTATATGGTAAATGTTTACCTGTTTCAGTGTGAACAAATTGTAACTGCTCTATTGTTGAAACGGATTACGTTGGACTAGCTATTCCCAAGTTTTACGATGTTTATTACTTCTACCAAGATAAAAATGATACAATGCAAAGAATGATTAGATTAGAGCAAACTGAAAAAAAAATTAAACATATAGATTTAATCCTCAATTCAAAACTTGAGTTGGTTAAAGATATCTCTTAAAATCATTTACCTAATTTAAAGGATTTGATTCCTCTCCTTTTCTTTAATTTTTTCTCTCATATTATAAGAGATAAAAGGACAAAAACAACCAACAAGGCCTAGCACTATTGATAGATAGTTGGGTTCCTAAAACATGTTGTCAAATGTTCAATTCCTATTATCGATATGAAAAAGGTTTTGTTGGGAGAGGCAAAGCCCACTTCGGTGATCTCTATTACTCGAAAGAAATTGGTCTTCCGCTATCGGCTGAGGGATACCCTTGGTACTTGATAGCGTGATTGCGCAAGTGTATGTACGGTTTCATCATCAAGTAATAAAAGATATCGAACCCACACAAACAGTGTTTATGAATACTCATTAATTATTAAATCAATTAAACCAAACGATAAGATTGATTTATGAGATTAGAACCAAGTAACAATTGTAATTGGGAATAACAATTAAATTAAATTACGAAAATAACAAGAAAACAAGATTTGGGGTTTTCAGATAGGAAAAGAATTTCCAGGAATTGGATTACTAACAAGACCGCTTATGCTACTAAATTGACTACCCCTTTATTAATTATCAAAATGTTTTGAAGGTGAATTTATCCAAAAATAGTTAATGTTCTCTCTCGAGATACAAGAACCGTGCCCAACTAAACCAACTCATACTCTCGTGGTAATTGTATTTCAATTAGACCTGTTAAGATTCGTGATAATTCAATGAACTCTACGTCAGATTCAGGATTTAATAGTGCACACTTAATAGCGGCTTCGGCAGGATGTACTCTAAAAAAATGAGAGGGAGTATTTAATAGAGCTAACCATTAGAAACGCTACTATATTATAAACCTTTAATGGCGGTGTAACAAGGAAATGCTATCTTAATCCCATAACCTATTTTGAAAAAAAAAATGCTCTTTACCCCACACATCATTAACAACGCGTAACCGGGGAAGCGCTATCATAATATACAAATTTAATAGCATTTGTATGCACAAACACTATGGAAATTGTAACTATAATAGCACTTTGATTGAAAAACGCTATCTTTACCTCAAATTAAAATTAAACTTTCTTGGTGATCAACTCTCTGCCCATAGTAGTTGGACGTTGGCACAGTTCATGGAACTGATGGAAGTTCAATAAACTCTCTGCACATAAAATCTTATATTCAACCTTCAATGCATAGAAAACTAGAAAGTAATCAATTTCGCCTTAATAACTATTGAACTAGCGCTCCTAAACCTAAACCAATTTATCCTATAAATAACCCTCCTCCATATTCTTAACTCACACTACAAATTTTACAAAATATCCTCATGTATTCTTCTTTGTGTTCTTATTCTTCCAGAAGAGGGTCAGAAGAAGCCTCATCCTAAATGTCATGACAGACGACAAAAAGATATGTGAATGCCATCGTCTCCAAAAAATGGCTCACGAAATGAGATGTTTGGGTGACCATGTAGTGCTCTAACCCTATATGAGGATTATCAAGTAGTCATTGGCGACCCATAATAGAATGTGAGTCATATGTGGGGTATCCATAAAGTACCATCACGAAATGACAAAAGTGGGCGATGGCGGGGGCGGTGGCAACCCATTGATGGATATTAAAGGGAGGACTGAAGTAAAAACACAACAAAGCTTAATTTCGTTTTCTCCCTTGCCATCAACATGTTACTGAGAACGGTGTGCCTTTCAAAAGGATACTTGAATGGAATATGACCATTATGAGGGGTATCCATAAAGTGCCCTCATGAAATGACAGAAGGTCACGGTGGCTGGGGCGCTTGCAACCCAATGACCCTTTTTGCATGATAGACGACAAAAAGATACGAGAAGCTTCAAATGAAGGGATAAAGACACAAAAATGGATATTGAAAGGATTCATCAAGTGAATGTGGCAAAACTTATCGGATTCTGTGTTGAAGGATCAAAACGTGCTCTTGTCTATGAATTCATGCCTAATGGATCTCTTGAAAAATATACTTTCTCCAAAGAAGGAAGTGTCCCCTTAAGTTATGACAAAATATATGATATATCACTTGGAAAAGCTCGTGGGATTGCATATCTCCACCAGGGATGAGAGATGCAGATTCTGCATTTTGATATTAAGCCCCATAACATCCTTCTTGATGAGAACTTCACCCCAAAGGTATCTGATTTTGGACTTGCAAAGCTATATCCAGTAGACAATAGCATTGTCACCATGACTGCAGCAAGGGGAACAATTGGGTATATGGCTCCAGAATTGTTCTACAAAAATATTGGGGGAGTATCTTATAAGGCTGATGTCTATAGCTATGGAATGATTTTGATGGAGATGGCAGGTAGAAGGAAAAACTTGAATCCCCATGCAGAGCATTCAAGCCAGCTTTACTTTCCCTTCTGGATTTATGATCAACTTGATAAAGATAAAGATATAGAAATGGAAGATCTAACAGAGGAGGAAAAGGAAATAGCAAAAAAGATGGTTATAGTCGCACTTTGGTGTATACAATTGAAGCCCCATGATCGTCCCTAAATGACAAAGGAGTGGAGATGCTTGAAGGAGAATATCAATGCTTGGAAATGCCTCCAAAGCCTTCTCTATATCCACATGAAACAATTACAGAGGATCAAAGAATCAACTCTAGCCAGACAATATTGAGTGACTTCATTAGTTCTGAAAGTGATCCTGTGGAAGCTCAACTAATCCTCCGACAAAGAATGTTACTTGACAATGCATGACAGTAATTCAGTCGTATTATCCATAAAGATGTAACCATTGTATGAACTCATTCTACTTGAATATATATGGTAGATATTTACCTGCTTTAATGAAGGTCATTTTATCTTATATGTTATTCATAAAGATTGGGTTTGGGTAGCTATTCCGATAGATATTTTGCTCCTATCTTCATACCAACAACATTTTTCAGCAAGTGTGCTTTTGCTGAAGGTTTTCAAGGTAGTGAAGACTTGATGATTTAAAAGAGGGTATCTCTTAGTTGTTTCACAGATTTAAGAGAGAGTATCTCTTAGGTGTTTCACAGGGATAGAAGGAATCCTTGGGTAGAAAAGCTAGTGTGCTTTTTGGTGAGTTTTATGCAAGGTAGTGAAGCCTTCTGATGATTGTAATTGGCTATTGTAATTTCTTATTATAGTGGAGGAAACTCCAAAGGAGTGGGACTGGATGTAGGTTACCAGAGGAGGTAGCTGAACCAGGATAAATCGGTTTGCGCATTCTTCTTACCCTTAAACTTCATATACTTGTCATATGTATTTTTCTTGGTAGAAATGTATGAATGTGTTTTGTAATTGAATCATTATGTTGAAATCTATTCTTAAACATTGTTAGAACAATTGGTGCATTACTGTGATAATCATTAAACAAGTTATAAACTGAATCTTGAAAGATTAAATCTGAAATTTGTGAAATCCACTTTTTGCAAGAAAACTCTGTTTTTGCACTAAGTACTGGAAAAGTTTTAAATACTCAATTCACCACCCTTCTTGAGTTTGTAGCCACAACCAACACACTATTCATCTTTGACATCAACGTCTTGCCTATAGTTCTCTTGGTTTGTGTCTCGGGGTGTGTTAGGATTTGTTTTTAGTGAGTCTCTTAATTGTACTACTTGTTACACTGCTAAACAACCGGTTTTGTCGTTTGATAATAGTACTCCTATTTCTGCTTCACCTTTTGATCTTGTGCATTATGATATTTGGGGCCCTACTCCCATACCTCCTCTTGGAGGTTCTCGGTATTTCGTGTTGTTTATTGATTATTATTCTCACTTTACTTGGATTTAATTGATGAAAAATCGTCTTGAACTTCCTCAAATTTACATTATCTTTGCTAATATGATTCGAACACGGTTTTCTAAAGTCATTAAAGTTTTTCGTCGAGATAATACCATGGAATATCGTGATTCTAAACTCTTATCATTTCTTAGTGAATAGGGTACCGTGTCTGAGTTCTCATGTCCATAAACCTCTCAACATAATGGTCGAGCTGAGAGAAAGCATCGTCACATTATTGACTCTGTCTGTGCCATGCTTATCTCAGTCTTTTGTCCTGAACGTGCCTGTGGTGAAGCTGCTCTAATTGCTATCCATATCATCAATCGTCTCCTTTCCTGTCATTGGTAATGTTTCTCCTTTTGAGCATCTTTACCATATTGTACCCGATTATAACTCTCTTAAGGTCATTGGTGGTGCTTGTTTTGTTCTTCTCCAACCTCACGTGTACACTAAATTTGAGCCTCGTGTCTGTCTTTGTTGTTTCCTTGGTTATGGCATAAAACACAAAGGTTGCCGTTGTTGGGATCCGATATCTCAGCGTATCTGCATCTCTCGTCATGTTGTCTTCCGGGAACATATAATGTTATCTTCCTTGTCCAAGTTTACGTCAATTCCGTCCACTCCCACTCCTCTTTTTACTAACCTCGATGTTGTTTATTTCCTAGTGACATAGATGCAGGTTCTTCTAGTGAGCTTCCAGTCTCTTCCGATGTTCCATCTGCTTCTAATGATGTTATTCCGGTCATTGATCCTCCACCTCCCACCGTTGAGCGTCCTCCTTGAGACACCCCGACGTCCCATTAAATAAAACCCGAAATTATTAAAACTTAATCGTGTCATTAACGTTAAGCGGTTAAATTAAAACGATGAAAAAATTCAAAACTTAAATATAAATAACTATCATACAGATATATCAACATATATATATATATATATATATATATATATATATATACATGCAACAACATATACATACATACATACTGGTACAGTATTGCAAAGGGAATCCCATCAAAAAGATCCCAATATGTACAAAATGGTAAGGTAACAAAATATATCAAAATACTGATACTGGAACTGGTGCTACGGGTGTTAAGTCTCTAAAATATCTGATGTGCATTTCCCTAAGTTTTGATGAGAACTAAACGTTGGTTAATGATTTAATTAATCTTCATATTGGTTGCTAACCTGTCTATCTAGTGTGCAGATTAGAACAGTAAGAATCATCTGTCTGCTCATATAAGTGACTACCTGTCTGGATAATCGAAAGTCAACCTGTCTGCTGACTAGGATTATTGACTTCTTTCAAGATACGTTTTCAACCTGTCTCTCCACGATTTTCTACACTCGTCTGAAGTTACTCGTTGAAGAACCAAGGACCTAACAAGCTTTTGTTGGCTATCCCATCAGAAAGAGACTTGAAGCCTTCTCTCTTGTAACAGTCTGATTTTAATTATGTTGTGCAACCGGTTAAAGTATAATTAATTATCCCATCAGAAATCATGAAATTGATGACTTTAAATGTGATTAGAATAAGAATCAAACATTTGGAATGATGCGTCAATTTCTGATTGGTTGACAATGTAAAAAATCTTTACACTGTTAGTGTATACCAATTAAATTGTTATTATATTTCTTGAATGTTTCAATTTATATCTTACTTTCATTAGTTCTCTTTAATTTATTAAAATGATAATTCCACATCTTCAAAGGTGTATGTGGGTGGGTGGTGGGGGGTTTGAGTGTGTGTACATGTAAATAAATTAATTTGGCTAGAAGAAAATTTTGGCCCCTTAACTTATTTTTTAGATTCAGTTTTGGTCATTTAACTTCTAAAGGTTCAATTTGGTCTCTTAATTAGTCTACGTTGACACAAGTTAGTCCTTTCTGTCAATGAGTCAGTAACGGTATTAATTTTTTGAGGACCAGGTTACTCGTTAACAATTTAAAGGATCGGTTTGAATTTCGTTAACAATTTAAAGGACCAATTTGAAACATGATAACAATTTGAAGAACCAATTTGAAACTCATTTAAAACATAAGAGACCAAATTGAAACTCATTTAACACTGTTATTGACTTTATTGATGGAGAGGACTAATTTGGGTCGACAGAGATAAATTAAGGTACCAAATTGAACCTTTTAAAAGTTAAGGGACCAAATTGAATCTAAAAAATAAGTTAAGAGACCAAAATGATATTTTAGCCAATTAATTTCCTTAAGCTAGGTAAGCTATTCTTAAATTATTATGTTCCACGATTGTTGTGATTTATATCTTCCTTTCATTAGTTCTCTTTAATTTATTAAAATGATAATTCATCATCTTCAAAGATACATACATATATATATATATATGCCATATTGTGCTCTTTATAGCCAAAACAACTACATTGATATGTCTGTTTTGTGTGTGTATGTGCGCGTGCGCGGATGTGAATAAATTTCCTAAAACTTAAATTATTATATTCCTTGATTGTTTTGATTTATATCTTGCTTTCATTAATTCTCATTAATTTATTAAAATGAAAATTCAACATCCTCAAAGGCACATATACGTGCCAAATGGTGCTCTTGCGTGCATATGAATAAATTAATTTCCTTAAGCTTAAATTACTATATTCCCTGATTGTTTTGATTTATATCTTGCTTTCATTAATTCTCTTTAATTTATTAAAATGATAATTCAACATCTTCAAAGGTACAAAAATGTGCCAAATGGTGCTCTTTTTAGCTAAAACAATTTTTTCATTTATAACTTCAAATAGAACTCATACGTAAAGTCGTTATTCCATTTAATATATATATATATATATATATATAATTTAATTTTAGAAATATAAGGTAAACAATATTGTTGGCATCACACGGGTACCAGTACTAATTAACATATGATTGGCATTAGTAAAACATTTAGTTATTACCCATCAGAGTATTATACACATTACATAATCCCCCTTAAACAATGATTTCCGGATCAAACATTGCAATAATACGATCTAAACTTTATTAAATAATACGAAAGAAGCATGCTTTCGCTAAAAGCGTAAATTTGTTTCGTATAGAATCTGTAAAAATTTAAATACAGAAAGAAAGCTCAATGTCAGTTACCCACAGGTTAGAGAAATTACACACCAGAATTTTTTCTCATGTCAATCGGTCAAGACACAGTACTGTTGTATTCGGATATGAACTCAACCAGTTTAATTGATTAATACCAAACAAACTGGACATGCACTCATTTGACGAGCTCTAAATAAAGATATAAATGCCCCTTAAGAATAAAAAATAAATAAAAATAAAGATATAAGTGGAAAAAATAATTAATTAGACATTGGATTTCAAACATGAAATAGTTTTAAACAAAAAAGAAGTTAAAACATCTATGGATATGGAACGAAAGGAGTATAATGATGTTATATAATATACTGCAAGTCATGGCCATATCAATCAAGGACGGCGCTACTGATTCTCCTTTCCTTGCTGCCATTTTATTTTTTGAGTCCTTTTAGTTTCAAACTCTTTAGGGACAGCACGCCAGAGGCACTCTTGCCTTGAAGCTTTTTTGTTGTCTTTACGACACTAGTCATACCTTTTCTTGCAGCAGCTCGCTGCTGTTGTCGACGGCTCATCATTTTCCGATCAAGTGGCCAATATGCGTAAGGTTCAAGCTTGCCCTTCCTATTCAAGTCTCCACCTGCTGCTTTTTTGCTCGCATATTCGCTCCCTGTGTAAGCCCAACCAGAGTGTGATGTTTTCCTCCGCTTTTGGGCTTCTTTGGTTCCACACCTCCCAGACAAACGACTATGACCATCAGGCTCATTCCTAATATAAAAATTTGGGTTGGCAGGTTTCTCCTTCTTCCGTTCCCCTTCCTCACGGATAATCAAGCGTCCTTCAGAATCTATCTCCACCTCATCACCCAACCTTGATGACTTTCTCTTGAGACCCTCAGCTGATGTAAGAGCTGATCTTGTTTTCTGTCGATCAAGCAAATCAAGTGGCTCATCACCGAATTGCTCTGGCATATTCTTCTTTAGTCTGATATTTGACCTAGATAGAACAAGCAAAGACAGTGCAAGTTGAAATTCATTTTCGAACAAACACTAATTGCTAGGATAGTTCTAAACTAGATTACTCATCACAGGGTAGATTGCTCATCATAGATTAATGCCAATTTGCGCACTACAATAAAAAAAGAGGAATGGAAAACAGGCATAAATCCAAGGATAAGGACTCTGTCCACATAGATTGCATTTACAATTAACGCAACATTGCAGAAAAAAAAAATAATTCATGAGAAGAATAAACAAATTAAGAGCCAAAGCATACCGAAATGAAGATGCCGCTGATTTGATATGTAAGTTAGCCTTGCCACCTCTAGAAATTGTCTTGGCATTCAGGTATTCTACATCACTACTGTCACTACCTCCGTCAAAATCCAGAAAAAAATTTGTATGATTCCACATACTTTTCCTGAAAAAAGTATCATATTGGCCTGAAGCAGCTTAACATATGGCTTGCGATCTCAACATAGCATGATATTCAATGAAAAAATTATTAGAACTTTTAATAGTGCATGATTTCTTCAAAATCATAAGCCTAATCTCAGAACTTAAGTAATGTCCTTTTACTGGCAAAATTCAAGGAACAAAATTGTCATTTTTTGGGGTACAACAAGCATGCCATTTTAAAATGGATGTGTATCTTATAAAGAAATATAACTGGTGGACCAAACTTAAAAACCATTCTTGTGTTGTGTCACTTTTTATAACTTCTCACTGAATATTACACAAGAGACTTTTATATTTGTAAAACCGCTAGCTCGTAAATGTGCTAGGGACAGATACTCGGTCTGGCATGGAGGTTTATGGAATTAAAACCACTGTCTTCGTTTTGAATAATGCAAATAAATACAAGACGGTTACCTGGAAGTAGTTGCTTTTGACAGATGAGATCTAGTTTCTTCAGATTTAGCACCTCTATTCCTCTCTTTGCGATCCTTCATCTGTTTCACAAATGGATTGGAAATTCCAGAAAGACTGTAAAAAAAAAAAAATTAGACTGCAGTTCAACAAACCTTGCGTATGTTGGATAGAAGTTTCATATGTTCTTCAGGCATGACGGCTTTTACAGCTTCCAGTCCACACTTTGTGACAAGCATTCCTAAAAGAAGTTTAACCTGAAAAAAAAAATGAGACTCATTGTTTACAATAAGAACGAACAGCTTCAATTCAGATAAAACGGTCATCCAGTCATCGGCAACAAACCAATGATCACATAAGACAACCAAAACAGCAACCTTTGCTTTAAAATGATTTTTGGTGTTGTCTTGCCACTTCAACAAACCAGCCACCATTTTCCCAAGGTGCATTTGCAACCCTTCCGCTGGTGATTTGACTACTAATACCTCTAAGAAACCTAGATTCACCTGAAGCATGAAGTGACACACACTTAATTAGCAATTCAAGGAAATTACATTACTTCACCAAGCAATACATTTAACCAACAAGATGGAAAAGGAAACAAACCTTAATTATCTCTCTATTACTTGTCCGGATGGGGAGGCATTTTGATAAGAACAATTCCAAAGCATCTAAAACAAGATCAGAGAACTCATAGGCCAAACACGATAAACCTTTGGTAGCTGCACTTATCATATGTAGAGTTTTCCGAGAGAGGAATCCACCAACCTGAGCTCACAAAACATCAGAAAATCAAATTATTCTCAATGTGGGCAACCTATAAATTACATTGGTCCACCACTGAGTTCATGATAATATCAACCCAGAACAAATAAAAGAAGTGGGGCACAATTACCAATGAAGATAAGCTCCGAGAGAGGAATCCATCAACCTGAGCTCACAAAACATCAGAAAATCAAATTATTCTCAATGTGGGCAACCTATAAATTACATTGGTCCACCACTGAGTTCATGATAATATCAACCCAGAACAAATAAAAGAAGTGGGGCACAATTACCAATGAAGATAAGCTCCGAGAGAGGAATCCACCAACCTGAGCTCACAAAACATCAGAAAATCAAATTATTCTCAATGTGGGCAACCTATAAATTACATTGGTCCACCACTGAGTTCATGATAATATCAACCCAGAACAAATAAAAGAAGTGGGGCACAATTACCAATGAAGATAAGCACGACCTTTAAAGTGGGTATTTACCTTCTCAAAAAATATCTTAAGGTTTTTTGTGTTCCCACCTCTCTCCTCATCCCCATATGCATGGCCAATTTCAATCAGAATGTCATAAGCCGTGTTCCTTGTGTTTTTATTAGCCTGCAAGGATACTCTTTCAAATTTAGCACCTAAGCAACCTTATGAAGTAAATGTCCATGCCAAACATCATTTGATTCTTTATTTCCACACTATACACACAAAATAACTAAAAGCACATAAAAAATAATAACAGCCTATTTATCGCCATAGCAAACACAGAGATAGCCATGACACCCTTAAAAAACTTAATACAGAGCTAAGTTGAGTGAAAGTAATGTATTACTTATAAGTATATGCAAAGAACAAAAAGATACTATTATGAATGATATGCAATAAGTTTGTTCTTTCATCCAAAAATAAAAATAAAAATAAAAATGCAGAGACAAGAGATGACAACAAATAGAGAAAACAAACACAAGCAGAATTTTAAACTAGGAATTTTAAACAATAATATAAGGAATGCCAAACAGTAGCTTCTGGAATACTTCATGTTACAAAAGGAACCCCATACAAGGCCTCACCAGGAGAACCAGACAACAGGTCTCACAATGTGTTATTGGGCTTGCAACAGACCTATTAAGAGGACCTATTTTAGGAAGAAACCCCTTAATAAAAATGGGCCTGTGTAGCTGTTAATAACTGCTACTGCTAGTATATTGTAACTGTTATTTATTGTGTAACAGTTGTGTACAGCTGTGTATTATTGTAAAATGCTACTTGTAACTATTACGTAGTGGGTAGGAGGAAACAAATAGGCATTCGGTAGTTTGGGAAATTCTGGTCAGGGAGAGACTAGGCTCTCAAATCCTAGTATCCTTCTATCTATTTGTAATTTCTATTTCCTGTATGTTTTCAATCTCTGTTGGAAAACACCTCCCAGAGAATTTTCAATAAAAATATCAATATTATCCAGTAAATTAGTGTGATTTCTCCAACCAGTTCTACCACTGGTATCAAAGCTCTTGGATTATGGGCGAAATTTCATGGTTTTAACCAGAAGAATGGAGGCATGAGTGGAATTCCTGGAGCGAGCGTATGAAGGGTACATGGGCGGGTACATGGGCCACACGCGAAGTGATACAAGAGATGAGGAGACTTCTTGAAGCAGAAAAAATCGAGAATCAAAGGCAAATGGGAGAATTGCTGGAAACGGTTAGAGGTTTGATGAACAATAATGATCACCAGCACTACAACGAAGGAGAAGGAAACAGCAACTCTTACGGTTCCAAAAACCGCGATGAGCGGTGAGGAAACTTGCAATTCCAATCTTTGAAGGGGAAGATGCATTCGGATGGACAAGTAGGGTGGAAAGATACTTTGAATTGAAAGGAGTCAGCAATCAAGAAAAGATCCAGGAAGCCATGGTTGCGATGGAAGGGAAAGCATTATCATGGTACCAATGGTGGGAATTTTGTGCAAAAAATCCTACTTGGGATGATTTCAAGACAGCCCTTATACAGAGATTTGAACCTACTATGCTCCAGAGCCCTTACGAGTTATTATTAAGCCTAAAACAAACCGGTCTGTGGAGGAATACCGTGCACAATTTGAGTTGTATGCGGGACCACTCCGAGCAGCTGAACCTGAATATCTCAAAGGGATTTTCATCAATGACCTGAAGGACGTTGTAAAGGCTGAATTGAAGTTACACCCAGTAAGTTCCTTGCCTGAAATGATGGATTATGCCCAATGAATTGACGAGAAAAATTAATTGTTGAATAAGAAGAGTTTGGGAATCAACAAAGGAGGGGTTTCAATAGGAGTTATCCATCATCAAGAACTGTCACATGGGAGCCCGGAAATAAGGAAAATCGATCCAAATCAGTGGCAGCAGTTCGAATGGAGACTCTAATAGTATGAAGACAACAGGATATTTTAGAGGAAGGGCAATTAAAAGATTATCTGATGGTGAAATGCAAGAAAAATCAAGTGTGAGGGGGTCTGTAAGACATTGATTCTCAACATTCAAAGGCTGGAAATTCAGCAAGATTTTTTCAGCTTTGAACTAGGAGTGGATATAGTGCTGGGTATGGAGTGGCTGGCTGAATTGGGGGACATTGGAGCAAACTTTAGGGAACTCACTTTTAAGGTTCCCACACAAGGAGGAATTCGAACTTTGGAAGGAGAATCTGCTTTGTTTAGATAAATGGCATCATTCAAAACAGTAGTCAAAGCTCCACAAGATGAAGGGAAAGGATTTTTGTTGGAATATCTCGAGTTGCAAGGAAAACCGGCAGCAGAAAATTGTTTGCCATTTTGGATTACAAAAGTCATAGAAGAGTATCGAGAGGTATTTCAAGAGACTCAAGGTCTACCACCACCCAAATGACATGATCATGCCATTGTGTTGAAGGAAGGAGCCACAATTCACAGTCCCCGGCCATACAGGTACCCCCCTTATTAGAAAAATGAAATAGAAAAATTGGCAGATGACATGCTAAATTCAGGAATTATTAGGCCCAGTATCAGTCCTTATTGTAGTCCTATAATACTAGTTTTGAAAAAAAGATGGAGGATGGAGATTGTGTGGAATATAGGGCTTTAAATAAAATTACTATTCCTGATAAATTCCCTACACCGATAATTGATGAGCTGTTAGATGAATTGGGAGGGGCTACCATTTTTTCTAAGCTGGATTTGAAATTTGGGTATCACCAAAGAAGAATAAAAAAGGAAGATATTCCCAAGACTACTTTTAGAACGCATTAGGGACATTATGAGTTTGTGGCGATGTCATTTGGGCTCACGAATGCACCTTCGACATTCCAAGCTTTGATAAATGAGGTTTTGCGACCCTATTTATGGAAATTTCCTCTATTTAAGCAAGAATGAAGACGACCATAAAAAGACATTTACAAGCTGACTTGTCTTTATTAAAAGAGCATCAATTGATTTCCAATAAAAAAAATGTAGTTTTGGGCAGTAACAACTGGAGTATTTGGGTCACATAATTTCAGCCCAAGGGGTGTCAGCCGACCTAATGAAGCTGGAGCAGATGTTTAATTGGCCCAGACCAAAAGATATCAAGGCACTTGGAGGTTTCTAGGGCCTTGCAGGGTGTAACAGAAGGTTTGTGAGAGATTATGGCAAGATTGCTAGCCCATTCACCCAATTACTAAAGAAACAGTTTCAATTGGAGTGCAGAAGCCCAGGCAGCTCTTGACACTTTAAAGAGAGCAATGGGAGAGCTACCAATTCTTACAGTACCTGACTTCAACAAAACTTTCGTCATAGAGACAAATGCTTCAAACAAAGGCCTAAGGGCAGTCCTAATGCAAGAAGGTAGACTGGTGGCTTCCTTTAGCCAAATTTTATCTGACAGGGCCCAAAAAAAATCAATCTATGGGAGGGAGTTAATGGCCATAGTCATGGCCGTCCAAAAGTGGAGACATCATGACCTCCTATTAAGAGGACCGATTTTAGGAAGAAACCCCTTAATAAAAATGGACTTGTGTAACGGTTAGTAATTGCTACTACTGGTATATTGTAACTGTTATTTATTGTGTAACTTGTGACACCCTCTACTCCGAATATAATAGATATAAAATAAAACATCCATTTATTATAAAATAAAATAAGCAATATCCATAAGGTAGCGAGTCCCACATGATCCAAAACAATAAACAACTGCGGAAAACATTATTAAAAAAAAACATAAACATAAACACAATACTCCGATGTCACATATCAGAGCTGGTAACCAATCCAAAAATTATATCGAAAAACAACTAATATAAAAATCCTAAACAACGAGTAAGCGACCTCCTCGGAATCACTCCTCAACTTGCTGCTCATCACATTTGCATAACCAAAATACATCCAAAGAAAGCAATAACGAATAGGGAGTAAGAAATCATTCATATAAACATAAACAACAATGGAATAATTAGCAAGATGTTCACACAACAAACATTATATATCATAATATAACATAGCATCATTCATTACAGCACATCAATAGTTTATGCTATGCCATTCAGCGTTACATAACTACTCTATATGCATGTGGATCCATAACTAAACTGGGAAGACGACTTCGGAGTTACATATCCACATTGGTCAATAAGCACCAACGCCGGTAGTCCACCAAACCATGGGTGAACCCCTTGGATAGCCGATGCACCATACTCTAGGATGCACCACCACGGAGGTGCACGATTCACCTAACTCTCGGATGAATCACCGCGGATGGCCAGTTCGTCTTACTCTCAAGCGAACTCCCCTGTCATCGTAACTTCCCCTAATAGCTTCATGCATGAATGCATGTATGCCAACAAACAGTCAGCATTAACCGCCACCTCCATCAACACCATTTATTATGGCTTAACAACTTTAATCAATAAGCATCTGATGAGTATCAACAGAGAAAATAGAGAAAAGAGTATGAGACTGTAGTATTATTTCACTACCAGCTAGTATCAAGGTGATATCTAGTCCGGAAAAGCAAAAATTAAAGAGAGGCTACAAAAGAACTCTAGACAATTCGAGAATTCTAGTGGTCTCCTAGGGTTCTACTCCAATTCCAGCTTGCTCATTCTATCCCTCCCTCACTCCTATATCAACACTCACTCGCTCCCTCACACTCCCTACCTCACCACTACCACACCGGGCAACAGTTAGTTACATTTCCCTCTCTCTCAAGTGTGTTTTGGTGCCACTTTTCCCCACTTACTGGGCTTCCACTTCCCTTTTTCATAGACCTTATTGCCATTGGGCCTTATGTCCGCATCAATACCCGCCCCTTCAAAATTCTCCTTGTCCTCAAGGTGAAGTGATAGATAAGTGCCCGCTAGCTGCTTGAAGGAACTTCCCCTAGGGCCCCATTGCTTGAAACCAGATGGATGAAAACCCCATTCCTTGGAACCCATTTTGGTACTGCTAGTTTCGGCTCCACATTGCTTGCAGCAAGCAACAATAATCTCCAATATCTCATCACAAATTGGTGGGATGCAAACCACATGAACCAGCAAGAAACCACAGGCATTGTCTTGGAAGTTAGTAGCGCTGCTTTGGCTCGTTAGGAAGTTGCTCTGGGAAGTCATTTCAACTTTGAGTTTAGCCACAAGAGGAGTTGGATCAATGATAATTGGGTCTGAATTCACAATAGTAGCACAAAAACCTTCAAATTCTGCATATGTTCCACTTGGGTCAAATAAGAAGAAATCCAAGACTACCTCAATGTCTTGTCTTGCTATGGTTATACCCCCTTCACTTTTTTTCTTGTCATACTTCTTCCCTGTGATGACCTCAACTTTCACCACCTTTGAGGTATGACCTCCACCTCCAAGCTGTAGATGCACTACAAGGCATGCAATATATAGTAAGAGGCCAAGTTTTGGAGATACCCATTCCGGTTTAGGAGAGCTGCACTCAGCTAATATAGCAGTTCCAAGAATTTTGCTTAAGTTCTTAGGGACAATGTTCATTTTCCTGAAACATATGTCCCTAAAGGACTTGTGTCTGCCCTCAGCTTGACCAGTCCTAGAAGCACCAATTGCTGAGTAGTGATGCTCTAAATGCAATTTAGTGTAATGAGTCTGTCGGGGAAATGGAAAACTGAAAAGCAATGAGATAGCTCTTGTAATTTCGTTTACCCAGATCCTCCTACCTACTTCATTCTTGATCTGCAGCATGGGTGTTTGTGAGGGAGAAATCATACAGAAACCAAGTGCATTCCTCAGCTTTATAGTGGATGTGTACATATTAAAAGAGTGAGAGCCAATTTTAGCGTCTCCCAAAGCCCATTTGCTCACCTAAGAGACAAAATGAGATCTCTCTATAATACCTGAAATAGGCCCACTGTACAGCAGTGAATTTGGGCTTACCTTTTGTTTTCTGAAAACCCATTTTGTGTTAACATTGAGTTGGATTTGTTGACCCACTGAGTGTAGAAAATAATTTGTTATAAAAGCCCCACTTCTTTTCTATACTAATCTAGGCTTGGCCCATTAGGTTAAAGTGACCTAATTTTTGTAATTCCACCTCTGCCCCTCCTTCCTTAAGCTTCCTCTTCACGATACTTCT
>CM061070.1:41260243-41285243 GCA_030762895.1 Sophora flavescens
GCTTCACCTCTTCCATTCTTACCTTTAAATTCAGTCTTGTTTGTACCGGATTGTCCCTTTAATTTAATTTCAATTAGCCAAATTACTCGCACTCTAAACTGTCCCATAACCTTTAATTCTGATTCCTTTGTTATACGGTGCATCGAGTACAGGACAAACGATTGGATCTGGATCTGAATCACAGGGCCTCTACTACCTTCGATCTTCCTCATCCACCGTATGTCTTTGTTTCATAGCCTGTCGATCTCTTACATCGTCGCCTGGGTCATCCAAGTCTAGAAAAATTAAAGCAGATGGTCCCTCATCTTTCACATTTGAAGACCTTGAACTGTGAGTCATGTCAACTTGGAAAACATGTTAGAGTATCTTTTCCTAGTAGTGCCAGTAGTCAAACTATGTCTCCTCTTGGTATTATCCACTCTGATTTTTGGGGTCTTAGTCGTATTCCTTGTATTTGAGGATATAGGTATTATGTTACTTTCATTGATGACTTCTCAAGATGTACTTGGTTATTTTTAATGAAAAATCGTTCTGAGTTATTTGATGTCTTTCAAACCTTTTGTTCACAAATAAAGAATCAGTTTGGAAAATTAATTCACATTTTGCGCAGTGATAATGCAAAAGAATATTTTCCACATCTTTTAAATCCTTTTTGAGTTCTCATGGCATCATACATCAATCCAGTTGTCCTCACACACCACAGCAAAATGGTGTTGCTGAACGCAAACATCGTCATCTATTTGATACAGCTCGGACTCTTTTAATAAATGCCAATGCACCCTTGAAGTTTTGGGGAGACGTTGTTCTTACGGCCTGTTATTTGGTAAACCGAATGCCACCCTCTGTTTTGGGTAATAAAATCCCTCACTCTATTTTATTTCCTAACGATTTTCTTTATACTGTTCCCCCTCGTGTGTTTGGTTCTACCTGTTTTGTCCATGATCTTTCTCCTGGTCGTGATAAGTTATCTGCACGGGCTGTTAAATGTGTCTTTCTTGGGTATTCTCGAGTGCAAAAGGGATATCGATGTTATTGTCCCTCTACACATCGCTTTTATGTATCTGTAGATGTTACATTTTTTTAAGATACCCCCTACTTTGTCACATCGGCTACCTCCGACTCTACTCCATCTCAGGTACTGCCCATTCCTCAACTTGCACAGCCACATGATGACCGCCCGTTTCATCGATATGGTATTTTTTATGAGCGTCGGGCGCTTGAAATTCCTGAGATCACACCCAGATTGATCCTCCTGATTCAGCTCCCGCTCCAATCGCTTCTCCCACTGTGGTCCAACCAGTCGCTTCCATTGACTTACCAATTGCCCTTCGTAAAGGTAATCGTTCTACTCTTAATCGCCATCCCATTTAGAATTTCCTTAGTTACCATCGATTATCTCCTTCCCATTATGCCTTTGTATCTGCTTTGTCATCTGTTACCATTCCCAAGAATGTTCAGGAAGCACTATCTCATCCAGGATGGCGACAGGCAATGATTGATGAGATAACGGTTTTGGAATCTAATCATACATGGACCCTTGTTTCCCCTCCTGCTGAGAAATCAGTAGTTGGTTGTCGATGGGTATTTACAGTTAAAGTTGGTCCTAATGGGCAGGTGGATCGCTTGAAAGCCCGACTGGTCGTAAAGGGGTACACTCAGATCTATGGCCTGGATTACGGTGATACTTTTTCTCCCGTTGCTAAGATGGCATCTGTTCGTTTGTTCTTGTCAATGGCCGCCATGAGACACTGGCCATTACACCACCTGGATATTAAAAATACATTCTTACATGGTGATCTGGTGGAGGAAATCTATATGGAGCACCACCTGGGTTTGTTGCTCAGGGGGAGACAGATCTTGTTTGAGGTTACAGAAGTCCTTGTATGGCTTAAAACAATCACCTCGTGCTTGGTTTGGGAAGTTCAGTAACGTCATCCAGCAGTTTGGCATGATTCATTACGAGGCAGACCATTTTGTATTCTTTAAATGCTCATCCTTGAATAAACGTATTTATCTCGTGGTATATGTGGATGATATTGTTATTACAGGTGACGATCAAGAAAGCATTAAGGAATTGAAGCAACACTTGTTTAAACATTTTCAAACCAAAGATCATGGACAATTGCGGTATTTTCTTGGGATTGAAGTAGCCCAACCAAGAACAGGTGTTGCCATTTCTCAGAGGAAATATGCCATTGACATTCTTGAAGAAACAGGGATGCTAGATTGTAAACCTGTTGATACTCCTATGAACCTAAATGTAAAGCTTCTACTTAATGAGGGGAGCCCTATCCTGACCTTGGCAGATATAGAAGATTAGTTGGGAAGTTAAATTATCTCACCATGACTTGACCTGACCTTGCTTTTTCGGTTAGTGTTGTAAGTCAGTTTCTCAACTCACCATGTGACAGTCATTGGAATGCTGTTGTTCGGATCCTAAGATATATCAAGGGATCACCTGGTAAATGGATTGTTTATATGGACAGGGGTCATATTAATATCGTGGGATATATAGATGCAGATTGGGCAGGCGATGCTAGTGATAGGAGGTCTACTTCAGGCTACTGTGTGCTTATTGGAGGTAATCCGATTTCATGGAAAAGTAAGAAGCAGAATGTTATTGCAAGATCAAGCACAGAAGTAGAGTATCGTGCTATGGCTAATACTACTTGTGAACTCCTATGGCTAAAATATTTGCTTAGAGAGTTGAAGTTTTGTGAGATAGGTCCTATGGAACTTGCTTGTGAGAACCAATCAGCATTGTATCTTTCTTCAAATCCTATCTTCCATGAAAGAACCAAGCATATAGAAGTTGATTGTCACTTCATCCGGGAAAAGATCGTCTCGGGCATCATTAAGACTTCCTTTGTGGGTACTAGAGATCAACTTGCAAATATGACGACTAAGTCTTTACGGGGTCCTAGAATAGAATACATATGTAACAAGCTGATTGTATCATACATATATGCTCCAGCTTGAGGGGGAGTGTTGAATATAATTAATATATGGACGGTGTATTTATGTGGACGGTGGAGTCCCATCCATTGTGTTCTTATGATTCATTGTATATTTCTCCTAGGACTTAGTATAGAGTTTTATTGTTTTAGGAATCAAGTCTAGAGTCAAGTGTATATATATCTTGTACTCCTATTCATTATACACGAGTAAAGTATTCAGTTTTCATATTCAAGTATTATTATTATTATCATCATCATCATCATCATCACCATCATCATCATCATCATCACCATCATCATCATCATCATCATCATCAAATTGAATGAAACGCGCATTACCATAAGGATAAACAAAATTTAGAAATTCACTAGGTTGTGTAGCTAGATGTTCAACAAGTCTTGCTTTAAATTTTGCATGCCTATGGTAATTTTTTAAATATGATAATTAAAAAATTAGGTTAGTTGTTCGAGACAAATTTATAAAATATATACAAATGAAGTGTGAAAAAAAAAAACAGAAGAATACCTGGTCAGCCTTAAAGGGATTTCGAATTTAATGGCAAGAAAAGGCTGGAAGAACAATCTTTGTTGAATGTGTTAACTAATATCTATATATACTTTTTTGACTGTACAATTATCTAAAAAAGGATTCAAATATCAATCAATCTTTGATTTTAACAGTGATAACACGAATTCCAATGATATTAAAAATAGCAAACTAAGGAAAATCGAGTAGTGGCTTCAATGGATGACCTTTATTTTTTTTCTTTTGGTTTGTAGGAGAAAACAAAACGGATTGAGAAATAATTTCTTGAATCCGATTGCAATATAAATAGTGAGTATATTGAGGCTCCAATTCAATTACTTTATATATTGTGATCATAAAAATGATATGGAGAATTCCAAGTAAATTAAATTGAAACTAATAATTATTGTTTGTAGATTTGAATCATTATATTAAAACAAAAATATTATTTCCAATGACTGGAATATTAACGACCCCCGGAAATTATACATTGAATAAATATGGTATTGATTCAATCTCATTTGATTAGTTACAGATATCGAAGGTGGAATACAAATTTAACTCAAGTTTTATATTGAGATTTATAGTATTAATTAATAATATTAAAGATTAGAAACCACTAATTAGGAATTAAATAAAATATGAATTGGGTTAGAGTACCCCTGGTACTCTTTATTTATATATATATATATATATATATATATATATATATATATATATATATATGTTTTGTTATAAAAAAAAAGGAATGAAATAAAATATGAATAGATAATTGCGGAAAACCAAAAACATTAGATTAAGTCCCCAAAAGGCATGATATACAGGATTATAATGCGAAAATGGAAAACAGCACCAACGAAAACTTAAAGATTATTGAAATTTTGTTAAAAAAAACGAGTAGATTATCTCTCTACCATATTATCTTTCTGCATCAGCTCTATCTTTGACTGGATTTTTTCCAATTGCTTTTTAATGGGCAGAAGCAAATCCTTTATTCTACATACATGAGTAAAAACAAAATATGAAATTTCACTTTTGAAAGTAAATTTTCTTGTTGGTCAAATATTTACAACGTAGAAATAATGTGACACATGTTCATCAAATTTCTTGTCATCTTCTTTCCTAGAATTTTCATATTCATGAAGCTTCACACTTTAATTCATGGCAGCAAAATCATATAGGCCATGGAGATTAGAAAATTAAAAAGAAAAAAAAGGAAAAATGAAGGACAAAAAGATACTGTATCATAAGGAAAGTACCTACTTCTTGAAGCGGGTATATACAAATCCATAGACCATATCCCTTTTGTGACCAAGCAACACTTGCTGCTCACACAACAAAAGCATACTAAAACACATTAAAAATCTATCTATATAATAATACATCAAAGGATGAAGCAATGACTGAACATCAATCTCATCCTTATGAAAGAAAAAGTGACCTAAATCCTTCTCCAAAAATGCATTAGGCATGTTAGTAAGAGGCTCTGGAAACTGATTTCAACTCCATGATCAAATAATATAATAATATAATCAATAAAAACATAAGGGATTGGGGGAACCTGGAATTAAGGGGCTCTGAAGATAAGGTACCTCACATGGCTTACGTGAGGTGCCACTTGAACCCTATTTCAATGAACCCAATAATAAAAAAAGAGGACATGTTTCAGAAATTATTATTCAGCAAATAAATTTATGCAATTCAATAGATTTATTATAAAATTAACTCAATAACAAAAAATTATATTGAAGAAAGTGTTTAAAAATATGATACTCACCTTTCTCTTCTCTTAATCATAAGGTGCGGTCAGATTATAATTTCGGCACCTTTAAGTCTTTAACAATTAAAGTTCAATAATCCATGAGTATGCAAGCTCAAAGAAAATGATGGAATCTTCTTTGTTTGTTCCTTGAAGGCGAGAAAAGGTGAGAGAGAGAGAGAAATGAAGAAAATAGAGAAAATGAAGAAGATGAGGAGCACCATTGAAGAAGATGAACAAATCTGATTTGAGGGGAGCATTGATAATAAGGTAGAGAGATGATACTGATTTAATTATAATTTATTGTAGCAATTCACAATGCATGGAAAATGTAAAAATATTTGGATTTGAATTTAATTTTTCATCTACAGGCATTGGGAATAGGTACTCACATATGCTTATGGAAGAAAGTAGAAATGAAATGAATGTGGTATTGGAATTGAAAAGAAAGACAAAAGAAATTATTTGATTGGATATTATGGGAGGTTGGAATTAAATTAGATTTATGATTTAGTTAAAATAAATCAATTAAAATAATTTGAAGAAATAAATTAAGAAAATCAATGCATTGAAGCCTGTTTTGATAGTCAGGATGCATTGGAACAATAAAACTATTTGAATTTGGACATTTAAATTAAATATATTAAAACTATTTTTCGGATTTTTAAAATATTTTTAAGCAGCAAAATATATTTTTTAATTCCAGATTAGGAAAGTCGAGGCTTCATTGGTAAGCTTTTCATGTGGTGATGACACATGTCCATACTTTCCTTCTAATGGGGATTAGTTTATATATTGTATAGATTCGGAAAAAAAATACACCACTCCCCTCTTCTTCTCTCCCTCTTCTCCCCCTCCCCACCCAAATGGCATGGCCTACAAAGTAATGTTCACCCAAAAGAATATCAAACTAAAAAAGAAGAAAAAAACATAATGAATAAAAATAAGAATGATAACAAAGAAAACGTACGATGTCTATACTCTTAACATTGTTATCGTCTCTGCCATTTGGAGAACAAAGGTTTTGGATTTTCTGTTATGGGGTTATGTTCAAAATTGGTTTGGAACCCACCATGGTGACTCTTAACACCATCATTAATGGACTTTGTGATGAGCAGGGTCAAAGAGAAATGGTAGAAAACTATGAAGAAATGGAGATTGGATGTGGGTGCCCAACCGGAAATACAAATCTAGTAGCCAAGTTGTGTCGTCGCATCGCCCCTGTCCCGTTTCTGTGCAGTCGTGCCGCCCTTGATCCACCCTTGTGTGTCGACGAACCGTCGCGCCATCGAACTTCCATACCCTTGTGACTGGCTCCGCCCCTCCACTAACTATCTGACGTATGTTTCATCTTCTTCCATATATGTTTCATCTTCTTCCATTTCCGGTGAACGACGAATACGAAAGAAGAGGAAGAAGACGCGTGTATTTGAGAAGTGGAAATGGAAGATGAAGAAGAAGGAGGTGGTGCTGGAAATGGAAGATGAAAGAGAGAAATTAGACCTGGAAATGAAAGATGAAGGAGTGGGAAGGAGAATATGGGGGTATCTTAGAGATATTAATTTTTTTGGAAAGTTTTTGTGGTGTATTATAAAAAATTGTGGTGTAAAAAGCAACAACTTTGTTTTTATTAGGCCAAATTACTTTTTGACTAGAGTCTTGTGAGACTATAATTTTAAGGGTGCTGCTTTTTACACCACAAATAACTCACACACACCACAAAAAATTAAAAACAATTTGAAAACCCCAAAATCCCTAAATCAATTTTCGATTCCTATGCGTATCCGGTTCCCCTTTCTTATTCTCCCATTCTTTTTCTCCCTTTCTGGAAATCACATTCATCCTCCTCCTCCACACTACAAAACCGCTTCTGCATCTCGACACAAGAAGCCCGCATTTCTGCATCTCCACGGTTCTCCTCTATTTTCTCTGCAACCGACGATTCTTTGTCCCCTAGGTATATATATATATATATATATATATATATATATATAATTTTTTTTTGTTGCAATTTTACTTCTTTCTTTTCATGCATACTTGTCTATTGAGATATGGATTTGTAGTTGCTTCTTTCTTTCTCTGCAAATTACATAACTTGTAGTTGCTTTGTCCCCTCCATAACTTGCTTCTTACTTTCTCTGCAAATTACATGTAGTTGCGATCTGGATACGTAGATCTGTTTTTGTATATTTGGTTTTTAGATACCGAAACTCGACAGCCGGTATGTGTACATGGTTTAAGGATTAGATATCGGATCTACATATTTGGTATGTTATAACTTTTGTGAATTATATACCGGAAATGGATATCTGGTATATGTGTTTTTACAGTTCTCTTTATTGGATGTATATCCGCTATGTTAATTTTGTTTAAAATTAAACAGATCTTCAAATCCGGTAAGTGTCACAAAATTACAATACCAGATGTATATTTCCGGTATGTTAATTTTTTATTATTTTTAAATTGTTTAATTAATTATCTCTATTCACTGTATGTTTAAAATTTAAATTTTTGACATTTATTATATTCATTTGTATGAATGGCAAAAACTAGATAGGTGCGACAATGACCGACAGCTTCAGTGCGTAGGGAACGTGTTACGAACAATGCAGCTGGGGTTGAGGAACCTCATGGGCAGGTTCAGCCCCCTCAACATGCAAAGGAGGTCCCTGTACCTGTAGATGAAGTCCCTATACAGCAGGAGGAGTCGTTTCCGGAAGGACCTGAGGATTTGTCCGTGTTGAGGTCACTTTGGGAGCATGTTGTCAGACTATGGAGCCGAGAGATAGCTTACAGAAAAATTGGATGTCGTTTTTGGTTTTTTAGACACCCTAAATTCATATAATTAATAGTGTTTGCTTTTACTGCTTGCATGACCGTGGTGTGTTGAAAGTTATTAACAACGGTCAGAAAGCCAGTGAAATTGTTATCTAGAGTGACTATATAAAGAATTTGGCAAAGAACTCTGGGCTGGCATCCTTGTAGGCCTGTAGTTATGCCATAGTGGATAAGGGTATGTTGTCCGCATTTACTAAGCGATGGCAAAAAGAGACTTGCAGTTTCCACTTGCCATTCGGGGAGATGACCATTACGTTGGATGATGTGTCGTTCATACTACATCTACTGATCAACAACATCTTCCCTTCATTACCCGTCATGTCCAGCGATATTGCGAACGATTTACTAGTTGAGCTCTTAGGTGTGACAGGGACGAAGGCATCTAGGGAGATGCAAGCCACTAGAGGTTGCCACATTTGTTTCCTATGGTTGTGAGATGTGTATCGACTGTAGAGTGAGAATGATGATAACCTGGACTATGCTGCAAGAGCATATATGCTGTATTTGGTTGGGACTACATTATTTGCGGATAAGAGTGCGACGTACTTAGACATTGTGTACTTGGATCTCTTATGTTACCTTAATCGGTGCAGTACCTATGCATAGGGTACAACAGCACTTTCATACTTATATGGACAGTTGTGTGCTGCCATTATATATTGACATTTGGGACCTCCGAAAGACTTCGAAATCATATGGCATATATTATATATTTGCTTGATAGTAGTGACATTTTTCAAATTATGATCTTTCAATGCCAGTAATATCTATTTGGCTTTAAATTGTTCTTTGTCATATCACCAACCAAAGACTTCTCTTCACGACTTAGGCGACCAGTATATGGATGACCCACCAATGTTTCAACTACCTCATGGTTGTGAAATCCACACACGACAACGACATTCCATCCATCACCATGTTTCCCAAGCTTTCCTTTTAACCTAAAGGGACACTCACATTGTTTTTGTCCCCGTCACCTTGCGAACTAACACATTCTTGTATTGCCTATATTTTCCACACCTTTGACAATCCAAGATTACAAATGGCTTCCTTCCTATACCACCTGTCTCTGACCTCCCGATGACAACAACAAACTCATTCTCTATCCCAATGGCTTGTGCCCAATTCAAAAGATTATCTCGTGTAGGGAAGACCTAGAAATAAAAATAAAGGACGTTATATTGTTCACATAGCCATTACTAAACATCAATAATTTTCAATCACGCACCTCTTCAGTGGCGAATGCATCAGTAAAATCCACACTCTTAGTCGGCATGTCCACTTCTTCAAACAACTTTGATATTTGCTCTTTCATGATAATTTATACACGTAAGCAAAATATATATATATATATATATATATATATATATATATATATAAATTAACAATATACGTACACACACAAAAAATAATAATATTATTATTCATTGATGTTTTCTTTTTAATTTTATTTATTATTAATTTATATTAATTAAAGTAAACATACCGGAAATCCATATCCGGTACACTTCTCTATAATGCCGGATTTCCATGACAGGTATGTTATAACTGTATAGTATACCGATTATACAGTTCCGATAAAACAATGTACCGAATATTCACATCTAGTAAGTAGAAGAAAAATTAAAAACACAATATCGGAAGTTTAAGTCCGGTATAATACGAAACACATAATACCGAAAATTTACTTCCGGTATTTTACGCAGGAAAAAATCACGCATACCTGATCAATGTCGGAGACGCATAATTCGAACGAAAAAAAAGAAGGAATAAGGAGCAGTTATTGTGGTTTCAATGGGTTCAACATGAAATAATAAAAATGAAAAAAATAACCTATGAATTATTGAATGGGTGGGGGTGAGTAGGAGAAAAGGGAAAGAGGAAGGAGAGGATAGTTTGGAATGGTGTATTTCTGAAATAGGTTTAGGGGTGTTTAAGATAATTGGGGGTATTCTAGGAATATTTTTAAAAAAATGTGGTGTATAAGAGTTATTTGTGGTGTAAAATACATCACCCTAATTGTAAATGCATACCAGAACACTCTTCGACAGTTCGACACATATTGATAAGGTTATGAAATTTCAAACTGAATAAAGGTAACTAACGGAGGTTGGCACAAGTGGGGGTGGACTTGTGTCCTTTAACCAAGTGGCGGGGGTTCGAATGCCAGCTCTTGTGTATGGAGCGAATTTCCGCTGGGAGGGGGTTTCCCGCCTTCAGGTGCCATTCATTTCCCCGCAGGAGATTAGTACTCGCTTTCGACGGGGGATACTCCTGATCAAGGACAAAAAAAAAAACTAAATAAAGGTATAACCAAAGTAAAAACGTATAAAAAAAAGTATTAGTTTTAGGATAAATTCTAGGGTGGACCATGAGCAAACCTTTATATGCAACTAGTACCTTGACTTTTCGGGTGGGTCTCTACACATGTTCAAAAACAACTTGTAAATATAATAATAAGTTGGTAATACCAAACTCGTTCTATAATTTTTTTTCCTCAAATATAGATAAAAAAAAGTCATCAAATTCTGTTTTAAGAAAAAACAAATAATGGTTTTCATAGGTGAAATCAGGGAAAACAGTGAGGCCCATAACTAACTAACATGAATAAACTCAATCTCAAAGAATATGGCATATTTAGGTTCAACATATTCCGTCAAAAAAATAAATGTAACGTCCATCGTTATATTAGTAACCTAATCATAAAAATGGTAAAATCCGCTAAAATCTTTTTTTTATCAAAAAATATATTCATTCATTCATTCAAATTGGTAAAACACATTGAAAAAACACAAATTCAACATCGCTAAAAATCGAAAAGGATGAATCTGTGAACAAACTCACAACACACAGGTTAACAGCATAACACGGCAAAATACCTACAAATGTGACAAAATCAAAGTGACCGGAATACCCATGCCTCCGGATTTCTAACGTTGATGCCCAAGTTTTAATTGAATCTGTAATGGATCGAAGCTGATCTGTCAATCTGAACCAAATGAACGCCGCAACAAGACGGGAAACCAAATGACGCCGCAACAAAACGATGAACAAAACACCGCCGCATTCAAACGACGAAAACACGGAAAAACATGAAAGAAAAACCAGATCTATGTGGAAAAACCATTTATTTAGATAAAAGGAGAGAAAAAACCGATGTAGTGGGGTGATTTTAGGCCCAAAAAATGACCCAAAACCACCCCCTTTCGTTGGATGAAGAAGAAGGTAAAGAAGAGTAGATGGAATGTTGAGAGAGAGAGGCGGCTCTAGGTTAGGGTTGATTGTATGAGTAAAGTATATTCGTTAAAATCTTTTAATAAAAGTAAAATCCACAACATAAAAATCTAGCAAATTCATTTAAGTTTGAAAATAATCTCACAGTAATAAAATAATTAATAAAGTAAAGATAACAAAATCTATAGCAATGAAATAAGCTGGAAAGCCTCAAAACCTGGCATCTAACTATAATCCGAGAAAAATAAACTGGAACTAATAAATGTTGTTTGCATGGCTGATGTGTGGACTCCGACAAGTGTACCGGATTTGTCGTCAAGTAATAATTAAAACGACAAGTAAATTACCGAGTATCGAACTCAGGGATTGAGAAACCAAGTACCACTTCACAAATTAAACAACTATTTTAGAGTAAGAAATAAGTGTGAATAGATTTCAAGAAAATAAAATAAATAATAAAAGAAATCAAAATCAAATATTTTTGGGATTTCAAATTTTAAAAGAGATTTCTAGGATTGAGGCTACCACAATGACAAATTATGAAATCTAATTGACTACCCCTTTATTAATATTTAACTCAATTGAAGGTGAATCATCCTAACTTAGTTAATGTTCCCTCTCGAGATACAAGAACCGTGCTCAATTAAACCAACTCATACTCTCGTGATAATTGTATTTAAATTGAACCCATTACTATTTATGATAATTCAATGGTACCCTCGAAGGACCGCTTCTAACTCTCATGATTTAAGTCCTAAGTTCAATTCCTATAGATCCGATACCTAGGTTCACCGCTAAGTTCGTCCCTAGAATATCTAAGACATGCAAAAAAGTGATCAATCAATTCACATGGATAAAGCACGATAAGAACCAAATCAATGAATCGAACATTAACAAAAGGGAAAAATCAAATATTCATCATAATAATGTCAAAGGGCATTGCTCAATCCTAAAAGCAAAACAACTACTCAACCATAAAATAAAGAACAAGAAAAGAACAAGAAAACTACATTGAAGCAGTATTGCTCGGTCCTGTAGTGTTCTCACTCCTATGCAGCGCTCCCTGCTTGATGTCCCTGCGTAACACTTAATATATATTGCAAGTATTCAATTAGGCTTCCCTTCTTTTGCGTGGGCCCTCCTTTCAATATAATCCATTCCCTTTAAAAATAAAATCATGTAGCTTTACGTTAAATTTGATTTTACATCAAAAGCTATCTTCTAATAACAAATTGAATCTCAATTGGTGGGTCCCATTTTCTAATTGCCATCGGTTTTGAAATACTATGTTTCACGCATACTGTGTTATCATTCTATCAAAATTCTGTTTCAATATTCAATTCAAGTTGCATCACGTGGCTTTATCTTGATCAATTTACCAAAGCTAAATCCACATTGAATTCCCCTATCTCTCAAATATTGCGCAAACCTCATTGGCTAACTTGCATCTTCAAAAATCATTTGGAATTGATTTAGTGTGTGGACCCTCTAGTTTGTTGCAACGTTGGCTTATCTCTCTCCAATTTTCAATTTCTTTTTCAATCTTTTAATTCAATCCAATTTGTGTTTCAATCTATTCCACATCCAAGTTCATCACGTGGGACCTTCACAATTTACTTGGCAATCTTCAATTTAATCTTCTTTGTCCTTTCCTAAAAGTAAAAATAAGAAAATCTTGAGAAAATCAATTAAATTCTAATTAAAATCAATTAAATGCACACATTGACTCTAAAATAATCAAAATAGGAAAACGAAGTCTAATTTGGGTTGAATCAAGCACTCAATTTATTTTAATTGATGAAATCCGCTCTAAAATAATAGATAAAACATGATTAGCCAGCGGATTATCAAAATACCCCAAACTTAAACTTTGTTTGTCCTCAAGCAAACTAAAACTCAAAAAGACTCAAAATTGGGTAAGCTCAATAGACTCAATTAATTTCACACAAATTTCATGCAATTTTATCAATTCAAATTTTCTTCAATGTTTCCTCCTTTACATCATTGTAATCCCCACATTCATTTGCTTTAAACAATTGAGAATTTAATCATTCATGCAATTATTAATCTAAGCAAAGGGTTCAAGTTACGCATAAGAGAGAGATCACCAATTTCAAACATTTACCTTCCTCACAAGGGCATTTAATAATTCACTCATTCGCTCAATTTGTCTAGGCTATCAACTTTCACTCAATTTCACATTTCAAGAGCACTTTCCATGAATTTGATTTTCATCTCAAACAAAGTTTCCACGAAAACATACATGCATCATCAAAAGGTCTTTCATAGGTTGTAATGTGGCCTGGATAAAGGTAGGATATATAAAGGTGCTAGGCTTTACATCCCTAGGAATTAAGAGAGCATGAAACCTTTTACCTTGACTTTCCACTCTTATTTATTTTTCAATTATTATTAAATTTTTTTTGGTGGCTACAACCTTTTCCTTTTAATACCCTTTTTTGACATTTTTGAAATTTTCTTCTTTTTCTTTTTGACTTTGGCTTCAACCTTTATTTTTTTCTTTTTCTTATCCTAAAATAACATATCAAATCCTTGTAGCCACCCCAAACTTAGTTTCTTACAACCCTTGTCTAGCTAAGTGATGAGCCTATGTTTGACTGGTTTTATAACTAGTCAAGACCTTGGCTTTGTGCTTATTTTATACCATTTTTACCCAAATTAGACTTGATTGTTCCTAAGTAGTATTTTGAGTCTGTAAATTGTTTTTAGGTTAATTTAGTTGTTTTAGAGTTGAATAATTATTTACTTTTATTTTCTATTTTCAGGTTAATAAAATGTAATAAATCTGGAGCCACTCGCCCCGCGAATAATCTCTCGCCCCGCGAGTATTGCAACCATGAAAAAGTCAGAGACGATCACGGCTTGCCCGTGTTGAAGATCACAGTCGTGGCAATTCTGAAGTTGAAGAGTTCGCCCCGCGAGCATTCATTCGCCTCGCGAGTCTTGGAAGATCAGAAGCCATCACGGTTTGGGCGTGTTGAATGCCACGGGCGTAACAGTTGGAATTTGAAGCGTTCGCCTCGCGAATCTATGCTCGCCTCGCGAGAAGACAAAGAGTTGCAGACCTTTCATGTAATTCGCCTCGCGAGTACTTGGATTCCAGAACGTGTATATAAGTAGTTTTAGGCAGAACTGAAGGGGTCAGTAGGAGTAGTGGTAGTTTCAATAGTTTATTTTCCTTTTCTTTTCTGCTTATGTCTGTAATGGAGAATTAGTCTCCTAGATTAATCTACTGTGATTGGTTTCTGTTAACACTTGAGGTTTCTGTAATCCTGTTTCATTTGCTTTTCTCTTTTCAATGCCATGCTTTATATTTCTGTTTGCTTAATTCAGGAGTATATTGTGTTGTGTTGGTTTATCTCGGTGATATCATGTTCCTATAATTAATCGCGTTTGCTTAATTCGCGTGTGTTCGTTTCGTGTTCGCTTAGTTCACGAAGGGCTTAACCCCGTTTGCTTAATTCGGGAATAGGGACATATATCTGTAGTAGTGGTTTCGCTTGTAAATTGTTGCTACAACCGGGAGGGGATTAATATCTGTTTAGGATTTGCATGAACCAATGATAGTGGGAAATCAAAAGCAGTAGGTTAATCGCTTTAGCTTATTTGGTAGCTGCTCTGTTTTCTTGCTTTGTTTTCTGTTTTGCTTCTTAATTTAGTTTTCAATCCAAAACCCCCAATTCTGACTTTTTCTAACTTTTTCTGTTAATAATAACAACACCTAAAGAGTCCTTGAGAGACGATCCGAGTTGTCGCACTATACTGCATTATTTTGTAAACACTCGTTCTTTTTGGCGCGTGGCGACAGCGCGTTCACTAAGCTTCCATGCTCTCCTAAATCCTAAGATTTGGTTAACATGGTTTTTCCAGTTTTTTGGCTTATAACATAAGGTCATCAAGAAACAATAGGCTATTAGGCACAATGTGGCTTATTAGGGAACATGCATTAGGGATGGTTCTTTTTAAGCCAAGAAGCTATTTCAAAGAAAATTGCCTAAATCATTTGATGCAAACATATAACCATGCAAACCATGAAGAGATTCAAGCAAATCCGGGAAAGTGTAACTTAAAAGTGATTCACACAATTCAAAAACATTGTTGGAGGCTCAAATTCACCTGGACATTTTTCGCAAATTGTTTGACCGAGATACAATCCCTAATTTGTGCATCCCTTCACCCCAAACTTATCATAAATTATGCAATCACAATAAAATTTCTCAAAGTTCAAATTTCAATTTTCTTCATGGGGATCAATTTTCAATTTTCAAATCATTAGGGGAAGTCATCAAAAATCAATATTTATCATGCAATCCATTTATGCTAAATTTAATAAAATCCATTCAAGCTCACCAACATAAGACCCATACACATATGACTCAAGTAAAGAAAAGCAAAATAATTAAAAAGAGAAGGGTTTAGAAAAACTCATTGAAAACGCTTCCACCTGGATCCCATAGCCTGTGGTAAAAAGACCAAGAGATGCCCAAAATGTAAGACCTTTATCCCGGATCCCATGGCTTGTGGAGTGGAGATGGAAGAAGTAAGTGTGATGAGATTTCATTGACTTCTTTAAGTGATATGATGAGATCACTTCCTCCTGGGTCAAATGGTAAGCCACCTACTTCAAGAATGGCCTTTATGTAATTAGTTTCTCCAAGATGCAATTGAACCATAACTTTTTGAGGCGACCTTAGAGCCTTTGCCGCTGTTGATGAAAACTCTCAATTCTCAGGCAATGACTTGAACTCCAAAGTTGGTATTTTCACAAAGTAATGTTGTAGACAAATAGAAGGTACCAACTTTGTTATATCCAAACATGCATGCAAACCAACATACTTATCCTTAACTCATAATTTTTAGGTTCCTCAATAGGAATGGTAAGAGAAGTATTTTCCACATGATTGGTCTCCTTTGTCCCTTGCAAAGGAACAATAAGAGATATTTCCTCCTTGCACTCGTCTTCATGATCCTCTCATCTTAAAGCACCTTCCACTACCACTTCACCTTCATTTACGTCCATGCTAGCAAATAGATTCTCTTCAATTTGAATTCCACGCTGCTTTTCTGCAAGCAATTTAGAAAATTCACTAGCTTGTTCTTCTAACTTCTGACAGTTGTCACTTAGCGATGCCGCTATCTTACTAGCATTTCTCCCTGCTCGCATTTCAGCCCTCTGAATCATGGAACTAACTTCCTCCTTGCTACGCTCTATGCTCAAGCTCAAAAGATAAGCATCTATATCCCAAAGAATCTCTAGCAAAACGGGATCCAGCTCGAAGTATGGTGGTGGTTGCAAAGATGACAAATAGGATTTCCATTCCTCTTTGGAGTATATCTTCACGTGGTTACCAGTGATACCATCAAACACGATCCAATCAAGTTGATATTCCCGAGTTGGATAGTAACGATAGTTCATGTGTTTCATCAACCTTGCACAAACAAAACTCAAAAGAAAAGGTCAAATATATACAAATAAAAATTAAAAAGACTAAAGTAGTTGCCTCCTTTGTTACTAATGATATTGGTATTGCCAATCCCCGGCAACGGCGCCAAAAACTTGATGTGCGGACTCCGACAAGTATACCGGATTCGTCGTCAAGTAATAATTAAAACGGCAAGTAAATTACCGAGTATCGAACTTAGGGATTGAGAAACCAAGTACCACTTCACAAATTAAACAACTATTTTAGAGTAAGAAATAAGTGTGAATAGATTTCAAGAAAATAAAATAAACAATAAAAGAAATCAGAATCAAATATTTTTGGGATTTCAAATTTTAAAAGAGATTTCTAGGATGGAGGCTACCACAACGACAAATTATGAAATCTAATTGACTACCCATTTATTAATATTTAACTCAATTGAAGGTGAATCATCCTAACTTAGTTAATGTTCCCTCTCGAGATACAAGAACCGTGCTCAATTAAACCAACTACTACTCTAGTGGTAATTGTATTTAAATTGAACCCATTACGATTTATGATAATTCAATGGTACCCTCGAAGGACCGCTTCTAACTCTCGTGATTTAAGTCCTAAGTTCAATTCCTATAGATCCGATACCTAGGTTCACCGCTAAGTTCGTCCCTAGAATATCTAAGACATGCAAAAAGTGATCAATCAATTCACATGGATAAAGCACAATAAGAACCAAATCAATGAATCGAACATTAACAAAAGGGAAAAATCAAATATTCATCATAATAATGTCAAAGGGCATTGGCCAATCCTAAAAACAAAACAACTACTCAACCATAAAATAAAGAACAAGAAAAGAACAAGAAAACTGCATTGAAGCAGTATTGCTCGGTTCTGTAGCGTTCTCACTCCTGTGCAGCGCTCCCTGCTTGTTGCCCCTGCGTAACCCCCCCCCCCCCTCCCGGTCTCCTTGTTCTCACTCCTGCACTTAATATATATTGCAAGTGTTCAATTACGCTTCCATTCTTTTGCGTGGGCCCTCCTTTCAATATAATCCATTCCCTTTAAAAATAAAATCCTGTAGCTTTACGTTAAATTTGATTTTACATCAAAAGTTATCTTCTAATAACAAATTGAATCTCAATTGGTGGGTCCCATTTTCTAATTGCCATCAGTTTTGAAATACTATGTTTCACGCATACTGTGTTATCTTTCTATCAAAATTCCGTTTCAATATTCAATTCAAGTTGCATCATGTGGCTTTATCTTGATCAATTTACCAAAGCTAAATCCACATTGAATTCCCCTATCTCTCAAATATTGCGCAAATCTCATTGGCTAACTTGCATCTTCAAAAATCATTTGGAATTGATTTAGTGTGTGGACCCTCTAGTTTGTTGCAACTTTGGCTTATCTCTCTCCAATTTTCAATTTCTTTTTCAATCTTTTAATTCAATCCAATTTGTGTTTCAATCTATTCCACATCCAAGTGCATCACGTGGGACCTTCACAATTTACTTGGTAATCTTCAATTTAATTGCAATGCTTCTTCTTTGTCCTTTCCTAAAAGTAAAAATAAGAAAATCTTGAGAAAATCAATTAAATTCTAATTAAAATCAATTAAATGCACACATTGACTCTAAAATAATCAAAATAGGAAAACGAAGTCTAATTTGGGCTGAATCAAGCACTCAACTTATTTTAATTGATGAAATCCGCTCTAAAATAATAGATAAAACATGATAAGCCAGCGGATTATCAATGGCGCTCTTAAACCATGCCATGCCACTATACTAACCAACTAATCTAAAAGCAAGAAAATAAATCTTCAAGTCTCTACGTCCTCAACGGTGATGTCCTCATGCTCTGAAAACAATATTTTTAATGAGATTTATAATCTAAGTGAACACCAATACAATAATAAAATATTTCAAAAATAGTTATGTCCTCAGCCGGTGCGATAATCGGAAAAAACTGTGCATGATATTCACCGATTTTCCAAAATAATGTTTATTAAAAATACATTTAATTACAACACTCGTATAATGACAACTGACAACTCAAAAACATAATCAAATATATATTAAATAACTAAAGCAATCACACATCACACAATAACATAATCATCAAGTAGCTAGAAAACCCCACTATGTGTTGGTTTCTTGCCCAAATCGGTGACTCGAGAACCTTATAATTAAAGTGGTTTCTTGCCCCTTATTTACGGTGACTCGAGAATCTCATCCTAGAATTGATTCCTTGCCCCCTCTTTACGGTGACTCGGGAACCTTGTTCTAGAGTTGATTCATTGCCCCCATGGTGACTCAAGAACCTCATTGTCCCTATGGTGACTCGGGAGCCTCATAATTAAATTGATTCCTTGCCTCCCATTAACTGCTACTTCGAGAGTCTCGTTCTTAAAATGGATTCCTTGCCCCATATACTCATCTTCGACATCCCACTAAGTGGTGATGCTACAAGTCATTGCCCCAAACTTAGGCGGCATATCAACAAATTCCACACATCATGTATATACTCATTCATCCATATTCCTAAGCATAAAACCTCAATCACAATTTGATAGACTTTCCAGAGCATATAACAATTACAATTCCATATCATCATATAATCAATTCATAATTACCAATTAAACAAATATCATGTTATCAAGTAAATTTACAAGTACAATATAGCAATTATAAACAAAAGGCATAATATACATCAACAAGCATATCAATCAACCAATACAAATACCAATCATGTATTTCATATCATCAATTACAACAGTAAATAGTCACATTAATCAACTTTCGTTTCAATTGAAAACCCTCAATTTTAGAAAATAAGTAATAACAACATGCCTCATTTTAATTGACAGTTCCCAAAATCATAGGATAAACCCTTGCCCACAAAACAAACACCTATACCATGGAAAGGGTTCGTAAATGATAAGTCTAAGTTTTTGAAATCTCTAATTTTGATGAATCAAGACAAAGAATTATTTTAATTGAACCTTTTGAAATATGCTAAAATGTGTTTTAAGTGTGCAGATCATAAAGCAAAAGCTTTTTGGCAAAATAACAAGTCTCAAAGATGCGTTCGTATTCTGAAACCATAATGCGTCTGAAACAATACTCGGTATCAACAAGCTATGAAAATGCGTCTGACTGTACAACTTGTTGGAAGTCTTCCACTCCACTTCTATTCGAAAGAAAATAATATTCCCTTGCATTTTTAAATCAAGAAAATCAACTTCAGAAGCGTAAAGCATCAATCCATGCTTGAAATTCCTTTTGTTGCAAAAATCAAAATGCCTTTAGGCTGTCACAGACCCGTGTTGCACAAATAAGGAAAGTCTCACTGCCCAAGTCAGAAAAACAGCAGATACTGCTCTGAATCAAGCTGCACTTTGATAAAGCAAAGCCAACATATACGTTCAATTTCTCTTTAAGCTCTACAACGACCATAAGCATTAAATGAAGACTCAGAACAAATCTATGGCATTAATGGACGATGAATAATATTTTACTCATCTAAGGAACTCAACTCAACGGATGTATTACTGATGAGTATAAATAGAAGACTTTGAAGACTGTTGAAGACACACACCTAAACTTAATCATTCAAGCTTTCAATACTCTCTTCGCATTCAAAATTCTCTAAGTTCTTCTTCTTATAATACTTCTCTGCTCAATCATTTGTATTTATTGAGAAGTCTTTATCGTAGTCATACCAACGTAAATATTGAAAAGAATGCTTGTAAGGTAAACAACTATTCGAAACTAATATTATTTTATTTTATAGATATGCTTTAATACTAATTAACTACAAATAATGACAATATTAAAATAATTTTTCTAAATGCTTGTATATGAAAGATGCTCCTAAAATGTCGTCACGGTTTGGTCTCCCAGTTAACCCGTATTCGAGGATGACAACACAATATTCCGTAAATAAATAATACTTTATATTTTGGTTTTCTTTTATTTCACTTCATCATTTTATGTATGTTTATAATTATGTACAACAAAATATTATTAACATATTGATATCTGTGTATCAACAATCAATCAAGCATAAACGTTTACTCCAATCGCCAAAATAATAAATAAATTACCTAAACAAAAACGCACACAACGAAAAAAAATGCGGTCAAACAATTACTTCTTCATTTTATGTATGTTTCAATTATGTGTAACATCATTTTATTTAACATATTAATATGTGTGTATATAATAATCAAACAAATATACACGTTTACTCAGAACTCCAAAATAGCTTTTAAAATAACCAAACGAAAATACGTATAACGAAAAAATAAAAAAGAAGCCAGACAAGCACGTTGGTGGTCCCAATAAAATTAAAACTTGGTTTATTCCTCTTACTCAAATCGTCAAAACAGCAAATAAAATACCTGAAAGAAAATGCAATCCCAAAAAGCAAAAAAAGCGACGTGGCCAAACAGGCACCACTAGTAATAATTAAAGTAATAATAGTAAAGTAAAAAAAAAAAAAAGGCTAAAATACCGTTTTGGTTACTTAACTTATTTTTTTTTAATTCAGTTTGATCCCTTAATTTTTAAAAGGTTCAATTTGGTCCCTTAATTATTCTTTGTTGACCCAAGTTGATCCCTCACTCAATAAAGTTAGTAGCAATGTTAAATAAGTTAAATTTAGTCCCTTATATTTTAAACGAGTTTCAAATTGGTCCTTTATATTGTTAGCATGTTTCAAATTGGTCCTTTAATTTGTTAATGAGATTCAAACTGGTTCTTTAAATTGCTAACGAGTTTCAACCTGACCCTCAAAAAGTTAACACCGTTACTGACTCATTGACATAAAGGACTAACTTGGGTCAACAGAGACAATTAAGCGACCAAATCGAAACTTTTAAAGTTAAAAGACCAAACTGAATCTAAAAAATAAGTTAAGGGACCAAAATGATATTTTCGCCTAAAAAAATAAAGATCTAAGGCCATCTCCAATGGTGGTTCTTAAATGAGTTCTTAACACAAGAACCGGTTCTTAAAAAATTTCACCATTGGAGCATGGTGAGGTTCTTAAATGAGTTCTTCTATAAGAACAAAGTTCTTAGATTAAAAATTAATTAAAAAAGGGAAATGGAAAGAGGAGAAAAAAAAGATGAGAAATTGAGACCCACTAAAAGTAAGTTAAGAACCAAGTTGGGTTTTACCATTGAAGTGAAAACTAATGAGAGTTTTTAAATCCTATGTGACATCGTAGGGCCTACTAAAAAACATTTAAGAACCCAAATTAGGTTATATGGTTGGAGATGCTCTAATACGTGGTTGCTTAGGTGACATTAAAAAAGCATGTCTCTATTTAGTATTTTCAATCTTACATAAGCCCAATTATTGAATAAACTGTAATTTCTTGATTAATACCGGCAATGTAGCAAAAGTAATACATAATAACTTTGTAAATAATCCCCTAAAAAAAACTTCGTAAATAAACAAACTACAAGTCACCATATTCTTTGTTTTATTTTAACCTTCATGCCACCCCTGGACTATATGAGTGTAATACTGTCCCAAGACTTGATCACAGGTCTCCTACTCTTTATGCCCTAATCCACTGCATTAGCTAGCATGAATAAAACCAGACATTGCTAGGAATAATTCTGAATTGAAGACTTTTATAGGACCCTATCTGTTTTCAAATTAAAGGATGCAATACACTAGATAGTAAAAAATACACTTCTTGTAAAATTCCAGAAAGCTTTGGACCTCAAATTCCCTGGTTGTTTGAACTAAATCTAAAAATATTATTGAATAAATTTTAAGTCCAAATGTCAACCATTGAGAGTATTAAACTTGTAGTGAAAAACTTATTAGTTAGTTTGGTATCCCTTAAAAGTTAGGGGGTTTTCATATAGATCTTATTAATAAAATTTTCATCGTTAACTGGGGAATTGGATCTTTGTTTGTGTCTTTTTTTTTTTTTTGAATGATGAAATTGTGATTGCAGAATAGAGAGAAGAAAAGAATATGAATAAAGATAAAATATTCAAGCTAGCAAAAGGCTTCAGAGGGAGAGCCAAGAATTGCATAAGGATAGCAAGGGAGAGGATATAAAGGATCAGGTTAACAGAAGTGTTAGTGTAATAATTGATCAGTTGGTACACAAAGTTAAAATACTTGAAAAATTCCCCCGTTTTTTTCCACAAGTGTTAATCTTGTTAAACTCTTTCACCATTTCAACTCTCTAGTCATAGTTTGCAGAAACAACTAACTTATTCCACACCGAGGGCAAGGTATATTCATGAGGTTCACCAAAACAATTGGCATAGAATGACTGAAGACTTGTGTGTGTGTGTGTGTGAAGATTGATGCTTCTGACTGAATCTGGATCCATTGAAAGTGAAGCTGCAACATGTTCTATTACAGCTTCGGTAATAATTGATCCCTGCACCTCCCCAGGGCCCCTCATTGCTGACCTACTAGGATGATTTGTTCTGCATACCTTTATATAAAATAAAGGGCACCCCAGTCATACTTTTTAAGTGCACCAACTATGTTATGTAGCATTGCTACACTTATATATATCGCTGCATTGACCAATATCTGAAGTTCTAATGCAGTAATCTTTTCATCATTCTTAAACCTAACACTGTAAATTATCTTAATGGGTGCCTTCCTCCAGCCATCATCATCTATCTGTCTTTTCTTTAGATTTAGATAAATCCTGACAGGCCGGCGTAGTTTGTGTGCTGCAAGTGCACATGATGCAGCAAACTGCAAGATTTTATTGTCAGTACTTCAACTATGTTATCATATATGGATTATGGTTATGAAAAATACATCACATCCAATTTTATTTAAAGAGTAAACAGGAAAAGAAATTGATAATTTGTAAAATTTCCATTATATCTCACTTTTATCATATTATTGGAATGATCCTTTCTATTTTCCTCACGGCCCCAACCCCAACCCCAACCCTTATGGCTCATTTTCTGCTTTTCCAAGCAGAGCAATTATGCCACCTCAAAGTATGGCCAGTTTAAACATATTGCTACTTCTTGGATTCTTTTCCAAGACATGTATTGTCTTTCACTCTTTCCACCTTTTATAATGCTGTCAATCCAAAAAACTAGTTCATTAGATGTGAGAGCCTCATGCCTTAAATACCACGTCGAGCTTCCTTATTACTCAATGTGGAACTCATAACTGACTGTTTTAAAGTTTTACCATAAATGAAATGAGGAGGTCGAGGTAGTGGGTGGTGGGAATTTGCTCTTTCTGCACACATGTGGTTCACTTGGTCAGAGATAATGCAAGAACTTTCAGCAAGCAGTCTCTAGTAGTGAATCTTCCTTGGGAATTGGGATAGTAGAGTTCCCCAGGTTTCAATGTGGGTTTGTGCTCATGATTTATTGAAAGGAGCTTTTGGGTCTGAGGCATTTTTCACATAATGTATTTTAAATCTCTTTATATTGTTTCATTTGCTTTCAGATGATTTATGATACCCCAGCTCTATACTGTTCTTCTCTCTTAATAAATTAATCTTCAATACAAAGAAAACTAGAAAATAGAAGATAGCTCTGAGAATCCGATTCTTATTTCATTATATTCAAAACACAAAACATTACAAGGAAAAATGACTGCTCAGATAACCAGTGAACAACAGTGTGTGCAAGTCAAAGTAAACCCGAAGGGTCCAAATAAGTAAAATTTGGAACCAAACTGTTTAGATTGCTGAATATTATAAAGAAATAAAGCATTGACATGACAATAAACTCTGTTTTTTTCTCTCCAGATTATTAGTGACTTCTCCACTCTATAGAAAATTCAAAGGTTCATATCTACACTCAACAATTTTTGTAAGTTAGTCATGCTAAAAAAAGTGTTAGAGATCTAATAATAGAGTAGAAAGATTTTCAGAAAAATTAATACACTGCTAAATACTTATACGTATGGATTTTATGGCTTTTCCACCAAAACCTTCCACAACCCTTCTTGTAATTACAGGAACATTATATTCAGGAATACCTGGGCATCTTGCTAAAGTAGAATGCGTAAACCCAGGGCATTGGCTTGAGCTGTAAACTGTAATGCAATTGTCTTCATCTGGTACAGCAAGTGCAGTTTGTGTCTCCATATAGAAACAGTATCGAGACCCAAGTTTCATCTAGATTTCACATTGATTTTGATAGATGAGAATGTATATGTTTGACCAATGTAACCATTTCAACATTCGTTATGCTTAACATCAATAAAAAAAAACTGTTATC
>CM061070.1:41285743-41355066 GCA_030762895.1 Sophora flavescens
AGAACAAAGTCTCACAAATGGATTTCAATGCAAATTCAACATCCAAGTTATCATTTCATGTGTTTTAGGCCTCATACATATAGAAGTGTGTAACTCACCTAATCATGGCATTAAAACACCCAATAAATCCCACTTGACTCAGCCACCATAATCATGCGTTAATTGGCCTAAAATCCCTCATCTTGACTCTTTATCCCCCTAATTATGTGGTGGTTACACTTGTTTCTCACATTAAAAGTGCATCAATACAATTTTATGCACACTAATGAGGAGTTTCTTTTGGCATGTAAGCCAGAGATTCCCTCCCTAAGACTCTCTAATAGACTTGTGTACATCATGGTAAGTAGTGGACTTGACCCAAAAATATCACCGATGAATTGGGCCTAAACACACCGACCGTTACACTTATTGAAAATAAAAGAAAAATGGACTTGCACGCCCTCTTCATGCTTCTTGGGCTTGGATGAGCAAAGTAATTAACTTGGGCTCATTGTCTTCATTACTTGCACTTGTACTTGGGCTTGCGTCCATTAAAAGAGCCACCATTTGATTTAGAGCTTCTTGGGCCTTTTTGGTCCTAGCTCTTGTCATGAGCCCACCAAGTCCTTGAATGGCATCTTGATCCATGATCGTTATTGAGCTATATCATTCTTGTTGCAAAGTTGACGTGCCCCCCAATTCGCCTCTATCATACCCTCCTTCTTTAAGAGAATTCGTCCTCGAATTTATTACTTCAATCCCTACATCAAATGAAAGGCATAGATGCCAGGAAGATAAGTCAATATCAAAGGCATTTTTATTTATTTTCCCTACAACTTGCAATAGCCCATCTCTTCAAGGGTGGACCTTTGATTTCCTTTTATTGGGAAACCTTTTATTTTTTTTATGTACACACACCCATCCTCCGGGATCAAATGGAAATTGATAGAAACCATCAAATGTAGCAAGTAGGTGTAACACATTCCTATCTTGTACAATCCTAACACATTCATAGCAAAGGTAATGAATTATAAGATCAAGCAGAAAATTATACCTCTTGTGAAAATCTACTTTCAAGTTTACCTTTATTGGCTTGAACATAGTCATAAACGAAAATGTACTTTCTCTTTTAAAGGCTCCCAAGAAAGTTGAGCCTCATGGACATTCTCCTTATTACAAACATGAGATGGTTCTTTTTCAAACAAGACAATCCTCTCAAACACATTAGGATCATCATATGAAAGCTTAAAAGAATTTGCAAGAGTGGGTAGAGTAAGAAGGGGAATAGTAGTTAACCCGTCAATTATTGTCACATGCAAACCTTTAGAGCTCATAATAAACCTCAAAATGCTAACTTTATTTTGATCAAAAGAGTATGTGAGCAAGTTGGCAAACAAACTTTCTCTAAGTAATCCAACACATTCCTCAAAATTGTTGTGATAAATCAAACGAACATTAGAAAGCACAACACATTTATCAAGGAATTCATTCAAGTCTTGGTTCATAATTCTCAAATCAATCTTAGGAAGATTATAAGAGTCATGCAATTCATCAAGAAGGTTTTCATTCCTATCAAATGTAGAAGAATAACAAGACCCATGCAATTTACCAAGCATATTACCAAATTTTGTCTTAAGATATCCATGCTTTTGGGAAACCATGCAAGTTCCCAAACCATGGGGTACTTCCCTTGGGATTAGCTCTTCAATTACATCGGTTGTCTTGCAAGCTTCCATTGGAGGAACATCTTTGATTTCCTTCAAAAGAGAATCAACACAAGTAGGCAAAGAGTTAGGAAAAACATCAAAACAAGCATTTACTTTTTCCACCTCACTTTTTGTTTTGTTCTCATCTTTTTATTGTCTCTCACTCTTTTCCATACTCTCATATTTTTCACATTTTTTCTCTTGATTCTTTTTCACATTTTCATCACTCTTATTTTCACTTTTTTCACTCTTTTTTCATTTTCTCTCAAATTAGGAGATACTTCCATAGGTTTCTTTCCATGAGCACTAGCCATGGCCTCCTTAGAAGTTGAAGTGTTGCCCTCCTTCTTTGATTTGTTATGAAGAACTCTTTGGTATTGGTATGGAGCATATCTTCTCCTCATTATTTTTCTCATCTCAACCCATGTCTCAATAGGCTCCGCCCCATATCTTCTTCTCTCTTTTTGCAATTGATCCCACCAAACAAGTGCATAGTCCTTAAATTGAAGAGATGCTATCTTCATTTTCTTTTTCTCATTATAATTATTGCAATTGAACACTTGCTCTATCTTCATCTCCCATTTCAAATAGACTTCGGGATCATTCCTCCCATGAAAGGTAGGAACTTTGATGTTGACCCTTTCAATTCTATCTTCTCGGTTTTGAAGGATGGCAAGTTGTCTATCATAATTTGCACTCATTTGCCTTTGAAGGTTTTGTATTTGAGTAGCCATTCTAGCATGAAGAGTTGAAGACCTTGGAGAAAATGATGGACTATCTTCATGGGCTGCCAACACTTGGACACACAATATCAAAAGATAACAAGAAATTATAAAATTCCTCACTACACTCCCTCACTTGTGCACACAAATGTATTTCACTCAATTGGCTTTTTCCACACACAAGAGGTAATTTTAACTCTTTCCTTTTTCCTCTCAATTGTTCTCTTTTAGGCCTTAGAGGAGTCAAACACAATTCACACAAAAATCCAAAAATCAAGTAACAAAAATCACAAAACTTATAAAAAAATAAGGGAATAAAATTTTGGCTAGAAAAGCAAAGCTATGGGAAATAAGAACAAAGGAAGAAGGGAATTTTTTTTTTCAAGAGCACAACTTGCTCAAATAGACTTTTCACTCCCTTTTTTTTTCTTCAAGATTTCATGCACAATATTTTTTTCTTATAATTTATGCACAATTTTTTTTTCAAACTTTGAAGAAGAGAATCACACTTGTAAACTTGTTTTTTTTTAGCAAGAACAACAACCACGGAATTTTCCCTTCACAAATAGAATCAAAGTGTAATGTTATTTTTTTTTTTGGTGTTTTGGGTTCAAAAGAAGAAAAGAAGAAAGATAGAAGATGAAGAACAAAAACTCAAAAAATTCAACCAAAGCCTAAGCTTTGATACCACTTGATGACAACCAAATGGAAGGTTGCCTTTGGAATGATCTATTTGGTTGAATTCTTAACAAGTTACAAAACCAAGTCAAAATTGTGTTGTAACATAAAAGGAAGAAAATATGAAAATGGGTGAGGATTAGAGATGGTATGGCGCCACAAACAAAGAGTTTGATAAGCCAAGGAAGTTCGCCACAAGAATCTTGGATTCTTGATAAGAACAATAGTTGGCCCAACCAAGAACCAAAGAGAACAAAGTCTCACAAATGGATTTCAATGCAAATTCAACATCCAAGTTATCATTTCATGTGTTTTAGGCCTCATACATATAGAAGTGTGTAACTCACCTAATCATGGCATTAAAACACCCAATAAATCCCACTTGACTCAGCCACCATAATCATGCGTTAATTGGCCTAAAATCCCTCATCTTGACTCTTTATCCCCCTAATTATGTGGTGGTTACACTTGTTTCTCACATTAAAAGTGCAACCCCCCATAATCAATACAATTTTATGCACACTAATGAGGAGTTTCTTTTGGCATGTAAGCCAGAGATTCCCTCCCTAAGACTCTCTAATAGACTTGTGTACATCATGGTAAGTAGTGGACTTGACCCAAAAATATCACTGATGAATTGGGCCTAAACACACCGACCGTTACACTTATTGAAAATAAAAGAAAAATGGACTTGCACGCCCTCTTCATGCTTCTTGGGCTTGGATGAGCAAAGTAATTAACTTGGGCTCATTGTCTTCATTACTTGCACTTGTACTTGGGCTTGCGTCCATTAAAAGAGCCACCATTTGATTTAGAGCTTCTTGGGCCTTTTTGGTCCTAGCTCTTGTCATGAGCCCACCAAGTCCTTGAATGGCATCTTGATCCATGATCGTTATTGAGCTATATCATTCTTGTTGCAAAGTTGACTTGCCCCCCCTTGGCCTCTATCATACCCTCCTTCTTTAAGAGAATTCGTCCTCGAATTTATTACTTCAATCCCTACATCAAATGAAAGGCATAGATGCCAGGAAGATAAGTCAATATCAAAGGCATTTTTATTTATTTTCCCTACAACTTGCAATAGCCCATCTCTTCAAGGGTGGACCTTTGATTTCCTTTTATTGGGAAACCTTTTATTCTTTTTATGTACACACACCCATCCTCCGGGATCAAATGGAAATTGATAGAAACCATCAAATGTAGCAAGTAGGTGTAACACATTCCTATCTTGTACAATCCTAACACATTCATAGCAAAGGTAATGAATTATAAGATCAAGCAGAAAATTATACCTCTTGTGAAAATCTACTTTCAAGTTTACCTTTATTGGCTTGAACATAGTCATAAACGAAAATGTACTTTCTCTTTTTAAAGGCTCCCAAGAAAGTTGAGCCTCATGGACATTCTCCTTATTACAAACATGAGATGGTTCTTTTTCAAACAAGACAATCCTCTCAAACACATTAGGATCATCATATGAAAGCTTAAAAGAATTTGCAAGAGTGGGTAGAGTAAGAAGGGGAATAGTAGTTAACCCGTCAATTATTGTCACATGCAAACCTTTAGAGCTCACAATAAACCTCAAAATGCTAACTTTATTTTGATCAAAAGAGTATGTGAGCAAGTTGGCAAACAAACTTTCTCTAAGTAATCCAACACATTCCTCAAAATTGTTGTGATAAATCAAACGAACATTAGAAAGCACAACACATTTATCAAGGAATTCATTCAAGTCTTGGTTCATAATTCTCAAATCAATCTTAGGAAGATTATAAGAGTCATGCAATTCATCAAGAAGGTTTTCATTCCTATCAAATGTAGAAGAATAACAAGACCCATGCAATTTACCAAGCATATTACCAAATTTTGTCTTAAGATATCCATGCTTTTGGGAAACCATGCAAGTTCCCAAACCATGGGGTACTTCCCTTGGGATTAGCTCTTCAATTACATCGGTTGTCTTGCAAGCTTCCATTGGAGGAACATCTTTGATTTCCTTCAAAAGAGAATCAACACAAGTAGGCAAAGAGTTAGGAAAAACATCAAAACAAGCATTTACTTTTTCCACCTCACTTTTTGTTTTGTTCTCATCTTTTTATTGTCTCTCACTCTTTTCCATACTCTCATATTTTTCACATTTTTTCTCTTGATTCTTTTTCACATTTTCATCACTCTTATTTTCACTTTTTTTTCACTCTTTTTTTCATTTTCTCTCAAATTAGGAGATACTTCCATAGGTTTCTTTCCATGAGCACTAGCCATGGCCTCCTTAGAAGTTGAAGTGTTGCCCTCCTTCTTTGATTTGTTATGAAGAACCCTTTTGTATTGGTATGGAGCATATCTTCTCCTCATTATTTTTCTCATCTCAACCCATGTCTCAATAGGCTCCGCCCCATATCTTCTTCTCTCTTTTTGCAATTGATCCCACCAAACAAGTGCATAGTCCTTAAATTGAAGAGATGCTATCTTCATTTTCTTTTTCTCATTATAATTATTGCAATTGAACACTTGCTCTATCTTCATCTCCCATTTCAAATAGACTTCGGGATCATTCCTCCCATGAAAGGTAGGAACTTTGATGTTGACCCTTTCAATTCTATCTTCTCGGTTTTGAAGGATGGCAAGTTGTCTATCATAATTTGCACTCATTTGCCTTTGAAGGTTTTGTATTTGAGTAGCCATTCTAGCATGAAGAGTTGAAGACCTTGGAGAAAATGATGGACTATCTTCATGGGCTGCCAACACTTGGACACACAATATCAAAAGATAACAAGAAATTATAAAATTCCTCACTACACTCCCTCACTTGTGCACACAAATGTATTTCACTCAATTGGCTTTTTCCACACACAAGAGGTAATTTTAACTCTTGCCTTTTTCCTCTCAATTGTTCTCTTTTAGGCCTTAGAGGAGTCAAACACAATCCACACAAAAATCCAAAAATCAAGTAACAAAAATCACAAAACTTATCAAAAAATAAGGGAATAAAATTTTGGCTAGAAAAGCAAAGCTATGGGAAATAAGAACAAAGGAAGAAGGGAATTTTTTTTTTCAATAGCACAACTTGATCAAATAAATTTTTAACTCCATTTTTTTTCTTCAAGATTTCATGCACAATATTTTTTTCTTATAATTTATGCACAATTTTTTTTTTCAAACTTTGAAGAAGAGAATCACACTTGTAAACTTGTTTTTTTTTAGCAAGAACAACAACCACGGAATTTTCCCTTCACAAATAGAATCAAAGTGTAATGTTTTTTTTTTTTTTGGTGTTTTGGGTTCAAAAGAAGAAAAGAAGAAAGATAGAAGATGAAGAACAAAAACTCAAAAAATTCAACCAAAGCCTAAGCTTTGATACCACTTGATGACAACCAAATGGAAGGTTGCCTTTGGAATGATCTATTTGGTTGAATTCTTAACAAGTTACAAAACCAAGTCAAAATTGTGTTGTAACATAAAAGGAAGAAAATATGAAAATGGGTGAGGATTAGAGATGGTATGGCGCCACAAACAAAGAGTTTGATAAGCCAAGGAAGTTCGCCACAAGAATCTTGGATTCTTGATAAGAACAATAGTTGGCCCAACCAAGAACCAAAGAGAACAAAGTCTCACAAATGGATTTCAATGCAAATTCAACATCCAAGTTATCATTTCATGTGTTTTAGGCCTCATACATATAGAAGTGTGTAACTCACCTAATCATGGCATTAAAACACCCAATAAATCCCACTTGACTCAGCCACCATAATCATGCGTTAATTGGCCTAAAATCCCTCATCTTGACTCTTTATCCCCCTAATTATGTGGTGGTTACACTTGTTTCTCACATCAAAAGTGCAACCCCCATAATCAATACAATTTTATGCACACTAATGAGGAGTTTCTTTTGGCATGTAAGCCAGAGATTCCCTCCCTAAGACTCTCTAATAGACTTGTGTACATCATGGTAAGTAGTGGACTTGACCCAAAAATATCACTGATGAATTGGGCCTAAACACACCGACCGTTACACTTATTGAAAATAAAAGAAAAATGGACTTGCACGCCCTCTTCATGCTTCTTGGGCTTGGATGAGCAAAGTAATTAACTTGGGCTCATTGTCTTCATTACTTGCACTTGTACTTGGGCTTGCGTCCATTAAAAGAGCCACCATTTGATTTAGAGCTTCTTGGGCCTTTTTGGTCCTAGCTCTTGTCATGAGCCCACCAAGTCCTTGAATGGCATCTTGATCCATGATCGTTATTGAGCTATATCATTCTTGTTGCAAAGTTGACTTGCCCCCCTTGGCCTCTATCATACCCTCCTTCTTTAAGAGAATTCGTCCTCGAATTTATTACTTCAATCCCTACATCAAATGAAAGGCATAGATGCCAGGAAGATAAGTCAATATCAAAGGCATTTTTATTTATTTTCCCTACAACTTGCAATAGCCCATCTCTTCAAGGGTGGACCTTTGATTTCCTTTTATTGGGAAACCTTTTATTCTTTTTATGTACACACACCCATCCTCCGGGATCAAATGGAAATTGATAGAAACCATCAAATGTAGCAAGTAGGTGTAACACATTCCTATCTTGTACAATCCTAACACATTCATAGCAAAGGTAATGAATTATAAGATCAAGCAGAAAATTATACCTCTTGTGAAAATCTACTTTCAAGTTTACCTTTATTGGCTTGAACATAGTCATAAACGAAAATGTACTTTCTCTTTTTAAAGGCTCCCAAGAAAGTTGAGCCTCATGGACATTCTCCTTATTACAAACATGAGATGGTTCTTTTTCAAACAAGACAATCCTCTCAAACACATTAGGATCATCATATGAAAGCTTAAAAGAATTTGCAAGAGTGGGTAGAGTAAGAAGGGGAATAGTAGTTAACCCGTCAATTATTGTCACATGCAAACCTTTAGAGCTCACAATAAACCTCAAAATGCTAACTTTATTTTGATCAAAAGAGTATGTGAGCAAGTTGGCAAACAAACTTTCTCTAAGTAATCCAACACATTCCTCAAAATTGTTGTGATAAATCAAACGAACATTAGAAAGCACAACACATTTATCAAGGAATTCATTCAAGTCTTGGTTCATAATTCTCAAATCAATCTTAGGAAGATTATAAGAGTCATGCAATTCATCAAGAAGGTTTTCATTCCTATCAAATGTAGAAGAATAACAAGACCCATGCAATTTACCAAGCATATTACCAAATTTTGTCTTAAGATATCCATGCTTTTGGGAAACCATGCAAGTTCCCAAACCATGGGGTACTTCCCTTGGGATTAGCTCTTCAATTACATCGGTTGTCTTGCAAGCTTCCATTGGAGGAACATCTTTGATTTCCTTCAAAAGAGAATCAACACAAGTAGGCAAAGAGTTAGGAAAAACATCAAAACAAGCATTTACTTTTTCCACCTCACTTTTTGTTTTGTTCTCATCTTTTTATTGTCTCTCACTCTTTTCCATACTCTCATATTTTTCACATTTTTTCTCTTGATTCTTTTTCACATTTTCATCACTCTTATTTTCACTTTTTTTCACTCTTTTTTTCATTTTCTCTCAAATTAGGAGATACTTCCATAGGTTTCTTTCCATGAGCACTAGCCATGGCCTCCTTAGAAGTTGAAGTGTTGCCCTCCTTCTTTGATTTGTTATGAAGAACCCTTTTGTATTGGTATGGAGCATATCTTCTCCTCATTATTTTTCTCATCTCAACCCATGTCTCAATAGGCTCCGCCCCATATCTTCTTCTCTCTTTTTGCAATTGATCCCACCAAACAAGTGCATAGTCCTTAAATTGAAGAGATGCTATCTTCATTTTCTTTTTCTCATTATAATTATTGCAATTGAACACTTGCTCTATCTTCATCTCCCATTTCAAATAGACTTCGGGATCATTCCTCCCATGAAAGGTAGGAACTTTGATGTTGACCCTTTCAATTCTATCTTCTCGGTTTTGAAGGATGGCAAGTTGTCTATCATAATTTGCACTCATTTGCCTTTGAAGGTTTTGTATTTGAGTAGCCATTCTAGCATGAAGAGTTGAAGACCTTGGAGAAAATGATGGACTATCTTCATGGGCTGCCAACACTTGGACACACAATATCAAAAGATAACAAGAAATTATAAAATTCCTCACTACACTCCCTCACTTGTGCACACAAATGTATTTCACTCAATTGGCTTTTTCCACACACAAGAGGTAATTTTAACTCTTGCCTTTTTCCTCTCAATTGTTCTCTTTTAGGCCTTAGAGGAGTCAAACACAATCCACACAAAAATCCAAAAATCAAGTAACAAAAATCACAAAACTTATCAAAAAATAAGGGAATAAAATTTTGGCTAGAAAAGCAAAGCTATGGGAAATAAGAACAAAGGAAGAAGGGAATTTTTTTTTTCAAGAGCACAACTTGCTCAAATAGATTTTTCACTCCCTTTTTTTTCTTCAAGATTTCATGCACAATATTTTTTTCTTATAATTTATGCACAATTTTTTTTTTCAAACTTTGAAGAAGAGAATCACACTTGTAAACTTGTTTTTTTTTAGCAAGAACAACAACCACGGAATTTTCCCTTCACAAATAGAATCAAAGTGTAATTTTTTTTTTTTTTTGGTGTTTTGGGTTCAAAAGAAGAAAAGAAGAAAGATAGAAGATGAATAAAAAAAACTAAAAAAATTCAACCAAAGCCTAAGCTTTGATACCACTTGATGACAACCAAATGGAAGGTTGCCTTTGGAATGATCTATTTGGTTGAATTCTTAACAAGTTACAAAACCAAGTCAAAATTGTGTTGTAACATAAAAGGAAGAAAATATGAAAATGGGTGAGGATTAGAGATGGTATGGCGCCACAAACAAAGAGTTTGATAAGCCAAGGAAGTTCGCCACAAGAATCTTGGATTCTTGATAAGAACAATAGTTGGCCCAACCAAGAACCAAAGAGAACAAAGTCTCACAAATGGATTTCAATGCAAATTCAACATCCAAGTTATCATTTCATGTGTTTTAGGCCTCATACATATAGAAGTGTGTAACTCACCTAATCATGGCATTAAAACACCCAATAAATCCCACTTGACTCAGCCACCATAATCATGCGTTAATTGGCCTAAAATCCCTCATCTTGACTCTTTATCCCCCTAATTATGTGGTGGTTACACTTGTTTCTCACATCAAAAGTGCAACCCCCCATAATCAATACAATTTTATGCACACTAATGAGGAGTTTCTTTTGGCATGTAAGCCAGAGATTCCCTCCCTAAGACTCTCTAATAGACTTGTGTACATCATGGTAAGTAGTGGACTTGACCCAAAAATATCACTGATGAATTGGGCCTAAACACACCGACCGTTACACTTATTGAAAATAAAAGAAAAATGGACTTGCACGCCCTCTTCATGCTTCTTGGGCTTGGATGAGCAAAGTAATTAACTTGGGCTCATTGTCTTCATTACTTGCACTTGTACTTGGGCTTGCGTCCATTAAAAGAGCCACCATTTGATTTAGAGCTTCTTGGGCCTTTTTGGTCCTAGCTCTTGTCATGAGCCCACCAAGTCCTTGAATGGCATCTTGATCCATGATCGTTATTGAGCTATATCATTCTTGTTGCAAAGTTGACTTGCCCCCCTTGGCCTCTATCATACCCTCCTTCTTTAAGAGAATTCGTCCTCGAATTTATTACTTCAATCCCTACATCAAATGAAAGGCATAGATGCCAGGAAGATAAGTCAATATCAAAGGCATTTTTATTTATTTTCCCTACAACTTGCAATAGCCCATCTCTTCAAGGGTGGACCTTTGATTTCCTTTTATTGGGAAACCTTTTATTCTTTTTATGTACACACACCCATCCTCCGGGATCAAATGGAAATTGATAGAAACCATCAAATGTAGCAAGTAGGTGTAACACATTCCTATCTTGTACAATCCTAACACATTCATAGCAAAGGTAATGAATTATAAGATCAAGCAGAAAATTATACCTCTTGTGAAAATCTACTTTCAAGTTTACCTTTATTGGCTTGAACATAGTCATAAACGAAAATGTACTTTCTCTTTTAAAGGCTCCCAAGAAAGTTGAGCCTCATGGACATTCTCCTTATTACAAACATGAGATGGTTCTTTTTCAAACAAGACAATCCTCTCAAACACATTAGGATCATCATATGAAAGCTTAAAAGAATTTGCAAGAGTGGGTAGAGTAAGAAGGGGAATAGTAGTTAACCCGTCAATTATTGTCACATGCAAACCTTTAGAGCTCACAATAAACCTCAAAATGCTAACTTTATTTTGATCAAAAGAGTATGTGAGCAAGTTGGCAAACAAACTTTCTCTAAGTAATCCAACACATTCCTCAAAATTGTTGTGATAAATCAAACGAACATTAGAAAGCACAACACATTTATCAAGGAATTCATTCAAGTCTTGGTTCATAATTCTCAAATCAATCTTAGGAAGATTATAAGAGTCATGCAATTCATCAAGAAGGTTTTCATTCCTATCAAATGTAGAAGAATAACAAGACCCATGCAATTTACCAAGCATATTACCAAATTTTGTCTTAAGATATCCATGCTTTTGGGAAACCATGCAAGTTCCCAAACCATGGGGTACTTCCCTTGGGATTAGCTCTTCAATTACATCGGTTGTCTTGCAAGCTTCCATTGGAGGAACATCTTTGATTTCCTTCAAAAGAGAATCAACACAAGTAGGCAAAGAGTTAGGAAAAACATCAAAACAAGCATTTACTTTTTCCACCTCACTTTTTGTTTTGTTCTCATCTTTTTATTGTCTCTCACTCTTTTCCATACTCTCATATTTTTCACATTTTTTCTCTTGATTCTTTTTCACATTTTCATCACTCTTATTTTCACTTTTTTTCACTCTTTTTTTCATTTTCTCTCAAATTAGGAGATACTTCCATAGGTTTCTTTCCATGAGCACTAGCCATGGCCTCCTTAGAAGTTGAAGTGTTGCCCTCCTTCTTTGATTTGTTATGAAGAACCCTTTTGTATTGGTATGGAGCATATCTTCTCCTCATTATTTTTCTCATCTCAACCCATGTCTCAATAGGCTCCGCCCCATATCTTCTTCTCTCTTTTTGCAATTGATCCCACCAAACAAGTGCATAGTCCTTAAATTGAAGAGATGCTATCTTCATTTTCTTTTTCTCATTATAATTATTGCAATTGAACACTTGCTCTATCTTCATCTCCCATTTCAAATAGACTTCGGGATCATTCCTCCCATGAAAGGTAGGAACTTTGATGTTGACCCTTTCAATTCTATCTTCTCGGTTTTGAAGGATGGCAAGTTGTCTATCATAATTTGCACTCATTTGCCTTTGAAGGTTTTGTATTTGAGTAGCCATTCTAGCATGAAGAGTTGAAGACCTTGGAGAAAATGATGGACTATCTTCATGGGCTGCCAACACTTGGACACACAATATCAAAAGATAACAAGAAATTATAAAATTCCTCACTACACTCCCTCACTTGTGCACACAAATGTATTTCACTCAATTGGCTTTTTCCACACACAAGAGGTAATTTTAACTCTTGCCTTTTTCCTCTCAATTGTTCTCTTTTAGGCCTTAGAGGAGTCAAACACAATCCACACAAAAATCCAAAAATCAAGTAACAAAAATCACAAAACTTATCAAAAAATAAGGGAATAAAATTTTGGCTAGAAAAGCAAAGCTATGGGAAATAAGAACAAAGGAAGAAGGGAATTTTTTTTTTCAAGAGCACAACTTGCTCAAATAGACTTTTCACTCCCTTTTTTTTTCTTCAAGATTTCATGCACAATATTTTTTTCTTATAATTTATGCACAATTTTTTTTTCAAACTTTGAAGAAGAGAATCACACTTGTAAACTTGTTTTTTTTTAGCAAGAACAACAACCACGGAATTTTCCCTTCACAAATAGAATCAAAGTGTAATGTTATTTTTTTTTTTGGTGTTTTGGGTTCAAAAGAAGAAAAGAAGAAAGATAGAAGATGAAGAACAAAAACTCAAAAAATTCAACCAAAGCCTAAGCTTTGATACCACTTGATGACAACCAAATGGAAGGTTGCCTTTGGAATGATCTATTTGGTTGAATTCTTAACAAGTTACAAAACCAAGTCAAAATTGTGTTGTAACATAAAAGGAAGAAAATATGAAAATGGGTGAGGATTAGAGATGGTATGGCGCCACAAACAAAGAGTTTGATAAGCCAAGGAAGTTCGCCACAAGAATCTTGGATTCTTGATAAGAACAATAGTTGGCCCAACCAAGAACCAAAGAGAACAAAGTCTCACAAATGGATTTCAATGCAAATTCAACATCCAAGTTATCATTTCATGTGTTTTAGGCCTCATACATATAGAAGTGTGTAACTCACCTAATCATGGCATTAAAACACCCAATAAATCCCACTTGACTCAGCCACCATAATCATGCGTTAATTGGCCTAAAATCCCTCATCTTGACTCTTTATCCCCTAATTATGTGGTGGTTACACTTGTTTCTCACATCAAAAGTGCAACCCCCCATAATCAATACAATTTTATGCACACTAATGAGGAGTTTCTTTTGGCATGTAAGCCAGAGATTCCCTCCCTAAGACTCTCTAATAGACTTGTGTACATCATGGTAAGTAGTGGACTTGACCCAAAAATATCACTGATGAATTGGGCCTAAACACACCGACCGTTACACTTATTGAAAATAAAAGAAAAATGGACTTGCACGCCCTCTTCATGCTTCTTGGGCTTGGATGAGCAAAGTAATTAACTTGGGCTCATTGTCTTCATTACTTGCACTTGTACTTGGGCTTGCGTCCATTAAAAGAGCCACCATTTGATTTAGAGCTTCTTGGGCCTTTTTGGTCCTAGCTCTTGTCATGAGCCCACCAAGTCCTTGAATGGCATCTTGATCCATGATCGTTATTGAGCTATATCATTCTTGTTGCAAAGTTGACTTGCCCCCCTTGGCCTCTATCATACCCTCCTTCTTTAAGAGAATTCGTCCTCGAATTTATTACTTCAATCCCTACATCAAATGAAAGGCATAGATGCCAGGAAGATAAGTCAATATCAAAGGCATTTTTATTTATTTTCCCTACAACTTGCAATAGCCCATCTCTTCAAGGGTGGACCTTTGATTTCCTTTTATTGGGAAACCTTTTATTCTTTTTATGTACACACACCCATCCTCCGGGATCAAATGGAAATTGATAGAAACCATCAAATGTAGCAAGTAGGTGTAACACATTCCTATCTTGTACAATCCTAACACATTCATAGCAAAGGTAATGAATTATAAGATCAAGCAGAAAATTATACCTCTTGTGAAAATCTACTTTCAAGTTTACCTTTATTGGCTTGAACATAGTCATAAACGAAAATGTACTTTCTCTTTTTAAAGGCTCCCAAGAAAGTTGAGCCTCATGGACATTCTCCTTATTACAAACATGAGATGGTTCTTTTTCAAACAAGACAATCCTCTCAAACACATTAGGATCATCATATGAAAGCTTAAAAGAATTTGCAAGAGTGGGTAGAGTAAGAAGGGGAATAGTAGTTAACCCGTCAATTATTGTCACATGCAAACCTTTAGAGCTCACAATAAACCTCAAAATGCTAACTTTATTTTGATCAAAAGAGTATGTGAGCAAGTTGGCAAACAAACTTTCTCTAAGTAATCCAACACATTCCTCAAAATTGTTGTGATAAATCAAACGAACATTAGAAAGCACAACACATTTATCAAGGAATTCATTCAAGTCTTGGTTCATAATTCTCAAATCAATCTTAGGAAGATTATAAGAGTCATGCAATTCATCAAGAAGGTTTTCATTCCTATCAAATGTAGAAGAATAACAAGACCCATGCAATTTACCAAGCATATTACCAAATTTTGTCTTAAGATATCCATGCTTTTGGGAAACCATGCAAGTTCCCAAACCATGGGGTACTTCCCTTGGGATTAGCTCTTCAATTACATCGGTTGTCTTGCAAGCTTCCATTGGAGGAACATCTTTGATTTCCTTCAAAAGAGAATCAACACAAGTAGGCAAAGAGTTAGGAAAAACATCAAAACAAGCATTTACTTTTTCCACCTCACTTTTTGTTTTGTTCTCATCTTTTTATTGTCTCTCACTCTTTTCCATACTCTCATATTTTTCACATTTTTTCTCTTGATTCTTTTTCACATTTTCATCACTCTTATTTTCACTTTATTTCACTCTTTTTTCATTTTCTCTCAAATTAGGAGATACTTCCATAGGTTTCTTTCCATGAGCACTAGCCATGGCCTCCTTAGAAGTTGAAGTGTTGCCCTCCTTCTTTGATTTGTTATGAAGAACCCTTTTGTATTGGTATGGAGCATATCTTCTCCTCATTATTTTTCTCATCTCAACCCATGTCTCAATAGGCTCCGCCCCATATCTTCTTCTCTCTTTTTGCAATTGATCCCACCAAACAAGTGCATAGTCCTTAAATTGAAGAGGTGCTATCTTCATTTTCTTTTTCTCATTATAATTATTGCAATTGAACACTTGCTCTATCTTCATCTCCCATTTCAAATAGACTTCGGGATCATTCCTCCCATGAAAGGTAGGAACTTTGATGTTGACCCTTTCAATTCTATCTTCTCGGTTTTGAAGGATGGCAAGTTGTCTATCATAATTTGCACTCATTTGCCTTTGAAGGTTTTGTATTTGAGTAGCCATTCTAGCATGAAGAGTTGAAGACCTTGGAGAAAATGATGGACTATCTTCATGGGCTGCCAACACTTGGACACACAATATCAAAAGATAACAAGAAATTATAAAATTCCTCACTACACTCCCTCACTTGTGCACACAAATGTATTTCACTCAATTGGCTTTTTCCACACACAAGAGGTAATTTTAACTCTTGCCTTTTTCCTCTCAATTGTTCTCTTTTAGGCCTTAGAGGAGTCAAACACAATCCACACAAAAATCCAAAAATCAAGTAACAAAAATCACAAAACTTATCAAAAAATAAGGGAATAAAATTTTGGCTAGAAAAGCAAAGCTATGGGAAATAAGAACAAAGGAAGAAGGGAATTTTTTTTTTCAAGAGCACAACTTGCTCAAATAGACTTTTCACTCCCTTTTTTTTTCTTCAAGATTTCATGCACAATATTTTTTTCTTATAATTTATGCACAATTTTTTTTTTCAAACTTTGAAGAAGAGAATCACACTTGTAAACTTGTTTTTTTTTAGCAAGAACAACAACCACGGAATTTTCCCTTCACAAATAGAATCAAAGTGTAATGTTTTTTTTTTTTTTTGGTGTTTTGGGTTCAAAAGAAGAAAAGAAGAAAGATAGAAGATGAAGAACAAAAACTCAAAAAATTCAACCAAAGCCTAAGCTTTGATACCACTTGATGACAACCAAATGGAAGGTTGCCTTTGGAATGATCTATTTGGTTGAATTCTTAACAAGTTACAAAACCAAGTCAAAATTGTGTTGTAACATAAAAGGAAGAAAATATGAAAATGGGTGAGGATTAGAGATGGTATGGCGCCACAAACAAAGAGTTTGATAAGCCAAGGAAGTTCGCCACAAGAATCTTGGATTCTTGATAAGAACAATAGTTGGCCCAACCAAGAACCAAAGAGAACAAAGTCTCACAAATGGATTTCAATGCAAATTCAACATCCAAGTTATCATTTCATGTGTTTTAGGCCTCATACATATAGAAGTGTGTAACTCACCTAATCATGGCATTAAAACACCCAATAAATCCCACTTGACTCAGCCACCATAATCATGCGTTAATTGGCCTAAAATCCCTCATCTTGACTCTTTATCCCCCTAATTATGTGGTGGTTACACTTGTTTCTCACATCAAAAGTGCAACCCCCATAATCAATACAATTTTATGCACACTAATGAGGAGTTTCTTTTGGCATGTAAGCCAGAGATTCCCTCCCTAAGACTCTCTAATAGACTTGTGTACATCATGGTAAGTAGTGGACTTGACCCAAAAATATCACCGATGAATTGGGCCTAAACACACCGACCGTTACACTTATTGAAAATAAAAGAAAAATGGACTTGCACGCCCTCTTCATGCTTCTTGGGCTTGGATGAGCAAAGTAATTAACTTGGGCTCATTGTCTTCATTACTTGCACTTGTACTTGGGCTTGCGTCCATTAAAAGAGCCACCATTTGATTTAGAGCTTCTTGGGCCTTTTTGGTCCTAGCTCTTGTCATGAGCCCACCAAGTCCTTGAATGGCATCTTGATCCATGATCGTTATTGAGCTATATCATTCTTGTTGCAAAGTTGACTTGCCCCCCTTGTCCTCTATCATACCCTCCTTCTTTAAGAGAATTCGTCCTCGAATTTATTACTTCAATCCCTACATCAAATGAAAGGCATAGATGCCAGGAAGATAAGTCAATATCAAAGGCATTTTTATTTATTTTCCCTACAACTTGCAATAGCCCATCTCTTCAAGGGTGGACCTTTGATTTCCTTTTATTGGGAAACCTTTTATTCTTTTTATGTACACACACCCATCCTCCGGGATCAAATGGAAATTGATAGAAACCATCAAATGTAGCAAGTAGGTGTAACACATTCCTATCTTGTACAATCCTAACACATTCATAGCAAAGGTAATGAATTATAAGATCAAGCAGAAAATTATACCTCTTGTGAAAATCTACTTTCAAGTTTACCTTTATTGGCTTGAACATAGTCATAAACGAAAATGTACTTTCTCTTTTTAAAGGCTCCCAAGAAAGTTGAGCCTCATGGACATTCTCCTTATTACAAACATGAGATGGTTCTTTTTCAAACAAGACAATCCTCTCAAACACATTAGGATCATCATATGAAAGCTTAAAAGAATTTGCAAGAGTGGGTAGAGTAAGAAGGGGAATAGTAGTTAACCCGTCAATTATTGTCACATGCAAACCTTTAGAGCTCACAATAAACCTCAAAATGCTAACTTTATTTTGATCAAAAGAGTATGTGAGCAAGTTGGCAAACAAACTTTCTCTAAGTAATCCAACACATTCCTCAAAATTGTTGTGATAAATCAAACGAACATTAGAAAGCACAACACATTTATCAAGGAATTCATTCAAGTCTTGGTTCATAATTCTCAAATCAATCTTAGGAAGATTATAAGAGTCATGCAATTCATCAAGAAGGTTTTCATTCCTATCAAATGTAGAAGAATAACAAGACCCATGCAATTTACCAAGCATATTACCAAATTTTGTCTTAAGATATCCATGCTTTTGGGAAACCATGCAAGTTCCCAAACCATGGGGTACTTCCCTTGGGATTAGCTCTTCAATTACATCGGTTGTCTTGCAAGCTTCCATTGGAGGAACATCTTTGATTTCCTTCAAAAGAGAATCAACACAAGTAGGCAAAGAGTTAGGAAAAACATCAAAACAAGCATTTACTTTTTCCACCTCACTTTTTGTTTTGTTCTCATCTTTTTATTGTCTCTCACTCTTTTCCATACTCTCATATTTTTCACATTTTTTCTCTTGATTCTTTTTCACATTTTCATCACTCTTATTTTCACTTTTTTCACTCTTTTTTCATTTTCTCTCAAATTAGGAGATACTTCCATAGGTTTCTTTCCATGAGCACTAGCCATGGCCTCCTTAGAAGTTGAAGTGTTGCCCTCCTTCTTTGATTTGTTATGAAGAACCCTTTTGTATTGGTATGGAGCATATCTTCTCCTCATTATTTTTCTCATCTCAACCCATGTCTCAATAGGCTCCGCCCCATATCTTCTTCTCTCTTTTTGCAATTGATCCCACCAAACAAGTGCATAGTCCTTAAATTGAAGAGGTGCTATCTTCATTTTCTTTTTCTCATTATAATTATTGCAATTGAACACTTGCTCTATCTTCATCTCCCATTTCAAATAGACTTCGGGATCATTCCTCCCATGAAAGGTAGGAACTTTGATGTTGACCCTTTCAATTCTATCTTCTCGGTTTTGAAGGATGGCAAGTTGTCTATCATAATTTGCACTCATTTGCCTTTGAAGGTTTTGTATTTGAGTAGCCATTCTAGCATGAAGAGTTGAAGACCTTGGAGAAAATGATGGACTATCTTCATGGGCTGCCAACACTTGGACACACAATATCAAAAGATAACAAGAAATTATAAAATTCCTCACTACACTCCCTCACTTGTGCACACAAATGTATTTCACTCAATTGGCTTTTTCCACACACAAGAGGTAATTTTAACTCTTGCCTTTTTCCTCTCAATTGTTCTCTTTTAGGCCTTAGAGGAGTCAAACACAATCCACACAAAAATCCAAAAATCAAGTAACAAAAATCACAAAACTTATCAAAAAATAAGGGAATAAAATTTTGGCTAGAAAAGCAAAGCTATGGGAAATAAGAACAAAGGAAGAAGGGAATTTTTTTTTTCAAGAGCACAACTTGCTCAAATAGACTTTTCACTCCCTTTTTTTTCTTCAAGATTTCATGCACAATATTTTTTTCTTATAATTTATGCACAATTTTTTTTTCAAACTTTGAAGAAGAGAATCACACTTGTAAACTTGTTTTTTTTTAGCAAGAACAACAACCACGGAATTTTCCCTTCACAAATAGAATCAAAGTGTAATGTTTTTTTTTTTTTTGGTGTTTTGGGTTCAAAAGAAGAAAAGAAGAAAGATAGAAGATGAAGAACAAAAACTCAAAAAATTCAACCAAAGCCTAAGCTTTGATACCACTTGATGACAACCAAATGGAAGGTTGCCTTTGGAATGATCTATTTGGTTGAATTCTTAACAAGTTACAAAACCAAGTCAAAATTGTGTTGTAACATAAAAGGAAGAAAATATGAAAATGGGTGAGGATTAGAGATGGTATGGCGCCACAAACAAAGAGTTTGATAAGCCAAGGAAGTTCGCCACAAGAATCTTGGATTCTTGATAAGAACAATAGTTGGCCCAACCAAGAACCAAAGAGAACAAAGTCTCACAAATGGATTTCAATGCAAATTCAACATCCAAGTTATCATTTCATGTGTTTTAGGCCTCATACATATAGAAGTGTGTAACTCACCTAATCATGGCATTAAAACACCCAATAAATCCCACTTGACTCAGCCACCATAATCATGCGTTAATTGGCCTAAAATCCCTCATCTTGACTCTTTATCCCCCTAATTATGTGGTGGTTACACTTGTTTCTCACATCAAAAGTGCAACCCCCATAATCAATACAATTTTATGCACACTAATGAGGAGTTTCTTTTGGCATGTAAGCCAGAGATTCCCTCCCTAAGACTCTCTAATAGACTTGTGTACATCATGGTAAGTAGTGGACTTGACCCAAAAATATCACCGATGAATTGGGCCTAAACACACCGACCGTTACACTTATTGAAAATAAAAGAAAAATGGACTTGCACGCCCTCTTCATGCTTCTTGGGCTTGGATGAGCAAAGTAATTAACTTGGGCTCATTGTCTTCATTACTTGCACTTGTACTTGGGCTTGCGTCCATTAAAAGAGCCACCATTTGATTTAGAGCTTCTTGGGCCTTTTTGGTCCTAGCTCTTGTCATGAGCCCACCAAGTCCTTGAATGGCATCTTGATCCATGATCGTTATTGAGCTATATCATTCTTGTTGCAAAGTTGACTTGCCCCCCTTGGCCTCTATCATACCCTCCTTCTTTAAGAGAATTCGTCCTCGAATTTATTACTTCAATCCCTACATCAAATGAAAGGCATAGATGCCAGGAAGATAAGTCAATATCAAAGGCATTTTTATTTATTTTCCCTACAACTTGCAATAGCCCATCTCTTCAAGGGTGGACCTTTGATTTCCTTTTATTGGGAAACCTTTTATTCTTTTTATGTACACACACCCATCCTCCGGGATCAAATGGAAATTGATAGAAACCATCAAATGTAGCAAGTAGGTGTAACACATTCCTATCTTGTACAATCCTAACACATTCATAGCAAAGGTAATGAATTATAAGATCAAGCAGAAAATTATACCTCTTGTGAAAATCTACTTTCAAGTTTACCTTTATTGGCTTGAACATAGTCATAAACGAAAATGTACTTTCTCTTTTTAAAGGCTCCCAAGAAAGTTGAGCCTCATGGACATTCTCCTTATTACAAACATGAGATGGTTCTTTTTCAAACAAGACAATCCTCTCAAACACATTAGGATCATCATATGAAAGCTTAAAAGAATTTGCAAGAGTGGGTAGAGTAAGAAGGGGAATAGTAGTTAACCCGTCAATTATTGTCACATGCAAACCTTTAGAGCTCACAATAAACCTCAAAATGCTAACTTTATTTTGATCAAAAGAGTATGTGAGCAAGTTGGCAAACAAACTTTCTCTAAGTAATCCAACACATTCCTCAAAATTGTTGTGATAAATCAAACGAACATTAGAAAGCACAACACATTTATCAAGGAATTCATTCAAGTCTTGGTTCATAATTCTCAAATCAATCTTAGGAAGATTATAAGAGTCATGCAATTCATCAAGAAGGTTTTCATTCCTATCAAATGTAGAAGAATAACAAGACCCATGCAATTTACCAAGCATATTACCAAATTTTGTCTTAAGATATCCATGCTTTTGGGAAACCATGCAAGTTCCCAAACCATGGGGTACTTCCCTTGGGATTAGCTCTTCAATTACATCGGTTGTCTTGCAAGCTTCCATTGGAGGAACATCTTTGATTTCCTTCAAAAGAGAATCAACACAAGTAGGCAAAGAGTTAGGAAAAACATCAAAACAAGCATTTACTTTTTCCACCTCACTTTTTGTTTTGTTCTCATCTTTTTATTGTCTCTCACTCTTTTCCATACTCTCATATTTTTCACATTTTTTCTCTTGATTCTTTTTCACATTTTCATCACTCTTATTTTCACTTTTTTCACTCTTTTTTCATTTTCTCTCAAATTAGGAGATACTTCCATAGGTTTCTTTCCATGAGCACTAGCCATGGCCTCCTTAGAAGTTGAAGTGTTGCCCTCCTTCTTTGATTTGTTATGAAGAACCCTTTTGTATTGGTATGGAGCATATCTTCTCCTCATTATTTTTCTCATCTCAACCCATGTCTCAATAGGCTCCGCCCCATATCTTCTTCTCTCTTTTTGCAATTGATCCCACCAAACAAGTGCATAGTCCTTAAATTGAAGAGGTGCTATCTTCATTTTCTTTTTCTCATTATAATTATTGCAATTGAACACTTGCTCTATCTTCATCTCCCATTTCAAATAGACTTCGGGATCATTCCTCCCATGAAAGGTAGGAACTTTGATGTTGACCCTTTCAATTCTATCTTCTCGGTTTTGAAGGATGGCAAGTTGTCTATCATAATTTGCACTCATTTGCCTTTGAAGGTTTTGTATTTGAGTAGCCATTCTAGCATGAAGAGTTGAAGACCTTGGAGAAAATGATGGACTATCTTCATGGGCTGCCAACACTTGGACACACAATATCAAAAGATAACAAGAAATTATAAAATTCCTCACTACACTCCCTCACTTGTGCACACAAATGTATTTCACTCAATTGGCTTTTTCCACACACAAGAGGTAATTTTAACTCTTGCCTTTTTCCTCTCAATTGTTCTCTTTTAGGCCTTAGAGGAGTCAAACACAATCCACACAAAAATCCAAAAATCAAGTAACAAAAATCACAAAACTTATCAAAAAATAAGGGAATAAAATTTTGGCTAGAAAAGCAAAGCTATGGGAAATAAGAACAAAGGAAGAAGGGATTTTTTTTTTTCAAGAGCACAACTTGCTCAAATAGACTTTTCACTCCCTTTTTTTTTCTTCAAGATTTCATGCACAATATTTTTTTCTTATAATTTATGCACAATTTTTTTTTCAAACTTTGAAGAAGAGAATCACAATTTTAAATTTTTTTTTTTTTAGCAATAAAAACAACCACGTAATTTTCCCTTAAAAAATATAATAAAATTTTAATGTTTTTTTTTTTTTTGGTGTTTTGGGTTCAAAAGAAGAAAAGAAGAAAGATAGAAGATGAAGAACAAAAACTCAAAAAATTCAACCAAAGCCTAAGCTTTGATACCACTTGATGACAACCAAATGGAAGGTTGCCTTTGGAATGATCTATTTGGTTGAATTCTTAACAAGTTACAAAACCAAGTCAAAATTGTGTTGTAACATAAAAGGAAGAAAATATGAAAATGGGTGAGGATTAGAGATGGTATGGCGCCACAAACAAAGAGTTTGATAAGCCAAGGAAGTTCGCCACAAGAATCTTGGATTCTTGATAAGAACAATAGTTGGCCCAACCAAGAACCAAAGAGAACAAAGTCTCACAAATGGATTTCAATGCAAATTCAACATCCAAGTTATCATTTCATGTGTTTTAGGCCTCATACATATAGAAGTGTGTAACTCACCTAATCATGGCATTAAAACACCCAATAAATCCCACTTGACTCAGCCACCATAATCATGCGTTAATTGGCCTAAAATCCCTCATCTTGACTCTTTATCCCCCTAATTATGTGGTGGTTACACTTGTTTCTCACATCAAAAGTGCAACCCCCATAATCAATACAATTTTATGCACACTAATGAGGAGTTTCTTTTGGCATGTAAGCCAGAGATTCCCTCCCTAAGACTCTCTAATAGACTTGTGTACATCATGGTAAGTAGTGGACTTGACCCAAAAATATCACTGATGAATTGGGCCTAAACACACCGACCGTTACACTTATTGAAAATAAAAGAAAAATGGACTTGCACGCCCTCTTCATGCTTCTTGGGCTTGGATGAGCAAAGTAATTAACTTGGGCTCATTGTCTTCATTACTTGCACTTGTACTTGGGCTTGCGTCCATTAAAAGAGCCACCATTTGATTTAGAGCTTCTTGGGCCTTTTTGGTCCTAGCTCTTGTCATGAGCCCACCAAGTCCTTGAATGGCATCTTGATCCATGATCGTTATTGAGCTATATCATTCTTGTTGCAAAGTTGACTTGCCCCCCTTGGCCTCTATCATACCCTCCTTCTTTAAGAGAATTCGTCCTCGAATTTATTACTTCAATCCCTACATCAAATGAAAGGCATAGATGCCAGGAAGATAAGTCAATATCAAAGGCATTTTTATTTATTTTCCCTACAACTTGCAATAGCCCATCTCTTCAAGGGTGGACCTTTGATTTCCTTTTATTGGGAAACCTTTTATTCTTTTTATGTACACACACCCATCCTCCGGGATCAAATGGAAATTGATAGAAACCATCAAATGTAGCAAGTAGGTGTAACACATTCCTATCTTGTACAATCCTAACACATTCATAGCAAAGGTAATGAATTATAAGATCAAGCAGAAAATTATACCTCTTGTGAAAATCTACTTTCAAGTTTACCTTTATTGGCTTGAACATAGTCATAAACGAAAATGTACTTTCTCTTTTTAAAGGCTCCCAAGAAAGTTGAGCCTCATGGACATTCTCCTTATTACAAACATGAGATGGTTCTTTTTCAAACAAGACAATCCTCTCAAACACATTAGGATCATCATATGAAAGCTTAAAAGAATTTGCAAGAGTGGGTAGAGTAAGAAGGGGAATAGTAGTTAACCCGTCAATTATTGTCACATGCAAACCTTTAGAGCTCACAATAAACCTCAAAATGCTAACTTTATTTTGATCAAAAGAGTATGTGAGCAAGTTGGCAAACAAACTTTCTCTAAGTAATCCAACACATTCCTCAAAATTGTTGTGATAAATCAAACGAACATTAGAAAGCACAACACATTTATCAAGGAATTCATTCAAGTCTTGGTTCATAATTCTCAAATCAATCTTAGGAAGATTATAAGAGTCATGCAATTCATCAAGAAGGTTTTCATTCCTATCAAATGTAGAAGAATAACAAGACCCATGCAATTTACCAAGCATATTACCAAATTTTGTCTTAAGATATCCATGCTTTTGGGAAACCATGCAAGTTCCCAAACCATGGGGTACTTCCCTTGGGATTAGCTCTTCAATTACATCGGTTGTCTTGCAAGCTTCCATTGGAGGAACATCTTTGATTTCCTTCAAAAGAGAATCAACACAAGTAGGCAAAGAGTTAGGAAAAACATCAAAACAAGCATTTACTTTTTCCACCTCACTTTTTGTTTTGTTCTCATCTTTTTATTGTCTCTCACTCTTTTCCATACTCTCATATTTTTCACATTTTTTCTCTTGATTCTTTTTCACATTTTCATCACTCTTATTTTCACTTTTTTTCACTCTTTTTTTCATTTTCTCTCAAATTAGGAGATACTTCCATAGGTTTCTTTCCATGAGCACTAGCCATGGCCTCCTTAGAAGTTGAAGTGTTGCCCTCCTTCTTTGATTTGTTATGAAGAACCCTTTTGTATTGGTATGGAGCATATCTTCTCCTCATTATTTTTCTCATCTCAACCCATGTCTCAATAGGCTCCGCCCCATATCTTCTTCTCTCTTTTTGCAATTGATCCCACCAAACAAGTGCATAGTCCTTAAATTGAAGAGGTGCTATCTTCATTTTCTTTTTCTCATTATAATTATTGCAATTGAACACTTGCTCTATCTTCATCTCCCATTTCAAATAGACTTCGGGATCATTCCTCCCATGAAAGGTAGGAACTTTGATGTTGACCCTTTCAATTCTATCTTCTCGGTTTTGAAGGATGGCAAGTTGTCTATCATAATTTGCACTCATTTGCCTTTGAAGGTTTTGTATTTGAGTAGCCATTCTAGCATGAAGAGTTGAAGACCTTGGAGAAAATGATGGACTATCTTCATGGGCTGCCAACACTTGGACACACAATATCAAAAGATAACAAGAAATTATAAAATTCCTCACTACACTCCCTCACTTGTGCACACAAATGTATTTCACTCAATTGGCTTTTTCCACACACAAGAGGTAATTTTAACTCTTGCCTTTTTCCTCTCAATTGTTCTCTTTTAGGCCTTAGAGGAGTCAAACACAATCCACACAAAAATCCAAAAATCAAGTAACAAAAATCACAAAACTTATCAAAAAATAAGGGAATAAAATTTTGGCTAGAAAAGCAAAGCTATGGGAAATAAGAACAAAGGAAGAAGGGAATTTTTTTTTTTCAAGAGCACAACTTGCTCAAATAGACTTTTCACTCCCTTTTTTTTCCTTCAAGATTTCATGCACAATATTTTTTTCTTATAATTTATGCACAATTTTTTTTTCAAACTTTGAAGAAGAGAATCACACTTGTAAACTTGTTTTTTTTTAGCAAGAACAACAACCACGGAATTTTCCCTTCACAAATAGAATCAAAGTGTAATGTTTTTTTTTTTTGGTGTTTTGGGTTCAAAAGAAGAAAAGAAGAAAGATAGAAGATGAAGAACAAAAACTCAAAAAATTCAACCAAAGCCTAAGCTTTGATACCACTTGATGACAACCAAATGGAAGGTTGCCTTTGGAATGATCTATTTGGTTGAATTCTTAACAAGTTACAAAACCAAGTCAAAATTGTGTTGTAACATAAAAGGAAGAAAATATGAAAATGGGTGAGGATTAGAGATGGTATGGCGCCACAAACAAAGAGTTTGATAAGCCAAGGAAGTTCGCCACAAGAATCTTGGATTCTTGATAAGAACAATAGTTGGCCCAACCAAGAACCAAAGAGAACAAAGTCTCACAAATGGATTTCAATGCAAATTCAACATCCAAGTTATCATTTCATGTGTTTTAGGCCTCATACATATAGAAGTGTGTAACTCACCTAATCATGGCATTAAAACACCCAATAAATCCCACTTGACTCAGCCACCATAATCATGCGTTAATTGGCCTAAAATCCCTCATCTTGACTCTTTATCCCCCTAATTATGTGGTGGTTACACTTGTTTCTCACATCAAAAGTGCTACCCCCATAATCAATACAATTTTATGCACACTAATGAGGAGTTTCTTTTGGCATGTAAGCCAGAGATTCCCTCCCTAAGACTCTCTAATAGACTTGTGTACATCATGGTAAGTAGTGGACTTGACCCAAAAATATCACCGATGAATTGGGCCTAAACACACCGACCGTTACACTTATTGAAAATAAAAGAAAAATGGACTTGCACGCCCTCTTCATGCTTCTTGGGCTTGGATGAGCAAAGTAATTAACTTGGGCTCATTGTCTTCATTACTTGCACTTGTACTTGGGCTTGCGTCCATTAAAAGAGCCACCATTTGATTTAGAGCTTCTTGGGCCTTTTTGGTCCTAGCTCTTGTCATGAGCCCACCAAGTCCTTGAATGGCATCTTGATCCATGATCGTTATTGAGCTATATCATTCTTGTTGCAAAGTTGACTTGCCCCCCTTGGCCTCTATCATACCCTCCTTCTTTAAGAGAATTCGTCCTCGAATTTATTACTTCAATCCCTACATCAAATGAAAGGCATAGATGCCAGGAAGATAAGTCAATATCAAAGGCATTTTTATTTATTTTCCCTACAACTTGCAATAGCCCATCTCTTCAAGGGTGGACCTTTGATTTCCTTTTATTGGGAAACCTTTTATTCTTTTTATGTACACACACCCATCCTCCGGGATCAAATGGAAATTGATAGAAACCATCAAATGTAGCAAGTAGGTGTAACACATTCCTATCTTGTACAATCCTAACACATTCATAGCAAAGGTAATGAATTATAAGATCAAGCAGAAAATTATACCTCTTGTGAAAATCTACTTTCAAGTTTACCTTTATTGGCTTGAACATAGTCATAAACGAAAATGTACTTTCTCTTTTTAAAGGCTCCCAAGAAAGTTGAGCCTCATGGACATTCTCCTTATTACAAACATGAGATGGTTCTTTTTCAAACAAGACAATCCTCTCAAACACATTAGGATCATCATATGAAAGCTTAAAAGAATTTGCAAGAGTGGGTAGAGTAAGAAGGGGAATAGTAGTTAACCCGTCAATTATTGTCACATGCAAACCTTTAGAGCTCACAATAAACCTCAAAATGCTAACTTTATTTTGATCAAAAGAGTATGTGAGCAAGTTGGCAAACAAACTTTCTCTAAGTAATCCAACACATTCCTCAAAATTGTTGTGATAAATCAAACGAACATTAGAAAGCACAACACATTTATCAAGGAATTCATTCAAGTCTTGGTTCATAATTCTCAAATCAATCTTAGGAAGATTATAAGAGTCATGCAATTCATCAAGAAGGTTTTCATTCCTATCAAATGTAGAAGAATAACAAGACCCATGCAATTTACCAAGCATATTACCAAATTTTGTCTTAAGATATCCATGCTTTTGGGAAACCATGCAAGTTCCCAAACCATGGGGTACTTCCCTTGGGATTAGCTCTTCAATTACATCGGTTGTCTTGCAAGCTTCCATTGGAGGAACATCTTTGATTTCCTTCAAAAGAGAATCAACACAAGTAGGCAAAGAGTTAGGAAAAACATCAAAACAAGCATTTACTTTTTCCACCTCACTTTTTGTTTTGTTCTCATCTTTTTATTGTCTCTCACTCTTTTCCATACTCTCATATTTTTCACATTTTTCTCTTGATTCTTTTTCACATTTTCATCACTCTTATTTTCACTTTTTTCACTCTTTTTTCATTTTCTCTCAAATTAGGAGATACTTCCATAGGTTTCTTTCCATGAGCACTAGCCATGGCCTCCTTAGAAGTTGAAGTGTTGCCCTCCTTCTTTGATTTGTTATGAAGAACCCTTTTGTATTGGTATGGAGCATATCTTCTCCTCATTATTTTTCTCATCTCAACCCATGTCTCAATAGGCTCCGCCCCATATCTTCTTCTCTCTTTTTGCAATTGATCCCACCAAACAAGTGCATAGTCCTTAAATTGAAGAGGTGCTATCTTCATTTTCTTTTTCTCATTATAATTATTGCAATTGAACACTTGCTCTATCTTCATCTCCCATTTCAAATAGACTTCGGGATCATTCCTCCCATGAAAGGTAGGAACTTTGATGTTGACCCTTTCAATTCTATCTTCTCGGTTTTGAAGGATGGCAAGTTGTCTATCATAATTTGCACTCATTTGCCTTTGAAGGTTTTGTATTTGAGTAGCCATTCTAGCATGAAGAGTTGAAGACCTTGGAGAAAATGATGGACTATCTTCATGGGCTGCCAACACTTGGACACACAATATCAAAAGATAACAAGAAATTATAAAATTCCTCACTACACTCCCTCACTTGTGCACACAAATGTATTTCACTCAATTGGCTTTTTCCACACACAAGAGGTAATTTTAACTCTTGCCTTTTTCCTCTCAATTGTTCTCTTTTAGGCCTTAGAGGAGTCAAACACAATCCACACAAAAATCCAAAAATCAAGTAACAAAAATCACAAAACTTATCAAAAAATAAGGGAATAAAATTTTGGCTAGAAAAGCAAAGCTATGGGAAATAAGAACAAAGGAAGAAGGGAATTTTTTTTTTTCAAGAGCACAACTTGCTCAAATAGACTTTTCACTCCCTTTTTTTTTCTTCAAGATTTCATGCACAATATTTTTTTCTTATAATTTATGCACAATTTTTTTTTCAAACTTTGAAGAAGAGAATCACACTTGTAAACTTGTTTTTTTTTAGCAAGAACAACAACCACGGAATTTTCCCTTCACAAATAGAATCAAAGTGTAATGTTTTTTTTTTTTTGGTGTTTTGGGTTCAAAAGAAGAAAAGAAGAAAGATAGAAGATGAAGAACAAAAACTCAAAAAATTCAACCAAAGCCTAAGCTTTGATACCACTTGATGACAACCAAATGGAAGGTTGCCTTTGGAATGATCTATTTGGTTGAATTCTTAACAAGTTACAAAACCAAGTCAAAATTGTGTTGTAACATAAAAGGAAGAAAATATGAAAATGGGTGAGGATTAGAGATGGTATGGCGCCACAAACAAAGAGTTTGATAAGCCAAGGAAGTTCGCCACAAGAATCTTGGATTCTTGATAAGAACAATAGTTGGCCCAACCAAGAACCAAAGAGAACAAAGTCTCACAAATGGATTTCAATGCAAATTCAACATCCAAGTTATCATTTCATGTGTTTTAGGCCTCATACATATAGAAGTGTGTAACTCACCTAATCATGGCATTAAAACACCCAATAAATCCCACTTGACTCAGCCACCATAATCATGCGTTAATTGGCCTAAAATCCCTCATCTTGACTCTTTATCCCCCTAATTATGTGGTGGTTACACTTGTTTCTCACATCAAAAGTGCAACCCCCCATAATCAATACAATTTTATGCACACTAATGAGGAGTTTCTTTTGGCATGTAAGCCAGAGATTCCCTCCCTAAGACTCTCTAATAGACTTGTGTACATCATGGTAAGTAGTGGACTTGACCCAAAAATATCACTGATGAATTGGGCCTAAACACACCGACCGTTACACTTATTGAAAATAAAAGAAAAATGGACTTGCACGCCCTCTTCATGCTTCTTGGGCTTGGATGAGCAAAGTAATTAACTTGGGCTCATTGTCTTCATTACTTGCACTTGTACTTGGGCTTGCGTCCATTAAAAGAGCCACCATTTGATTTAGAGCTTCTTGGGCCTTTTTGGTCCTAGCTCTTGTCATGAGCCCACCAAGTCCTTGAATGGCATCTTGATCCATGATCGTTATTGAGCTATATCATTCTTGTTGCAAAGTTGACTTGCCCCCCTTGGCCTCTATCATACCCTCCTTCTTTAAGAGAATTCGTCCTCGAATTTATTACTTCAATCCCTACATCAAATGAAAGGCATAGATGCCAGGAAGATAAGTCAATATCAAAGGCATTTTTATTTATTTTCCCTACAACTTGCAATAGCCCATCTCTTCAAGGGTGGACCTTTGATTTCCTTTTATTGGGAAACCTTTTATTCTTTTTATGTACACACACCCATCCTCCGGGATCAAATGGAAATTGATAGAAACCATCAAATGTAGCAAGTAGGTGTAACACATTCCTATCTTGTACAATCCTAACACATTCATAGCAAAGGTAATGAATTATAAGATCAAGCAGAAAATTATACCTCTTGTGAAAATCTACTTTCAAGTTTACCTTTATTGGCTTGAACATAGTCATAAACGAAAATGTACTTTCTCTTTTTAAAGGCTCCCAAGAAAGTTGAGCCTCATGGACATTCTCCTTATTACAAACATGAGATGGTTCTTTTTCAAACAAGACAATCCTCTCAAACACATTAGGATCATCATATGAAAGCTTAAAAGAATTTGCAAGAGTGGGTAGAGTAAGAAGGGGAATAGTAGTTAACCCGTCAATTATTGTCACATGCAAACCTTTAGAGCTCACAATAAACCTCAAAATGCTAACTTTATTTTGATCAAAAGAGTATGTGAGCAAGTTGGCAAACAAACTTTCTCTAAGTAATCCAACACATTCCTCAAAATTGTTGTGATAAATCAAACGAACATTAGAAAGCACAACACATTTATCAAGGAATTCATTCAAGTCTTGGTTCATAATTCTCAAATCAATCTTAGGAAGATTATAAGAGTCATGCAATTCATCAAGAAGGTTTTCATTCCTATCAAATGTAGAAGAATAACAAGACCCATGCAATTTACCAAGCATATTACCAAATTTTGTCTTAAGATATCCATGCTTTTGGGAAACCATGCAAGTTCCCAAACCATGGGGTACTTCCCTTGGGATTAGCTCTTCAATTACATCGGTTGTCTTGCAAGCTTCCATTGGAGGAACATCTTTGATTTCCTTCAAAAGAGAATCAACACAAGTAGGCAAAGAGTTAGGAAAAACATCAAAACAAGCATTTACTTTTTCCACCTCACTTTTTGTTTTGTTCTCATCTTTTTATTGTCTCTCACTCTTTTCCATACTCTCATATTTTTCACATTTTTTCTCTTGATTCTTTTTCACATTTTCATCACTCTTATTTTCACTTTTTTCACTCTTTTTTCATTTTCTCTCAAATTAGGAGATACTTCCATAGGTTTCTTTCCATGAGCACTAGCCATGGCCTCCTTAGAAGTTGAAGTGTTGCCCTCCTTCTTTGATTTGTTATGAAGAACTCTTTGGTATTGGTATGGAGCATATCTTCTCCTCATTATTTTTCTCATCTCAACCCATGTCTCAATAGGCTCCGCCCCATATCTTCTTCTCTCTTTTTGCAATTGATCCCACCAAACAAGTGCATAGTCCTTAAATTGAAGAGATGCTATCTTCATTTTCTTTTTCTCATTATAATTATTGCAATTGAACACTTGCTCTATCTTCATCTCCCATTTCAAATAGACTTCGGGATCATTCCTCCCATGAAAGGTAGGAACTTTGATGTTGACCCTTTCAATTCTATCTTCTCGGTTTTGAAGGATGGCAAGTTGTCTATCATAATTTGCACTCATTTGCCTTTGAAGGTTTTGTATTTGAGTAGCCATTCTAGCATGAAGAGTTGAAGACCTTGGAGAAAATGATGGACTATCTTCATGGGCTGCCAACACTTGGACACACAATATCAAAAGATAACAAGAAATTATAAAATTCCTCACTACACTCCCTCACTTGTGCACACAAATGTATTTCACTCAATTGGCTTTTTCCACACACAAGAGGTAATTTTAACTCTTGCCTTTTTCCTCTCAATTGTTCTCTTTTAGGCCTTAGAGGAGTCAAACACAATCCACACAAAAATCCAAAAATCAAGTAACAAAAATCACAAAACTTATCAAAAAATAAGGGAATAAAATTTTGGCTAGAAAAGCAAAGCTATGGGAAATAAGAACAAAGGAAGAAGGGAATTTTTTTTTTCAAGAGCACAACTTGCTCAAATAGATTTTTCACTCCCTTTTTTTTCTTCAAGATTTCATGCACAATATTTTTTTCTTATAATTTATGCACAATTTTTTTTTTCAAACTTTGAAGAAGAGAATCACACTTGTAAACTTGTTTTTTTTTAGCAAGAACAACAACCACGGAATCTTCCCTTCACAAATAGAATCAAAGTGTAATGTTTTTTTTTTTGGTGTTTTGGGTTCAAAAGAAGAAAAGAAGAAAGATAGAAGATGAAGAACAAAAACTCAAAAAATTCAACCAAAGCCTAAGCTTTGATACCACTTGATGACAACCAAATGGAAGGTTGCCTTTGGAATGATCTATTTGGTTGAATTCTTAACAAGTTACAAAACCAAGTCAAAATTGTGTTGTAACATAAAAGGAAGAAAATATGAAAATGGGTGAGGATTAGAGATGGTATGGCGCCACAAACAAAGAGTTTGATAAGCCAAGGAAGTTCGCCACAAGAATCTTGGATTCTTGATAAGAACAATAGTTGACCCAACCAAGAACCAAAGAGAACAAAGTCTCACAAATGGATTTCAATGCAAATTCAACATCCAAGTTATCATTTCATGTGTTTTAGGCCTCATACATATAGAAGTGTGTAACTCACCTAATCATGGCATTAAAACACCCAATAAATCCCACTTGACTCAGCCACCATAATCATGCGTTAATTGGCCTAAAATCCCTCATCTTGACTCTTTATCCCCCTAATTATGTGGTGGTTACACTTGTTTCTCACATTAAAAGTGCATCAATACAATTTTATGCACACTAATGAGGAGTTTCTTTTGGCATGTAAGCCAGAGATTCCCTCCCTAAGACTCTCTAATAGACTTGTGTACATCATGGTAAGTAGAGGACTTGACCCAAAAATATCACTGATGAATTGGGCCTAAACACACCGACCGTTACACTTATTGAAAATAAAAGAAAAATGGACTTGCACGCCCTCTTCATGCTTCTTGGGCTTGGATGAGCAAAGTAATTAACTTGGGCTCATTGTCTTCATTACTTGCACTTGTACTTGGGCTTGCGTCCATTAAAAGAGCCACCATTTGATTTAGAGCTTCTTGGGCCTTTTTGGTCCTAGCTCTTGTCATGAGCCCACCAAGTCCTTGAATGGCATCTTGATCCATGATCGTTATTGAGCTATATCATTCTTGTTGCAAAGTTGACTTGCCCCCCCTTGGCCTCTATCATACCCTCCTTCTTTAAGAGAATTCGTCCTCGAATTTATTACTTCAATCCCTACATCAAATGAAAGGCATAGATGCCAGGAAGATAAGTCAATATCAAAGGCATTTTTATTTATTTTCCCTACAACTTGCAATAGCCCATCTCTTCAAGGGTGGACCTTTGATTTCCTTTTATTGGGAAACCTTTTATTCTTTTTATGTACACATGCCCATCCTCCGGGATCAAATGGAAATTGATAGAAGCCATCAAATGTAGCAAGTAGGTGTAACACATTCCTATCTTGTACAATCCTAACACATTCATAGCAAAGGTAATGAATTATAAGATCAAGCAGAAAATTATACCTCTTGTGAAAATCTACTTTCAAGTTTACCTTTATTGGCTTGAACATAGTCATAAACGAAAATGTACTTTCTCTTTTTAAAGGCTCCCAAGAAAGTTGAGCCTCATGGACATTCTCCTTATTACAAACATGAGATGGTTCTTTTTCAAACAAGACAATCCTCTCAAACACATTAGGATCATCATATGAAAGCTTAAAAGAATTTGCAAGAGTGGGTAGAGTAAGAAGGGGAATAGTAGTTAACCCGTCAATTATTGTCACATGCAAACCTTTAGAGCTCATAATAAACCTCAAAATGCTAACTTTATTTTGATCAAAAGAGTATGTGAGCAAGTTGGCAAACAAACTTTCTCTAAGTAGGCACCACATCACATAACACGTCATCCTCATATCTCCCAATCCGGAATGGCACTCGTACTTGTTTGTTCACCATCACGTCACCGAAATCACTAAACTCCGGGATGCTCCAAATGACATATGGTTGTGGATGCTCTAGAAGAGGAAGTCCCAACTTTTTCACCATGGTGGTACTAGCTAGGTTGATGTAACCCTTTCTATCAATGACCAAGCTACATATCTTGTCCTTCACATAGCATCTAGAATAGAACAGATCCTCCATTTTCTTGGCATCAATTTTCTTCATTAGTGACTCCATGAAGAACCCACTAAGAAAAATTCAAACTTCCGAAAAAAATTGAAAAACAAAATCATAAGTCACTCTAGGAAGGATGGCTCTAGATACCAAATGATATGATCCTAACAAGGAACATATAAATTTTCGGATCTATCCTTGAGTGACCAAACAAAATGATAGAAGAAGATGAAATACAAAATTGGATAAGATGAGAAATGGGAGGTAGGCGCCACAAATCCAAGGGGATTTGATAAGCCAATGTGAGGTTCGCCACAAGAATCTTGGATTCTTGATAAGAACAAGGGTTGGCTCAATGAAGAACCCAAGAGAGAAAACACTCACAATTGGAATCAATCCAAAATGAACTCAAAGTTATCATTTCATGTGGTATTGCAATGATACATATACAAGGATGGCTGCCCACTTTTGGGTTGCCTTGTCTCTCAATATTCCATAACCTACACCTAATAACTCACATAACTCACCAACTCAATGACACTAAAAACATTCACTAACTCCCACTACCATGCATTTACCACAATAATTGATAAATGCATTTACATTAACATTTATGCATAAACATGATAATAAATTCCCACTAGCCATTATTATGACTAAGAGCACTACTAGGAAGCATTTAGTGAGGCTAGGAGAATACAAAAGGTCATCTTAAAATTCAGCCCAAAAAATAATACGAAAATTATAAATAAAAATTATAAAAATATAATAATCTGAATATGCTTCTTTCCACATGCTCAAGCCATCCATGTTCCTATCAGGAGGGAGACTTATTCATGGTAAGAAGGCTTTTGGGAAGTCAAGTCAAGGATCATGAAGCAAGCCAAAGGGAGAATATCTTTCATTCTAGATGTCTAATTCAAGGAAAGGTATGTTCTCTAATCATTGATGGTGGGAGTTGTGCCAATGTTGTAAGCACTAGATTGGTGTCCAAATTGAATCTTGTTACTAAGGCACATCCAAGGCCATATAGGCTTCAATGGCTAAGTGAGGTTGAAACGGTGGTGAACAAACAAGTAGAGGTCCTGATAGAAGCATGGATGGCTTGAGTATGTGGAAAGAATCATATTCAGATCCATCTAAGTGCACTATTATTAGTGGGCTTATTAGACAACAATTAAGTCCAATTTTTATACTTATATTTTTAATTTTGGTAATATTTTTAGGATGAATTTTCTAATTGAGCCCGTATACTTGATTTGGTCATATCTTGAGTTATGAATATCTGATTGATGCATTGTTTGGTGCGTTGGAAAGCTTAGGGAATTATCTACAAATCATATCTCAGGCCTCTTGACCAAATTCGGCTTATATCATGGTGAAAAACGGGCTGGAAGTTTGGTATGAATATTTAGACGAGTTTGAGCTTCAAAGGAGTGTGTCTTTTGGCTTGCATGCCTAAAGTAACTCCTCCTTTATTAGTTATGTTTCATTTTAAGTATTCTCTTAAGTCTGTTAATAACTCCAATTATTAGAGAGTTATGTTTAAATAGTCACCTAATGGTTTATTACACCAATTAGTGATATAGTTATTAGGGGGTTATAGAATAATGGAATCTTATGAGGACTTTGTGTAAGACAAGAGTTGGCAGCCCCACTACTATTTGTACATGCCCCAAACATGATGAATAAACAACTTTGAGTTCATTTTGGATTGATTCCAATTGTGAGAGTGTTTTCTCTCTTGGGTTCTTCATTGAGCCAACCCTTGTTCTTATCAAGAATCCAAGATTCTTGTGGCGAACCTCACATTGGCTTATCAAATCCCCTTGGATTTGTGGCGCCTACCTCCCATTTCTCATCTTATCCAATTTTGTATTTCATCTTCTTCTATAATTTTGCTTGGTCACTCAAGGATAGATCCGAATATATATATGTTCCTTGTTAGGATCATATCATTTGGTATCTAGAGCCATCCTTCCTAGAGTGACTTATGATTTTGTTTTTTCAATTTTTTTCTCACTCTTTTTTTCAATCCTTTTCTCACACTCCTTTTCTTTCTTTTTCTCACTCTCTTTTTCTTTTCTCTCTTGCTCTCTTTTTTCTCTCATTCTTATTTGATCCTCACTAACTTGCTTTGGAGACAAAGGAGAAAGAATGACCTTTCGGTCTTGATACATGAAGGTAAACTTATTTGAAAATCCATCATGAATGGTCTTCTTGTCATATTGCCAAGGCCTTCCCAACAACATATGGCTTGCCTCCATAGGCACTACATCACAAAGAACATTATCCTCATACTTCCCAATGGAGAATGGAACCTCCACTTGTTTGTTCACCACCATCTCCCCAACCTCACTCAACCATTGAAGTCTATATGGTGTTGGATGGGTTTTAGTGCTAAGGTTTAATTTAGACACCAACCTAGAACTTACTACATTTGCACAACTACCTCCATCAATTATTAGAGAACAAACTTTACCTTGAATTAGGCATCTAGAGTGGAAAATGTTCTCCCTTTGGCTAGCTTCATGTTCCTTCACTTGACTTCCCAAAAGCCTCCTCACCATAAGTAAGTCACCATCCGGCATGAACACTTCTTCTTCACTTTCCTCTCCACTTGAAGCTTCGGATTGAGACATCACTTCACCATTCATGGACACCATAGTTCTCTTGGTTGGACATTGAGAGGCTATGTGGCCATGACCAAGACACTTGAAACACTTGACATCTCGGCTCCTTGTGGTTGGCTCCATGGGCTTCTGGCCTTGAGAGGTGCTCACGGCCTCCTTGCTTGGTGCACCCTCCTTCTTTTGCTTGTCCTTCCAATTTGAAGATGGGAATTTGGAAGATGATGAAGAGGAATATTTGGATTTCCTCCTCTTTAATTGTTGCTCCACCTTAATTGATTGTTGCACCAAATCTTCAAGCTCTACATAGTTTTGCAACTCCACTATGTCTTGGATATCTTGATTCAAGCCATGTAGGAATCTTGCCATGGTAGCCTCCCTATCTTCTTGAAAATTTGACCTAAGTAAGGCCAACTCCATCTCCTTGAAATATTCATCAACGCTTTTGGTCCCTTGGGTAAGCCTTTGTAATTTGTTGTGAATGTCCCTTTGATAATGATTTGGGACAAACCTCTTCCTCATGACAAATTTCATCTCCTCCCAAGTGTCTATGGGCTCTCTTCCATGTCTCCTCCTTTCTTTTTGTAGTTGGTCCCACCACACAAGGGCATATTCCTTGAACTCAAGGGCGGCTACTTTCACCTTCTTGCTTTCATTGTATGAATTACAATCAAAGACTTGTTCTATTTTTAGCTCCCACTCCAAGTAAGCCTCCGGATCATTCTTCCCAATAAAGGTAGGAACTTGGATCTTGACCCTTTCAATTCTATCTTCTCGGTTTTGAAGGATGGCAAGTTGTCTATCATAATTTGCACTCATTTGCAACATTTGCCTTTGAAGGTTTTGTATTTGAGTAGTCATTCTAGCAAAAAGAGTTGAAGACCTTGGAGAAAATGATGGACTATCTTCATGGGCTGCCATCACTTGAACACACAATATCAAAAGATTACAAGAAATTATAAAATTCCTCACTACACTCCCTCACTTGTGTACACAAATGTATTTCACTCAATTGGCTTTTTCCACTCAAGATGTAATTTTCACTCTTGCCTTTTTCCACTAAATTGTTCTCTTTTAGGCCTTAGAGGAGTCAAACACAATCCACACAAAAATCCAAATATCAAGTAACAAAAATCACAAAACTTATCCAAAAACAGGAGAATAAAATGAAAGGCTAGAAAAGCAAAGCTATGGGAAATAAGAACAAAGGAAGAAGGGAAATATTTTTTTTTCAAGAACACAAATTGCTCAAATAGACTTTTCTCTTCTCTTCTCTTCTCTTCTCTCTTTTTTTTTTCCAAGATTTCATGTACACTTTTTTTTTTCCTTATAATTTGTGCAATTTTTTTTTTTCAAACTTTGAAGAAGAGAATCACACTTGCAATTTGGAGTATGGTTCAAGAAGCTTATCAAGGACTTGGTGGGCCAATTACAAATGTTACAACCAAGAAAGCCCAACAAGTTAATTCAAACTATGGTTCTCATCATGGAAGCAAGCTCAAATGCAAGATTGGATGGAATGAAGCCCAAATTATTAACTTACATTATCCAACTAAAGGATCCATGACAAGAGGGGCGTGCAACATGAAGAAGAGTCCAATTTTAGTTGTTTGTTTTAATTCAATAAGTGTAAATGGGTTTTATGAGTGAGCCCAATTACTAAGTGATGTTTTTGGGGCAGCCCACTTGTAATCCATGAGGGAATTCGAATTTGTATGTGTCTTAGTGGGAGGAATCTTTAGCTTGCATGCTATAAGAACTCCTAAACTAGTGTGTTGATATTTTGATAAATTGTATAAATTATGGGGGTTACACTTTTAATGTGAGAAGCAAGTGTAACCACCACATAATTAGGGGAATGAAGAGTCAAGAAGAGGGGGGGGCGTAACCTTCATAGTCTTATGGCTGAGTTGAAAGATTTGGTGGCTACATTATGAGGGTTTTTAACTCATGTTATGATGGCTAAGTTAAGTGGGAATAAGTGAGTTTTTAAGGTCAATTAAGTGGGGGTTATGGTTTGGATTTGGAAGCCCAAAAGTTGGCTGCTCAACTATATGTAATTTGTGACAAACACATGGAATGGGAACTTTGATGTTGAATTTTGGATTCAAATCCATTTGTGAGAGAATTGTCTCTCTTTGGTTCTTGGTTGAGCCAACTATTGTTCTTATCAAGAATCCAAGATTCTTGTGGCGAACCTCACTTGGCTTATCAAAACTCTTGTTTTGTGGCGCCATCATCATCTTCTTCCTCATCCATTTTATTTATTTCTTCACTTTAATCTTGGTTACAAAGTGTTACACGAATTTGTGTCTAAAAATTCAACCAAAAAGATCATCAAAGGCAACCTCACCATTTGGGTTGTCATCAAGAACAAAGGAAGAAGGGAATTTTTTTTTTTCAAGAGCACAACTTGCTCAAATAGACTTTTCACTCCCTTTTTTTTTCTTCAAGATTTCATGCACAATATTTTTTTCTTATAATTTATGCACAATTTTTTTTTCAAACTTTGAAGAAGAGAATCACACTTGTAAACTTGTTTTTTTTTAGCAAGAACAACAACCACGGAATTTTCCCTTCACAAATAGAATCAAAGTGTAATGTTTTTTTTTGGTGTTTTGGGTTCAAAAGAAGAAAAGAAGAAAGATAGAAGATGAAGAACAAAAACTCAAAAAATTCAACCAAAGCCTAAGCTTTGATACCACTTGATGACAACCAAATGGAAGGTTGCCTTTGGAATGATCTATTTGGTTGAATTCTTAACAAGTTACAAAACCAAGTCAAAATTGTGTTGTAACATAAAAGGAAGAAAATATGAAAATGGGTGAGGATTAGAGATGGTATGGCGCCACAAACAAAGAGTTTGATAAGCCAAGGAAGTTCGCCACAAGAATCTTGGATTCTTGATAAGAACAATAGTTGGCCCAACCAAGAACCAAAGAGAACAAAGTCTCACAAATGGATTTCAATGCAAATTCAACATCCAAGTTATCATTTCATGTGTTTTAGGCCTCATACATATAGAAGTGTGTAACTCACCTAATCATGGCATTAAAACACCCAATAAATCCCACTTGACTCAGCCACCATAATCATGCGTTAATTGGCCTAAAATCCCTCATCTTGACTCTTTATCCCCCTAATTATGTGGTGGTTACACTTGTTTCTCACATTAAAAGTGCAACCCCCCATAATCAATACAATTTTATGCACACTAATGAGGAGTTTCTTTTGGCATGTAAGCCAGAGATTCCCTCCCTAAGACTCTCTAATAGACTTGTGTACATCATGGTAAGTAGTGGACTTGACCCAAAAATATCACCGATGAATTGGGCCTAAACACACCGACCATTACACTTATTGAAAATAAAAGAAAAATGGACTTGCACGCCCTCTTCATGCTTCTTGGGCTTGGATGAGCAAAGTAATTAACTTGGGCTCATTGTCTTCATTACTTGCACTTGTACTTGGGCTTGCGTCCATTAAAAGAGCCACCATTTGATTTAGAGCTTCTTGGGCCTTTTTGGTCCTAGCTCTTGTCATGAGCCCACCAAGTCCTTGAATGGCATCTTGATCCATGATCGTTATTGAGCTATATCATTCTTGTTGCAAAGTTGACTTGCCCCCCTTGGCCTCTATCATACCCTCCTTCTTTAAGAGAATTCGTCCCTCGAATTTATTACTTCAATCCCTACATCAAATGAAAGGCATAGATGCCAGGAAGATAAGTCAATATCAAAGGCATTTTTATTTATTTTCCCTACAACTTGCAATAGCCCATCTCTTCAAGGGTGGACCTTTGATTTCCTTTTATTGGGAAACCTTTTATTCTTTTTATGTACACACACCCATCCTCCGGGATCAAATGGAAATTGATAGAAACCATCAAATGTAGCAAGTAGGTGTAACACATTCCTATCTTGTACAATCCTAACACATTCATAGCAAAGGTAATGAATTATAAGATCAAGCAGAAAATTATACCTATTGTGAAAATCTACTTTCAAGTTTACCTTTATTGGCTTGAACATAGTCATAAACGAAAATGTACTTTCTCTTTTTAAAGGCTCCCAAGAAAGTTGAGCCTCATGGACATTCTCCTTATTACAAACATGAGATGGTTCTTTTTCAAACAAGACAATCCTCTCAAACACATTAGGATCATCATATGAAAGCTTAAAAGAATTTGCAAGAGTGGGTAGAGTAAGAAGGGGAATAGTAGTTAACCCGTCAATTATTGTCACATGCAAACCTTTAGAGCTCATAATAAACCTCAAAATGCTAACTTTATTTTGATCAAAAGAGTATGTGAGCAAGTTGGCAAACAAACTTTCTCTAAGTAATCCAACACATTCCTCAAAATTGTTGTGATAAATCAAACGAACATTAGAAAGCACAACACATTTATCAAGGAATTCATTCAAGTCTTGGTTCATAATTCTCAAATCAATCTTAGGAAGATTATAAGAGTCATGCAATTCATCAAGAAGGTTTTCATTCCTATCAAATGTAGAAGAATAACAAGACCCATGCAATTTACCAAGCATATTACCAAATTTTGTCTTAAGATATCCATGCTTTTGGGAAACCATGCAAGTTCCCAAACCATGGGGTACTTCCCTTGGGATTAGCTCTTCAATTACATCGGTTGTCTTGCAAGCTTCCATTGGAGGAACATCTTCGATTTCCTTCAAAAGAGAATCAACACAAGTAGGCAAAGAGTTAGGAAAAACATCAAAACAAGCATTTACTTTTTCCACCTCACTTTTTGTTTTGTTCTCATCTTTTTATTGTCTCTCACTCTTTTCCATACTCTCATATTTTTCACATTTTTTCTCTTGATTCTTTTTCACATTTTCATCACTCTTATTTTCACTTTTTTCACTCTTTTTTTCATTTTCTCTCAAATTAGGAGATACTTCCATAGGTTTCTTTCCATGAGCACTAGCCATGGCCTCCTTAGAAGTTGAAGTGTTGCCCTCCTTCTTTGATTTGTTATGAAGAACTCTTTGGTATTGGTATGGAGCATATCTTCTCCTCATTATTTTTCTCATCTCAACCCATGTCTCAATAGGCTCCGCCCCATATCTTCTTCTCTCTTTTTGCAATTGATCCCACCAAACAAGTGCATAGTCCTTAAATTGAAGAGATGCTATCTTCATTTTCTTTTTCTCATTATAATTATTGCAATTGAACACTTGCTCTATCTTCATCTCCCATTTCAAATAGACTTCGGGATCATTCCTCCCATGAAAGGTAGGAACTTTGATGTTGACCCTTTCAATTCTATCTTCTCGGTTTTGAAGGATGGCAAGTTGTCTATCATAATTTGCACTCATTTGCCTTTGAAGGTTTTGTATTTGAGTAGCCATTCTAGCATGAAGAGTTGAAGACCTTGGAGAAAATGATGGACTATCTTCATGGGCTGCCAACACTTGGACACACAATATCAAAAGATAACAAGAAATTATAAAATTCCTCACTACACTCCCTCACTTGTGCACACAAATGTATTTCACTCAATTGGCTTTTTCCACACACAAGATGTAATTTTAACTCTTGCCTTTTTCCTCTCAATTGTTCTCTTTTAGGCCTTAGAGGAGTCAAACACAATCCACACAAAAATCCAAAAATCAAGTAACAAAAATCACAAAACTTATCAAAAAATAAGGGAATAAAATTTTGGCTAGAAAAGCAAAGCTATGGGAAATAAGAACAAAGGAAGAAGGGAATTTTTTTTTTCAAGAGCACAACTTGCTCAAATAGACTTTTCACTCCCTTTTTTTTTTTTCAAGATTTCATGCACAATATTTTTTTCTTATAATTTATGCACAATTTTTTTTTCAAACTTTGAAGAAGAGAATCACACTTGTAAACTTGTTTTTTTTAGCAAGAACAACAACCACGGAATTTTCCCTTCACAAATAGAATCAAAGTGTAATGTTTTTTTTTTTTGGTGTTTTGGGTTCAAAAGAAGAAAAGAAGAAAGATAGAAGATGAAGAACAAAAACTCAAAAAATTCAACCAAAGCCAAAGCTTTGATACCACTTGATGACAACCAAATGGAAGGTTGCCTTTGGAATGATCTATTTGGTTGCATTCTTAACAAGTTACAAAACCAAGTCAAAATTGTGTTGTAACATAAAAGGAAGAAAATATGAAAATGGGTGAGGATTAGAGATGGTATGGCGCCACAAACAAAGAGTTTGATAAGCCAAGGAAGTTCGCCACAAGAATCTTGGATTCTTGATAAGAACAATAGTTGGCCCAACCAAGAACCAAAGAGAACAAAGTCTCACAAATGGATTTCAATGCAAATTCAACATCCAAGTTATCATTTCATGTGTTTTAGGCCTCATACATATAGAAGTGTGTAACTCACGTAATCATGGCATTAAAACACCCAATAAATCCCACTTGACTCAGCCACCATAATCATGCGTTAATTGGCCTAAAATCCCTCATCTTGACTCTTTATCCCCCTAATTATGTGGTGGTTACACTTGTTTCTCACATTAAAAGTGCAACCCCCCATAATCAATACAATTTTATGCACACTAATGAGGAGTTTCTTTTGGCATGTAAGCCAGAGATTCCCTCCCTAAGACTCTCTAATAGACTTGTGTACATCATGGTAAGTAGTGGACTTGACCCAAAAATATCACTGATGAATTGGGCCTAAACACACCGACCATTACACTTATTGAAAATAAAAGAAAAATGGACTTGCACGCCCTCTTCATGCTTCTTGGGCTTGGATGAGCAAAGTAATTAACTTGGGCTCATTGTCTTCATTTCTTGCACTTGTACTTGGGCTTGCGTCCATTAAAAGAGCCACCATTTGATTTAGAGCTTCTTGGGCCTTTTTGGTCCTAGCTCTTGTCATGAGCCCACCAAGTCCTTGAATGGCATCTTGATCCATGATCGTTATTGAGCTATATCATTCTTGTTGCAAAGTTGACTTGCCCCCCCTTGGCCTCTATCATACCCTCCTTCTTTAAGAGAATTCGTCCTCGAATTTGTTACTTCAATCCCTACATCAAATGAAAGGCATAGATGCCAGGAAGATAAGTCAATATCAAAGGCATTTTTATTTATTTTCCCTACAACTTGCAATAGCCCATCTCTTCAAGGGTGGACCTTTGATTTCCTTTTATTGGGAAACCTTTTATTCTTTTTATGTACACACGCCCATCCTCCGGGATCTAATGGAAATTGATAAAAACCATCAAATGTAGCAAGTAGGTGTAACACATTCCTATCTTGTACAATCCTAACACATTCATAGCAAAGGTAATGAATTATAAGATCAAGCAGAAAATTATACCTCTTGTGAAAATCTACTTTCAAGTTTACCTTTATTGGCTTGAACATAGTCATAAACGAAAATGTACTTTCTCTTTTTAAAGGCTCCCAAGAAAGTTGAGGCTCATCGACATTCTCCTTATTACAAACATGAGATGGTTCTTTTTCAAACAAGACAATCCTCTCAAACACATTAGGATCATCATATGAAAGCTTAAAAGAATTTGCAAGAGTGGGTAGAGTAAGAAGGGGAATAGTAGTTAACCCGTCAATTATTGTCACATGCAAACCTTTAGAGCTCATAATAAACCTCAAAATGCTAACTTTATTTTGATCAAAAGAGTATGTGAGCAAGTTGGCAAACAAACTTTCTCTAAGTAATCCAACACATTCCTCAAAATTGTTGTGATAAATCAAACGAACATTAGAAAGCACAACACATTTATCAAGGAATTCATTCAAGTCTTGGTTCATAATTTTCAAATCAATCTTAGGAAGATTATAAGAGTCATGCAATTCATCAAGAAGGTTTTCATTCCTATCAAATGGAGAAGAATAACAAGACCCATGCAATTTACCAAGCATATTACCAAATTTTGTCTTAAGATATCCATGCTTTTGGGAAACCATGCAAGTTCCCAAACCATGGGGTACTTCCCTTGGGATTAGCTCTTCAATTACATCGGTTGTCTTGCAAGCTTCCATTGGAGGAACATCTTCGATTTCCTTCAAAAGAGAATCAACACAAGTAGGCAAAGAGTTAGGAAAAACATCAAAACAAGCATTTACTTTTTCCACCTCACTTTTTGTTTTGTTCTCATCTTTTTATTGTCTCTCACTCTTTTCCATACTCTCATATTTTTCACATTTTTTCTCTTGATTCTTTTTCACATTTTCATCACTCTTATTTTCACTTTTTTTCACTCTTTTTTTTCATTTTCTCTCAAATTAGGAGATACTTCCATAGGTTTCTTTCCATGAGCACTAGCCATGGCCTCCTTAGAAGTTGAAGTGTTGCCCTCCTTCTTTGATTTGTTATGAAGAACTCTATGGTATTGGTATGGAGAATATCTTCTCCTCATTATTTTTCTCATCTCAACCCATGTCTCAATAGGCTCCGCCCCATATCTTCTTCTCTCTTTTTGCAATTGATCCCACCAAACAAGTGCATAGTCCTTAAATTGAAGAGATGCTATCTTCATTTTCTTTTTCTCATTATAATTATTGCAATTGAACACTTGCTCTATCTTCACCTCCCATTTCAAATAGATTTCGGGATCATTCCTCCCATGAAAGGTAGGAACTTTGATGTTGACCCTTTCAATTCTATCTTCTCGGTTTTGAAGGATGGCAAGTTGTCTATCATAATTTGCACTCATTTGCCTTTGAAGGTTTTGTATTTGAGTAGCCATTCTAGCATGAAGAGTTGAAGACCTTGGAGAAAATGATGGACTATCTTCATGGGCTGCCAACACTTGGACACACAATATCAAAAGATAACAAGAAATTATAAAATTCCTCACTACACTCCCTCACTTGTGCACACAAATGTATTTCACTCAATTGGCTTTTTCCACACACAAGATGTAATTTTAACTCTTGCCTTTTTCCTCTCAATTGTTCTCTTTTAGGCCTTAGAGGAGTCAAACACAATCCACCCAAAAATCCAAAAATCAAGTAACAAAAATCACAAAACTTATCAAAAAATAAGGGAATAAAATTTTGGCTAGAAAAGCAAAGCTATGGGAAATAAGAACAAAGGAAGAAGGGAATTTTTTTTTTCAAGAGCACAACTTGCTCAAATAGACTTTTCACTTCCTTTTTTTTTTTCAAGATTTCATGCACAATAATTTTTTCTTATAATTTATGCACAATTTTTTTTTCAAACTTTGAAGAAGAGAATCACATTTGTAAACTTGATTTTTTTTAGCAAGAACAACAACCACGGAATTTTCCCTTCACAAATAGAATCAAAGTGTAATGTTTTTTTTTTTTTTTGGTGTTTTGGGTTCAAAAGAAGAAAAGAAGAAAGATAGAAGATGAAGAACAAAAACTCAAAAAATTCAACCAAAGCCTAAGATTTGATACCACTTGATGACAACCAAATGGAAGGTTGCCTTTGGAATGATCTATTTGGTTGAATTCTTAACAAGTTACAAAACCAAGTCAAAATTGTGTTGTAACATAAAAGGAAGAAAATATGAAAATGGGTGAGGATTAGAGATGGTATGGCGCCACAAACAAAGAGTTTGATAAGCCAAGGAAGTTCGCCACAAGAATCTTGGATTCTTGATAAGAACAATAGTTGGCCCAACCAAGAACCAAAGAGAACAAAGTCTCACAAATGGATTTCAATGCAAATTCAACATCCAAGTTATCATTTCATGTGTTTTAGGCCTCATACATATAGAAGTGTGTAACTCACCTAATCATGGCATTAAAACACCCAATAAATCCCACTTGACTCAGCCACCATAATCATGCGTTAATTGGCCTAAAATCCCTCATCTTGACTCTTTATCCCCCTAATTATGTGGTGGTTACACTTGTTTCTCACATTAAAAGTGCAACCCCCCATAATCAATACAATTTTATGCACACTAATGAGGAGTTTCTTTTGGCATGTAAGCCAGAGATTCCCTCCCTAAGACTCTCTAATAGACTTGTGTACATCATGGTAAGTAGTGGACTTGACCCAAAAATATCACTGATGAATTGGGCCTAAACACACCGACCATTACACTTATTGAAAATAAAAGAAAAATGGACTTGCACGCCCTCTTCATGCTTCTTGGGCTTGGATGACCAAAGTAATTAACTTGGGCTCATTGTCTTCATTACTTGCACTTGTACTTGGGCTTGCGTCCATTAAAAGAGCCACCATTTGATTTAGAGCTTCTTGGGCCTTTTTGGTCCTAGCTCTGGTCATGAGCCCACCAAGTCCTTGAATGGCATCTTGATCCATGATCGTTATTGAGCTATATCATTCTTGTTGCAAAGTTGACTTGCCCCCCCTTGGCCTCTATCATACCCTCCTTCTTTAAGAGAATTCGTCCTCGAATTTATTACTTCAATCCCTACATCAAATGAAAGGCATAGATGACAGGAAGATAAGTCAATATCAAAGGCATTTTTATTTATTTTCCCTACAACTTGCAATAGCCCATCTCTTCAAGGATGGACCTTTGATTTCCTTTTATTGGGAAACCTTTTATTCTTTTTATGTACACACACCCATCCTCCGGGATCAAATGGAAATTGATAGAAACCATCAAATGTAGCAAGTAGGTGTAACACATTCCTATCTTGTACAATCCTAACACATTCATAGCAAAGGTAATGAATTATAAGATCAAGCAGAAAATTATACCTCTTGTGAAAATCTACTTTCAAGTTTACCTTTATTGGCTTGAACATAGTCATAAACGAAAATGTACTTTCTCTTTTTAAAGGCTCCCAAGAAAGTTGAGCCTCATGGACATTCTCCTTATTACAAACATGAGATGGTTCTTTTTCAAACAAGACAATCCTCTCAAACACATTAGGATCATCATATGAAAGCTTAAAAGAATTTGCAAGAGTGGGTAGAGTAAGAAGGGGAATAGTAGTTAACCCGTCAATTATTGTCACATGCAAACCTTTAGAGCTCATAATAAACCTCAAAATGCTAACTTTATTTTGATCAAAAGAGTATGTGAGCAAGTTGGCAAACAAACTTTCTCTAAGTAATCCAACACATTCCTCAAAATTGTTGTGATAAATCAAACGAACATTAGAAAGCACAACACATTTATCAAGGAATTCATTCAAGTCTTGGTTCATAATTCTCAAATCAATCTTAGGAAGATTATAAGAGTCATGCAATTCATCAAGAAGGTTTTCATTCCTATCAAATGTAGAAGAATAACAAGACCCTTGCAATTTACCAAGCATATTACCAAATTTTGTCTTAAGATATCCATGCTTTTGGGAAACCATGCAAGTTCCCAAACCATGGGGTACTTCCCTTGGGATTAGCTCTTCAATTACATCGGTTGTCTTGCAAGCTTCCATTGGAGGAACATCTTCGATTTCCTTCAAAAGAGAATCAACACAAGTAGGCAAAGAGTTAGGAAAAACATCAAAACAAGCATTTACTTTTTCCACCTCACTTTTTGTTTTGTTCTCATCTTTTTATTGTCTCTCACTCTTTTCCATACTCTCATATTTTTCACATTTTTTCTCTTGATTCTTTTTCACATTTTCATCACTCTTATTTTCACTTTTTTTCACTCTTTTTTTCATTTTCTCTCAAATTAGGAGATACTTCCATAGGTTTCTGATATGATCCTAACAAGGAACATATATATTTTCGGATCTATCCTTGAGTGACCAAGCAAAATTATAGAAGAAGATGAAATACAAAATTGGATAAGATGAGAAATGGGAGGTAGGCGCCACAAATCCAAGGGGATTTGATAAGCCAATGTGTGGTTCGCCACAAGAATCTTGGATTCTTGATAAGAACAAGGGTTGGCTCAATGAAGAACCCAAGAGAGAAAACACTCTCACAATTGGAATCAATCCAAAATGAACTCGAAGTTATCATTCATCATGTAATAGGTGTGTACATATAGCATAGGGAAATAAAAACCAAAGGTCATCATAAGATGACATAAACTCCCAGACATAACTCTCCACTAGGTGGTTATTAAAAGAACATAACTATCCTACTTAAGAAAATAATAAAAGTGGTTCCATAACTTCTAAAGGAGTTACCTATGCATGCAAGCCAAAGGTTGCTCTCCTTTGTGAGTTTCAAAAACGTTCCAGCCACCATTCATAATGGGCCTTGCTTATTCATCAAGCTTAGTGTAGCCCAATTAACATATAACTCATTTAAGGTCCAAGAATTCGTATTAAGCCTGCAGCCCTTTTTCACCATGATAGAAGCCGAATTTGGTCAAGAGGCCTGAGATATGATTTGTAGATAATTCCCTAAGCTTTCCAACACACCAAAGAATGCATCAATCGGAGATTCGCATCTCAAGATCTGACCAAATCAAGCATACGGGTTCACCACAATGAAAATAAAATTTTCATCAAAAATATTAATTTGGCCTCAAATTGGACATCATCCTTGGTTTGCATCATTCCCTCCCTCTTGAAAAGAATTCGACCTCGAATTTATTGCCTTAAGGAGTCTTCTTTATCCTCCGGGTTCAAACACAACCATTTTGAATCCATGCGGCACCTCTCTTGGAATTGTTTCTTCAACTTCCTTCAAAATAGAGTCATCACCTCTAGGCAAAGAGTTTGCATTAGTAGTCAAACAAGCATCTTTACATAGAAAGATATATATAGACTGCCTTGCCAACATTCCTCCCTTCACCTTATTTTCTTTTATAGGAAGACTCTCAATTCTTCTTTCAACCTTTGCCTCAATTTTTTTCTTTTTATTTTCCCCATCAAAAAATGCAGTCTCCACCTTTTTCTCAACATATTTTTCATTCTGTTTGTTTTCCTCCATTCCCTTTTCTTCTACCTTTTTCTCATGGCTTTCTTTTTTTATTACTTCTCCTTCTTTGCTTTCCTCATTCACCGAACACTCTTCTTTTATTGTTTTCTCAATCATTCTTTTTTTCTCACTCTCTCCTTTCAAGTACATTTGATCTTCATACACTTGTTTTGGTGACAATGATCCAAGAGTAATTTTACGATTATTAAATACAAATGAGTACCTATTGTTGTAGACATCATATTTCGCTTGTCGTTCAATCCTCCACGGACGCCCAAGTAACAAGTGCTTCGTTTCCATGGGCACCACATCACATAAAACGTCATCTTCATATCTCCCAATCCGGAATGGCACTTGTACTTGTCTGTTCACCATCACATCACCGAAATCACTAAACTCCGGTATGCTCCAAATGACATACGGCTGTGGATGCTCTAGAAGAGGAAGTCCCAACTTTTTCACCATGGTGGTACTAGCTAGGTTGATGTAACCCTTTCTATCAATGACCAAGCTACATATCTTGTCCTTCACATAGCATCTAGAATAGAAAAGATCCTCCATTTTCTTGGCATCATTTTTCTTCATTAATGACTCCATGAAGAACCCACTAAGAAAAATACAAACTTCCGAAAAAAATTGAAAAAACAAAATCATAAGTCACTCTAGGAAGGATGGCTCTTGATACCAAATGATATGATCCTAACAAGGAACATATATATTTTCGGATCTATCCTTGAGTGACCAAGCAAAATTATAGAAGAAAATTGGATAAGATGAGAAATGGGAGGTAGGCGCCACAAATCCAAGGGGATTTGATAAGCCAATGTGAGGTTCGCCACAAGAATCTTGGATTCTTGATAAGAACAAGGGTTGGCTCAATGAAGAACCCAAGAGAGAAAACACTCTCACAATTGGAATCAATCCAAAATGAACTCGAAGTTATCATTCATCATGTAATAGGTGTGTACATATAGCATAGGGAAATAAAAACCAAAGGTCATCATAAGATGACATAAACTCCTAGACATAACTCACCACTAAGTGGTTATTAAAAGAACATAACTATCCTACTTAAGAAAATAATAAAAGTGGTTCCATAACTTCTAAAGGAGTTACCTAGGCATGCAAGCCAAAGGTTGCTCTCCTTTGTGAGTTTCAAAAACGTTCCAGCCACCATTCATAATGGGCCTTGCTCATTCATCAAGCTTAGTGTAGCCCAATTAACATATAACTCATTTAAGGTCCAAGAATTCGTATTAAGCATGCAGCCCTATTTCACCATGATAGAAGCCGAATTTGGTCAAGAGGCCTGAGATATGATTTGTAGATAATTCCCTAAGCTTTCCAACACACCAAAGAATGCATCAATCGGAGATTCGTAGCTCAAGATCTGACAAAATCAAGCATACGGGTTCACCACAATGAAAATAAAATTTTCATCAAAAATATTAATTTGGCCTCAAATTGGACATCATCCTTGGTTTGCATCAGTTTCTTTCCATGAGCACTAGCCATGGCCTCCTTAGAAGTTGAAGTGTTGCCCTCCTTCTTTGATTTGTTATGAAGAACTCTTTGGTATTGGTATGGAGCATATCTTCTCCTCATTATTTTTCTCATCTCAACCCATGTCTCAATAGGCTCCGCCCCATATCTTCTTCTCTCTTTTTGCAATTGATCCCACCAAACAAGTGCATAGTCCTTAAATTGAAGAGATGCTATCTTCATTTTCTTTTTCTCATTATAATTATTGCAATTGAACACTTGCTCTATCTTCATCTCCCATTTCAAATAGACTTCGGGATCATTCCTCCCATGAAAGGTAGGAACTTTGATGTTGACCCTTTCAATTCTATCTTCTCGGTTTTGAAGGATGGCAAGTTGTCTATCATAATTTGCACTCATTTGCCTTTGAAGGTTTTGTATTTGAGTAGCCATTCTAGCATGAAGAGTTGAAGACCTTGGAGAAAATGATGGACTATCTTCATGGGCTGCCAACACTTGGACACACAATATCAAAAGATAACAAGAAATTATAAAATTCCTCACTACACTCCCTCACTTGTGCACACAAATGTATTTCACTCAATTGGCTTTTTCCACACACAAGATGTAATTTTAACTCTTGCCTTTTTCCTCTCAATTGTTCTCTTTTAGGCTTTAGAGGAGTCAAACACAATCCACCCAAAAATCCAAAAATCAAGTAACAAAAATCACAAAACTTATCAAAAAATAAGGGAATAAAATTTTGGCTAGAAAAGCAAAGCTATGGGAAATAAGAACAAAGGAAGAAGGGAATTTTTTTTTTCAAGAGCACAACTTGCTCAAATAGACTTTTCACTTCCTTTTTTTTTTTTTTCAAGATTTCATGCACCATATTTTTTTCTTATAATTTATGCACAATTTTTTTTTCAAACTATGAAGAAGAGAATCACATTTGTAAACTTGATTTTTTTTAGCAAGAACAACAACCACGGAATTTTCCCTTCACAAATAGAATCAAGGTGTAATGTTTTTTTTTTTTTTTTTGGTGTTTTGGGTTCAAAAGAAGAAAGATAGAAGATGAAGAACAAAAACTCAAAAAATTCAACCAAAGCCAAAGCTTTGATACCACTTGATGACAACCAAATGGAAGGTTGCCTTTGGAATGATTTATTTGGTTGAATTCTTAACAAGTTACAAAACCAAGTCAAAATTGTGTTGTAACATAAAAGGAAGAAAATATGAAAATGGGTGAGGATTAGAGATGGTATGGCGCCACAAACAAAGAGTTTGATAAGCCAAGGAAGTTCGCCACAAGAATCTTGGATTCTTGATAAGAACAATAGTTGGCCCAACCAAGAACCAAAGAGAACAAAGTCTCACAAATGGATTTCAATGCAAATTCAACATCCAAGTTATCATTTCATGTGTTTTAGGCCTCATACATATAGAAGTGTGTAACTCACCTAATCATGGCATTAAAACACCCAATAAATCCCACTTGACGCAGCCACCATAATCATGCGTTAATTGGCCTAAAATCCCTCATCTTGACTCTTTATCCCCCTAATTATGTGGTGGTTACACTTGTTTCTCACATTAAAAGTGCAACCCACCCATAATCAATACAATTTTATGCACACTAATGAGGAGTTTCTTTTGGCATGTAAGCCAGAGATTCCCTCCCTAAGACTCTCTAATAGACTTGTGTACATCATGGTAAGTAGTGGACTTGACCCAAAAATATCACTGATGAATTGGGCCTAAACACACCGACCATTAAACTTATTGAAAATAAAAGAAAATGGACTTGCACGCCCTCTTCATGCTTCTTGGGCTTGGATGAGCAAAGTAATTAACTTGGGCTCATTGTCTTCATTACTTGCACTTGTACTTGGGCTTGCGTCCATTAAAAGAGCCACCATTTGATTTAGAGCTTCTTGGGCCTTTTTGGTCCTAGCTCTTGTCATGAGCCCACCAAGTCCTTGAATGGCATCTTGATCCATGATCGTTATTGAGCTATATCATTCTTGTTGCAAAGTTGACTTGCCCCCCCCTTGGCCTCTATCATACCCTCCTTCTTTAAGAGAATTCGTCCTCGAATTTATTACTTCAATCCCTACATCAAATGAAAGGCATAGATGCCAGGAAGATAAGTCAATATCAAAGGCATTTTTATTTATTTTCCCTACAACTTGCAATAGACCATCTCTTCAAGGGTGGACCTTTGATTTCCTTTTATTGGGAAACCTTTTATTCTTTTTATGTACACACGCCCATCCTCCGGGATCAAATGGAAATTGATAGAAACCATCAAATGTAGCAAGTAGGTGTAACACATTCCTATCTTGTACAATCCTAACACATTCATAGCAAAGGTAATGAATTATAAGATCAAGCAGAAAATTATACCTCTTGTGAAAATCTACTTTCAAGTTTACCTTTATTGGCTTGAACATAGTCATAAACGAAAATGTACTTTCTCTTTTTAAAGGCTCCCAAGAAAGTTGAGCCTCATGGACATTCTCCTTATTACAAACATGAGATGGTTCTTTTTCAAACAAGACAATCCTCTCAAACACATTAGGATCATCATATGAAAGCTTAAAAGAATTTGCAAGAGTGGGTAGAGTAAGAAGGGGAATAGTAGTTAACCCGTCAATTATTGTCACATGCAAACCTTTAGAGCTCATAATAAACCTCAAAATGCTAACTTTATTTTGATCAAAAGAGTATGTGAGCAAGTTGGCAAACAAACTTTCTCTAAGTAATCCAACACATTCCTCAAAATTGTTGTGATAAATCAAACGAACATTAGAAAGCACAACACATTTATCAAGGAATTCATTCAAGTCTTGGTTCATAATTCTCAAATCAATCTTAGGAAGATTATAAGAGTCATGCAATTCATCAAGAAGGTTTTCATTCCTATCAAATGTAGAAGAATAACAAGACCCATGCAATTTACAAAGCATATTACCAAATTTTGTCTTAAGATATCCATGCTTTTGGGAAACCATGCAAGTTCCCAAACCATGGGGTACTTCCCTTGGGATTAGCTCTTCAATTACATCGGTTGTCTTGCAAGCTTCCATTGGAGGAACATCTTCGATTTCCTTCAAAAGAGAATCAACACAAGTAGGCAAAGAGTTAGGAAAAACATCAAAACAAGCATTAAACTTTTTCCACCTCACTTTTTGTTTTGTTCTCATCTTTTTATTGTCTCTCACTCTTTTCCATACTCTCATATTTTTCACATTTTTTCTCTTGATTCTTTTTCACATTTTCATCATTCTTATTTTCACTTTTTTTCACTCTTTTTTTCATTTTCTCTCAAATTATGAGATACTTCCATAGGTTTCTTTCCATGAGCACTAGCCATGGCCTCCTTAGAAGTTGAAGTGTTGCCCTCCTTCTTTGATTTGTTATGAAGAACTCTTTGGTATTGGTATGGAGCATATCTTCTCCTCATTATTTTTCTCATCTCAACCCATGTCTCAATAGGCTCCGCCCCATATCTTCTTCTCTCTTTTTGCAATTGATCCCACCAAACAAGTGCATAGTCCTTAAATTGAAGAGATGCTGTCTTCATTTTCTTTTTCTCATTATAATTATTGCAATTGAACACTTGCTCTATCTTCATCTCCCATTTCAAATAGACTTCGGGATCATTCCTCCCATGAAAGGTAGGAACTTTGATGTTGACCCTTTCAATTCTATCTTCTCGGTTTTGAAGGATGGCAAGTTGTCTATCATAATTTGCACTCATTTGCCTTTGAAGGTTTTGTATTTGAGTAGCCATTCTAGCATGAAGAGTTGAAGACCTTGGAGAAAATGATGGACTATCTTCATGGGCTGCCAACACTTGGACACACAATATCAAAAGATAACAAGAAATTATAAAATTCCTCACTACACTCCCTCACTTGTGCACACAAATGTATTTCACTCAATTGGCTTTTTCCACACACAAGATGTAATTTTAACTCTTGCCTTTTTCCTCTCAATTGTTCTCTTTTAGGCTTTAGAGGAGTCAAACACAATCCACCCAAAAATCCAAAAATCAAGTAACAAAAATCACAAAACTTATCAAAAAATAAGGGAATAAAATTTTGGCTAGAAAAGCAAAGCTATGGGAAATAAGAACAAAGGAAGAAGGGAATTTTTTTTTTCAAGAGCACAACTTGCTCAAATAGACTTTTCACTTCCTTTTTTTTTTTTCAAGATTTCATGCACCATATTTTTTTCTTATAATTTATGCACAATTTTTTTCAAACTTTGAAGAAGAGAATCACATTTGTAAACTTGATTTTTTTAGAAATAACAACAACCACGGAATTTTCCCTTCAAAAATAGAATAAAGTTGTAATTTTTTTTTTTTTTTTGGTGTTTTGGGTTCAAAAGAAGAAAGATAGAAGATGAAGAACAAAAACTCAAAAATTCAACCAAAGCCAAAGCTTTGATACCACTTGATGACAACCAAATGGAAGGTTGCCTTTGGAATGATCTATTTGGTTGAATTCTTAACAAGTTACAAAACCAAGTCAAAATTGTGTTGTAACATAAAAGGAAGAAAATATGAAAATGGGTGAGGATTAGAGATGGTATGGCGCCACAAACAAAGAGTTTGATAAGCCAAGGAAGTTCGCCACAAGAATCTTGGATTCTTGATAAGAACAATAGTTGGCCCAACCAAGAACCAAAGAGAACAAAGTCTCACAAATGGATTTCAATGCAAATTCAACATCCAAGTTATCATTTCATGTGTTTTAGGCCTCATACATATAGAAGTGTGTAACTCACCTAATCATGGCATTAAAACACCCAATAAATCCCACTTGACGCAGCCACCATAATCATGCGTTAATTGGCCTAAAATCCCTCATCTTGACTCTTTATCCCCTAATTATGTGGTGGTTACACTTGTTTCTCACATTAAAAGTGCAACCCCCCATAATCAATACAATTTTATGCACACTAATGAGGAGTTTCTTTTGGCATGTAAGCCAGAGATTCCCTCCCTAAGACTCTCTAATAGACTTGTGTACATCATGGTAAGTAGTGGACTTGACCCAAAAATATCACCGATGAATTGGGCCTAAACACACCGACCATTACACTTATTGAAAATAAAAGAAAAATGGACTTGCACGCCCTCTTCATGCTTCTTGGGCTTGGATGAGCAAAGTAATTAACTTGGGCTCATTGTCTTCATTACTTGCACTTGTACTTGGGCTTGCGTCCATTAAAAGAGCCACCATTTGATTTAGAGCTTCTTGGGCCTTTTTGGTCCTAGCTCTTGTCATGAGCCCACCAAGTCCTTGAATGGCATCTTGATCCATGATCGTTATTGAGCTATATCATTCTTGTTGCAAAGTTGACTTGCCCCCCCTTGGCCTCTATCATACCCTCCTTCTTTAAGAGAATTCGTCCTCGAATTTATTACTTCAATCCCTACATCAAATGAAAGGCATAGATGCCAGGAAGATAAGTCAATATCAAAGGCATTTTTATTTATTTTCCCTACAACTTGCAATAGACCATCTCTTCAAGGGTGGACCTTTGATTTCCTTTTATTGGGAAACCTTTTATTCTTTTTATGTACACACGCCCATCCTCCGGGATCAAATGGAAATTGATAGAAACCATCAAATGTAGCAAGTAGGTGTAACACATTCCTATCTTGTACAATCCTAACACATTCATAGCAAAGGTAATGAATTATAAGATCAAGCAGAAAATTATACCTCTTGTGAAAATCTACTTTCAAGTTTACCTTTATTGGCTTGAACATAGTCATAAACGAAAATGTACTTTCTCTTTTTAAAGGCTCCCAAGAAAGTTGAGCCTCATGGACATTCTCCTTATTACAAACATGAGATGGTTCTTTTTCAAACAAGACAATCCTCTCAAACACATTAGGATCATCATATGAAAGCTTAAAAGAATTTGCAAGAGTGGGTAGAGTAAGAAGGGGAATAGTAGTTAACCCGTCAATTATTGTCACATGCAAACCTTTAGAGCTCATAATAAACCTCAAAATGCTAACTTTATTTTGATCAAAAGAGTATGTGAGCAAGTTGGCAAACAAACTTTCTCTAAGTAATCCAACACATTCCTCAAAATTGTTGTGATAAATCAAACGAACATTAGAAAGCACAACACATTTATCAAGGAATTCATTCAAGTCTTGGTTCATAATTCTCAAATCAATCTTAGGAAGATTATAAGAGTCATGCAATTCATCAAGAAGGTTTTCATTCCTATCAAATGTAGAAGAATAACAAGACCCATGCAATTTACAAAGCATATTACCAAATTTTGTCTTAAGATATCCATGCTTTTGGGAAACCATGCAAGTTCCCAAACCATGGGGTACTTCCCTTGGGATTAGCTCTTCAATTACATCGGTTGTCTTGCAAGCTTCCATTGGAGGAACATCTTCGATTTCCTTCAAAAGAGAATCAACACAAGTAGGCAAAGAGTTAGGAAAAACATCAAAACAAGCATTAAACTTTTTCCACCTCACTTTTTGTTTTGTTCTCATCTTTTTATTGTCTCTCACTCTTTTCCATACTCTCATATTTTTCACATTTTTTCTCTTGATTCTTTTTCACATTTTCATCACTCTTATTTTCACTTTTTTCACTCTTTTTTTCATTTTCTCTCAAATTAGGAGATACTTCCATAGGTTTCTTTCCATGAGCACTAGCCATGGCCTCCTTAGAAGTTGAAGTGTTGCCCTCCTTCTTTGATTTGTTATGAAGAACTCTTTGGTATTGGTATGGAGCATATCTTCTCCTCATTATTTTTCTCATCTCAACCCATGTCTCAATAGGCTCCGCCCCATATCTTCTTCTCTCTTTTTGCAATTGATCCCACCAAACAAGTGCATAGTCCTTAAATTGAAGAGATGCTGTCTTCATTTTCTTTTTCTCATTATAATTATTGCAATTGAACACTTGCTCTATCTTCATCTCCCATTTCAAATAGACTTCGGGATCATTCCTCCCATGAAAGGTAGGAACTTTGATGTTGACCCTTTCAATTCTATCTTCTCGGTTTTGAAGGATGGCAAGTTGTCTATCATAATTTGCACTCATTTGCCTTTGAAGGTTTTGTATTTGAGTAGCCATTCTAGCATGAAGAGTTGAAGACCTTGGAGAAAATGATGGACTATCTTCATGGGCTGCCAACACTTGGACACACAATATCAAAAGATAACAAGAAATTATAAAATTCCTCACTACACTCCCTCACTTGTGCACACAAATGTATTTCACTCAATTGGCTTTTTCCACACACAAGATGTAATTTTAACTCTTGCCTTTTTCCTCTCAATTGTTCTCTTTTAGGCTTTAGAGGAGTCAAACACAATCCACCCAAAAATCCAAAAATCAAGTAACAAAAATCACAAAACTTATCAAAAAATAAGGGAATAAAATTTTGGCTAGAAAAGCAAAGCTATGGGAAATAAGAACAAAGGAAGAAGGGAATTTTTTTTTTCAAGAGCACAACTTGCTCAAATAGACTTTTCACTTCCTTTTTTTTTTTTTTCAAGATTTCATGCACCATATTTTTTTCTTATAATTTATGCACAATTTTTTTTTCAAACTTTGAAGAAGAGAATCACATTTGTAAACTTGATTTTTTTTAGCAAGAACAACAACCACGGAATTTTCCCTTCACAAATAGAATCAAGGTGTAATGTTTTTTTTTTTTTTGGTGTTTTGGGTTCAAAAGAAGAAAGATAGAAGATGAAGAACAAAAACTCAAAAAATTCAACCAAAGCCAAAGCTTTGATACCACTTGATGACAACCAAATGGAAGGTTGCCTTTGGAATGATCTATTTGGTTGAATTCTTAACAAGTTACAAAACCAAGTCAAAATTGTGTTGTAACATAAAAGGAAGAAAATATGAAAATGGGTGAGGATTAGAGATGGTATGGCGCCACAAACAAAGAGTTTGATAAGCCAAGGAAGTTCGCCACAAGAATCTTGGATTCTTGATAAGAACAATAGTTGGCCCAACCAAGAACCAAAGAGAACAAAGTCTCACAAATGGATTTCAATGCAAATTCAACATCCAAGTTATCATTTCATGTGTTTTAGGCCTCATACATATAGAAGTGTGTAACTCACCTAATCATGGCATTAAAACACCCAATAAATCCCACTTGACGCAGCCACCATAATCATGCGTTAATTGGCCTAAAATCCCTCATCTTGACTCTTTATCCCCAAATTATGTGGTGGTTACACTTGTTTCTCACATTAAAAGTGCAACCCCCCATAATCAATACAATTTTATGCACACTAATGAGGAGTTTCTTTTGGCATGTAAGCCAGAGATTCCCTCCCTAAGACTCTCTAATAGACTTGTGTACATCATGGTAAGTAGTGGACTTGACCCAAAAATATCACTGATGAATTGGGCCTAAACACACCGACCATTACACTTATTGAAAATAAAAGAAAAATGGACTTGCACGCCCTCTTCATGCTTCTTGGGCTTGGATGAGCAAAGTAATTAACTTGGGCTCATTGTCTTCATTACTTGCACTTGTACTTGGGCTTGCGTCCATTAAAAGAGCCACCATTTGATTTAGAGCTTCTTGGGCCTTTTTGGTCCTAGCTCTTGTCATGAGCCCACCAAGTCCTTGAATGGCATCTTGATCCATGATCGTTATTGAGCTATATCATTCTTGTTGCAAAGTTGACTTGCCCCCCCCTTGGCCTCTATCATACCCTCCTTCTTTAAGAGAATTCGTCCTCGAATTTATTACTTCAATCCCTACATCAAATGAAAGGCATAGATGCCAGGAAGATAAGTCAATATCAAAGGCATTTTTATTTATTTTCCCTACAACTTGCAATAGACCATCTCTTCAAGGGTGGACCTTTGATTTCCTTTTATTGGGAAACCTTTTATTCTTTTTATGTACACACGCCCATCCTCCGGGATCAAATGGAAATTGATAGAAACCATCAAATGTAGCAAGTAGGTGTAACACATTCCTATCTTGTACAATCCTAACACATTCATAGCAAAGGTAATGAATTATAAGATCAAGCAGAAAATTATACCTCTTGTGAAAATCTACTTTCAAGTTTACCTTTATTGGCTTGAACATAGTCATAAACGAAAATGTACTTTCTCTTTTAAAGGCTCCCAAGAAAGTTGAGCCTCATGGACATTCTCCTTATTACAAACATGAGATGGTTCTTTTTCAAACAAGACAATCCTCTCAAACACATTAGGATCATCATATGAAAGCTTAAAAGAATTTGCAAGAGTGGGTAGAGTAAGAAGGGGAATAGTAGTTAACCCGTCAATTATTGTCACATGCAAACCTTTAGAGCTCATAATAAACCTCAAAATGCTAACTTTATTTTGATCAAAAGAGTATGTGAGCAAGTTGGCAAACAAACTTTCTCTAAGTAATCCAACACATTCCTCAAAATTGTTGTGATAAATCAAACGAACATTAGAAAGCACAACACATTTATCAAGGAATTCATTCAAGTCTTGGTTCATAATTCTCAAATCAATCTTAGGAAGATTATAAGAGTCATGCAATTCATCAAGAAGGTTTTCATTCCTATCAAATGTAGAAGAATAACAAGACCCATGCAATTTACAAAGCATATTACCAAATTTTGTCTTAAGATATCCATGCTTTTGGGAAACCATGCAAGTTCCCAAACCATGGGGTACTTCCCTTGGGATTAGCTCTTCAATTACATCGGTTGTCTTGCAAGCTTCCATTGGAGGAACATCTTCGATTTCCTTCAAAAGAGAATCAACACAAGTAGGCAAAGAGTTAGGAAAAACATCAAAACAAGCATTAAACTTTTTCCACCTCACTTTTTGTTTTGTTCTCATCTTTTTATTGTCTCTCACTCTTTTCCATACTCTCATATTTTTCACATTTTTTCTCTTGATTCTTTTTCACATTTTCATCATTCTTATTTTCACTTTTTTTCACTCTTTTTTTCATTTTCTCTCAAATTATGAGATACTTCCATAGGTTTCTTTCCATGAGCACTAGCCATGGCCTCCTTAGAAGTTGAAGTGTTGCCCTCCTTCTTTGATTTGTTATGAAGAACTCTTTGGTATTGGTATGGAGCATATCTTCTCCTCATTATTTTTCTCATCTCAACCCATGTCTCAATAGGCTCCGCCCCATATCTTCTTCTCTCTTTTTGCAATTGATCCCACCAAACAAGTGCATAGTCCTTAAATTGAAGAGATGCTGTCTTCATTTTCTTTTTCTCATTATAATTATTGCAATTGAACACTTGCTCTATCTTCATCTCCCATTTCAAATAGACTTCGGGATCATTCCTCCCATGAAAGGTAGGAACTTTGATGTTGACCCTTTCAATTCTATCTTCTCGGTTTTGAAGGATGGCAAGTTGTCTATCATAATTTGCACTCATTTGCCTTTGAAGGTTTTGTATTTGAGTAGCCATTCTAGCATGAAGAGTTGAAGACCTTGGAGAAAATGATGGACTATCTTCATGGGCTGCCAACACTTGGACACACAATATCAAAAGATAACAAGAAATTATAAAATTCCTCACTACACTCCCTCACTTGTGCACACAAATGTATTTCACTCAATTGGCTTTTTCCACACACAAGATGTAATTTTAACTCTTGCCTTTTTCCTCTCAATTGTTCTCTTTTAGGCTTTAGAGGAGTCAAACACAATCCACCCAAAAATCCAAAAATCAAGTAACAAAAATCACAAAACTTATCAAAAAATAAGGGAATAAAATTTTGGCTAGAAAAGCAAAGCTATGGGAAATAAGAACAAAGGAAGAAGGGAATTTTTTTTTTCAAGAGCACAACTTGCTCAAATAGACTTTTCACTTCCTTTTTTTTTTTTCAAGATTTCATGCACCATATTTTTTTCTTATAATTTATGCACAATTTTTTTTTCAAACTATGAAGAAGAGAATCACATTTGTAAACTTGATTTTTTTTAGCAAGAACAACAACCACGGAATTTTCCCTTCACAAATAGAATCAAGGTGTAATGTTTTTTTTTTTTTTGGCGTTTTGGGTTCAAAAGAAGAAAGATAGAAGATGAAGAACAAAAACTCAAAAAATTCAACCAAAGCCAAAGCTTTGATACCACTTGATGACAACCAAATGGAAGGTTGCCTTTGGAATGATCTATTTGGTTGAATTCTTAACAAGTTACAAAACCAAGTCAAAATTGTGTTGTAACATAAAAGGAAGAAAATATGAAAATGGGTGAGGATTAGAGATGGTATGGCGCCACAAACAAAGAGTTTGATAAGCCAAGGAAGTTCGCCACAAGAATCTTGGATTCTTGATAAGAACAATAGTTGGCCCAACCAAGAACCAAAGAGAACAAAGTCTCACAAATGGATTTCAATGCAAATTCAACATCCAAGTTATCATTTCATGTGTTTTAGGCCTCATACATATAGAAGTGTGTAACTCACCTAATCATGGCATTAAAACACCCAATAAATCCCACTTGACGCAGCCACCATAATCATGCGTTAATTGGCCTAAAATCCCTCATCTTGACTCTTTATCCCCCTAATTATGTGGTGGTTACACTTGTTTCTCACATTAAAAGTGCAACCCCCCATAATCAATACAATTTTATGCACACTAATGAGGAGTTTCTTTTGGCATGTAAGCCAGAGATTCCCTCCCTAAGACTCTCTAATAGACTTGTGTACATCATGGTAAGTAGTGGACTTGACCCAAAAATATCACTGATGAATTGGGCCTAAACACACCGACCATTACACTTATTGAAAATAAAAGAAAAATGGACTTGCACGCCCTCTTCATGCTTCTTGGGCTTGGATGAGCAAAGTAATTAACTTGGGCTCATTGTCTTCATTACTTGCACTTGTACTTGGGCTTGCGTCCATTAAAAGAGCCACCATTTGATTTAGAGCTTCTTGGGCCTTTTTGGTCCTAGCTCTTGTCATGAGCCCACCAAGTCCTTGAATGGCATCTTGATCCATGATCGTTATTGAGCTATATCATTCTTGTTGCAAAGTTGACTTGCCCCCCCCCCTTGGCCTCTATCATACCCTCCTTCTTTAAGAGAATTCGTCCTCGAATTTATTACTTCAATCCCTACATCAAATGAAAGGCATAGATGCCAGGAAGATAAGTCAATATCAAAGGCATTTTTATTTATTTTCCCTACAACTTGCAATAGACCATCTCTTCAAGGGTGGACCTTTGATTTCCTTTTATTGGGAAACCTTTTATTCTTTTTATGTACACACGCCCATCCTCCGGGATCAAATGGAAATTGATAGAAACCATCAAATGTAGCAAGTAGGTGTAACACATTCCTATCTTGTACAATCCTAACACATTCATAGCAAAGGTAATGAATTATAAGATCAAGCAGAAAATTATACCTCTTGTGAAAATCTACTTTCAAGTTTACCTTTATTGGCTTGAACATAGTCATAAACGAAAATGTACTTTTCTTTTTAAAGGCTCCCAAGAAAGTTGAGCCTCATGGACATTCTCCTTATTACAAACATGAGATGGTTCTTTTTCAAACAAGACAATCCTCTCAAACACATTAGGATCATCATATGAAAGCTTAAAAGAATTTGCAAGAGTGGGTAGAGTAAGAAGGGGAATAGTAGTTAACCCGTCAATTATTGTCACATGCAAACCTTTAGAGCTCATAATAAACCTCAAAATGCTAACTTTATTTTGATCAAAAGAGTATGTGAGCAAGTTGGCAAACAAACTTTCTCGAAGTAATCCAACACATTCCTCAAAATTGTTGTGATAAATCAAACGAACATTAGAAAGCACAACACATTTATCAAGGAATTCATTCAAGTCTTGGTTCATAATTCTCAAATCAATCTTAGGAAGATTATAAGAGTCATGCAATTCATCAAGAAGGTTTTCATTCCTATCAAATGTAGAAGAATAACAAGACCCATGCAATTTACAAAGCATATTACCAAATTTTGTCTTAAGATATCCATGCTTTTGGGAAACCATGCAAGTTCCCAAACCATGGGGTACTTCCCCTTGGGATTAGCTCTTCAATTACATCGGTTGTCTTGCAAGCTTCCATTGGAGGAACATCTTCGATTTCCTTCAAAAGAGAATCAACACAAGTAGGCAAAGAGTTAGGAAAAACATCAAAACAAGCATTAAACTTTTTCCACCTCACTTTTTGTTTTGTTCTCATCTTTTTATTGTCTCTCACTCTTTTCCATACTCTCATATTTTTCACATTTTTTCTCTTGATTCTTTTTCACATTTTCATCACTCTTATTTTCACTTTTTTCACTCTTTTTTCATTTTCTCTCAAATTAGGAGATACTTCCATAGGTTTCTTTCCATGAGCACTAGCCATGGCCTCCTTAGAAGTTGAAGTGTTGCCCTCCTTCTTTGATTTGTTATGAAGAACTCTTTGGTATTGGTATGGAGCATATCTTCTCCTCATTATTTTTCTCATCTCAACCCATGTCTCAATAGGCTCCGCCCCATATCTTCTTCTCTCTTTTTGCAATTGATCCCACCAAACAAGTGCATAGTCCTTAAATTGAAGAGATGCTGTCTTCATTTTCTTTTTCTCATTATAATTATTGCAATTGAACACTTGCTCTATCTTCATCTCCCATTTCAAATAGACTTCGGGATCATTCCTCCCATGAAAGGTAGGAACTTTGATGTTGACCCTTTCAATTCTATCTTCTCGGTTTTGAAGGATGGCAAGTTGTCTATCATAATTTGCACTCATTTGCCTTTGAAGGTTTTGTATTTGAGTAGCCATTCTAGCATGAAGAGTTGAAGACCTTGGAGAAAATGATGGACTATCTTCATGGGCTGCCAACACTTGGACACACAATATCAAAAGATAACAAGAAATTATAAAATTCCTCACTACACTCCCTCACTTGTGCACACAAATGTATTTCACTCAATTGGCTTTTTCCACACACAAGATGTAATTTTAACTCTTGCCTTTTTCCTCTCAATTGTTCTCTTTTAGGCTTTAGAGGAGTCAAACACAATCCACCCAAAAATCCAAAAATCAAGTAACAAAAATCACAAAACTTATCAAAAAATAAGGGAATAAAATTTTGGCTAGAAAAGCAAAGCTATGGGAAATAAGAACAAAGGAAGAAGGGAATTTTTTTTTTCAAGAGCACAACTTGCTCAAATAGACTTTTCACTTCCTTTTTTTTTTTTTCAAGATTTCATGCACCATATTTTTTTCTTATAATTTATGCAAAATTTTTTTTTCAAACTATGAAGAAGAGAATCACATTTGTAAACTTGATTTTTTTTAGCAAGAACAACAACCACGGAATTTTCCCTTCACAAATAGAATCAAGGTGTAATGTTTTTTTTTTTTTTGGTGTTTTGGGTTCAAAAGAAGAAAGATAGAAGATGAAGAACAAAAACTCAAAAAATTCAACCAAAGCCAAAGCTTTGATACCACTTGATGACAACCAAATGGAAGGTTGCCTTTGGAATGATCTATTTGGTTGAATTCTTAACAAGTTACAAAACCAAGTCAAAATTGTGTTGTAACATAAAAGGAAGAAAATATGAAAATGGGTGAGGATTAGAGATGGTATGGCGCCACAAACAAAGAGTTTGATAAGCCAAGGAAGTTCGCCACAAGAATCTTGGATTCTTGATAAGAACAATAGTTGGCCCAACCAAGAACCAAAGAGAACAAAGTCTCACAAATGGATTTCAATGCAAATTCAACATCCAAGTTATCATTTCATGTGTTTTAGGCCTCATACATATAGAAGTGTGTAACTCACCTAATCATGGCATTAAAACACCCAATAAATCCCACTTGACGCAGCCACCATAATCATGCGTTAATTGGCCTAAAATCCCTCATCTTGACTCTTTATCCCCTAATTATGTGGTGGTTACACTTGTTTCTCACATTAAAAGTGCAACCCCCCATAATCAATACAATTTTATGCACACTAATGAGGAGTTTCTTTTGGCATGTAAGCCAGAGATTCCCTCCCTAAGACTCTCTAATAGACTTGTGTACATCATGGTAAGTAGTGGACTTGACCCAAAAATATCACTGATGAATTGGGCCTAAACACACCGACCATTACACTTATTGAAAATAAAAGAAAAATGGACTTGCACGCCCTCTTCATGCTTCTTGGGCTTGGATGAGCAAAGTAATTAACTTGGGCTCATTGTCTTCATTACTTGCACTTGTACTTGGGCTTGCGTCCATTAAAAGAGCCACCATTTGATTTAGAGCTTCTTGGGCCTTTTTGGTCCTAGCTCTTGTCATGAGCCCACCAAGTCCTTGAATGGCATCTTGATCCATGATCGTTATTGAGCTATATCATTCTTGTTGCAAAGTTGACTTGCCCCCCCCTTGGCCTCTATCATACCCTCCTTCTTTAAGAGAATTCGCCCTCGAATTTATTACTTCAATCCCTACATCAAATGAAAGGCATAGATGCCAGGAAGATAAGTCAATATCAAAGGCATTTTTATTTATTTTCCCTACAACTTGCAATAGACCATCTCTTCAAGGGTGGACCTTTGATTTCCTTTTATTGGGAAACCTTTTATTCTTTTTATGTACACACGCCCATCCTCCGGGATCAAATGGAAATTGATAGAAACCATCAAATGTAGCAAGTAGGTGTAACACATTCCTATCTTGTACAATCCTAACACATTCATAGCAAAGGTAATGAATTATAAGATCAAGCAGAAAATTATACCTCTTGTGAAAATCTACTTTCAAGTTTACCTTTATTGGCTTGAACATAGTCATAAACGAAAATGTACTTTCTCTTTTTAAAGGCTCCCAAGAAAGTTGAGCCTCATGGACATTCTCCTTATTACAAACATGAGATGGTTCTTTTTCAAACAAGACAATCCTCTCAAACACATTAGGATCATCATATGAAAGCTTAAAAGAATTTGCAAGAGTGGGTAGAGTAAGAAGGGGAATAGTAGTTAACCCGTCAATTATTGTCACATGCAAACCTTTAGAGCTCATAATAAACCTCAAAATGCTAACTTTATTTTGATCAAAAGAGTATGTGAGCAAGTTGGCAAACAAACTTTCTCTAAGTAATCCAACACATTCCTCAAAATTGTTGTGATAAATCAAACGAACATTAGAAAGCACAACACATTTATCAAGGAATTCATTCAAGTCTTGGTTCATAATTCTCAAATCAATCTTAGGAAGATTATAAGAGTCATGCAATTCATCAAGAAGGTTTTCATTCCTATCAAATGTAGAAGAATAACAAGACCCATGCAATTTACAAAGCATATTACCAAATTTTGTCTTAAGATATCCATGCTTTTGGGAAACCATGCAAGTTCCCAAACCATGGGGTACTTCCCTTGGGATTAGCTCTTCAATTACATCGGTTGTCTTGCAAGCTTCCATTGGAGGAACATCTTCGATTTCCTTCAAAAGAGAATCAACACAAGTAGGCAAAGAGTTAGGAAAAACATCAAAACAAGCATTAAACTTTTTCCACCTCACTTTTTGTTTTGTTCTCATCTTTTATTGTCTCTCACTCTTTTCCATACTCTCATATTTTTCACATTTTTTCTCTTGATTCTTTTTCACATTTTCATCACTCTTATTTTCACTTTTTTCACTCTTTTTTCATTTTCTCTCAAATTAGGAGATACTTCCATAGGTTTCTTTCCATGAGCACTAGCCATGGCCTCCTTAGAAGTTGAAGTGTTGCCCTCCTTCTTTGATTTGTTATGAAGAACTCTTTGGTATTGGTATGGAGCATATCTTCTCCTCATTATTTTTCTCATCTCAACCCATGTCTCAATAGGCTCCGCCCCATATCTTCTTCTCTCTTTTTGCAATTGATCCCACCAAACAAGTGCATAGTCCTTAAATTGAAGAGATGCTGTCTTCATTTTCTTTTTCTCATTATAATTATTGCAATTGAACACTTGCTCTATCTTCATCTCCCATTTCAAATAGACTTCGGGATCATTCCTCCCATGAAAGGTAGGAACTTTGATGTTGACCCTTTCAATTCTATCTTCTCGGTTTTGAAGGATGGCAAGTTGTCTATCATAATTTGCACTCATTTGCCTTTGAAGGTTTTGTATTTGAGTAGCCATTCTAGCATGAAGAGTTGAAGACCTTGGAGAAAATGATGGACTATCTTCATGGGCTGCCAACACTTGGACACACAATATCAAAAGATAACAAGAAATTATAAAATTCCTCACTACACTCCCTCACTTGTGCACACAAATGTATTTCACTCAATTGGCTTTTTCCACACACAAGATGTAATTTTAACTCTTGCCTTTTTCCTCTCA